>CM034299.1:3838723-4197875 GCA_019925795.1 Dendrobium chrysotoxum | reverse complement strand
TTCAATTTCAAAGAAGAAAAATAAGATAAATCTATAGTAAGAACTTCAATAATCCTAGAAAGGATATATTCAATGCACGAGGCTTCTTGCCAGTCTTAGTAATGACCAAGGAAAAACCACACTTAGCTGAGATGAATGAATCTAAAATTAAAAGAAAAACAAGCAAATATTATATAAATTACACAGGTGATTAAACAGTTTGTGATTAGAGTTTGATATGATTAAACTTCATAAGATTTAAGCTTTTAACATTATAAATAAAAAATATGATAATTTTACATGAAATGGAACTCTCAAGACCAAAATACTTCTAATGAGCTTATCTCTTTAACTTTTTTTTTTAAAAAAGAGGCACTGGATGATTATAATATTGAAGTGCCAAAAGATTACATAATTTTGAAAGTTTATGTAACCTAATAGAGGGACGGGCACAATAGTATTTAAAAAAGCTAAGATAATATCTGTGATAGCTGGTATTATTTTTTATGATAAATAAAATTATATTGAGAAAACTTTTTTGCCATTTGTGAACCAACTTTCCTAAATTTTGTTGTATTTCCAAGAAAGAGGACACTTCAATGTCTATCAAAGAAAAAAATAAATCAATTTGAGAAAAAAAATAAAATAAAGACTTACTCCATTACTACATAAACATTCTCCTCATCCTCATAAGCATCATAGAATTGCACTAAATTTTTATGGCCTGTGAGAGAACTCAAGATTCTAACTTCTCTTCTCACATCTTCAATAGCAATAGCTGTGGTCATCTGCAAAGCAAAATGGAGATTAGACTATATAAATTACCATTAAGCCCTCAAAAAAAGGAAATTTAAGAGAAACATGGGTGTAAATTAAAGCTGATCTTTCATGAATATAGATTTTTTTGCTAAAATACAATAAGGAGATGCACTGCCAAGATGAAAGTAAATTCTTTTTCTTAAAATTTAAATCTGAAATCAGTTTATTCCTCGTGTGTCTAACATAATTTCTTCCATCATTCCAAAAAGCAATATATAGTAACTAATCATCCCAACAACGACATATTGAATAGCTTACACAATACATATTGCCTTCATTCATTTGGTATGGTCAAACAGTAGTTGTGTTGACTTTAATTTTAATTTGTATGTAAATAATCATATCATGATGAAGGGAGTTGGAAAATTCCTCTCTCATAAGCAGAGTGACCGAAAAAATTTCCGCCATCGCCTGATGACAACTCATTATCGAAACAACTGCCCGCCACCGCCTAATGACAATGCAAACATCACAAGGCTCTTTGCATCATGGACGATATCTTCCACAGTTCATACCAATTATATTGCATTAATGCCATCTCCAATTATGGAAAAGAACAACCTTTGTAATATACGACATGCAATGATGCAGCCATTTCAATTGGATCCTGTGATTTGTTTCCTTCCCATTCCATGTAAAACATTCCTCATGTCTCATATGAGCTGCTCTTAACTTATCTGTGTGTGAGATATTCGTTCAATGCTAATACAATAAACTCTCTCCATATCACTGTGAATAACATAATAAGCGTAAAATATAATGGCTCCAAATGTAGACATGAATGAGTAAATGAATAAATCCTTCAATAAAAAGCTCAAAATACATGATATAAGTAGCAGTAATATTGGATAGAAAAAGGGCCGCTGAAACTATAACTGAAGCAACCACTTCATGCTCAAGAAAATTTGTGAACAACAAATTCTTTTCTTATGATTTGCATTAATCAAAGAATAAACTGAATCCAAAAATGGGGGGAAAATAAAATAAAAGAAAAATTCCTGTTGTTTATCACAGTGATTCAAAATTTAGGAAAATAAAATAAAATTCTTCCAACAAGAAGGAGCGGTTTTGGCAACAAGCAGGATTTGACAAATCCTATGAATCAAAATTTAGTAAATTTTTAGAGGATTAAAACCTAAAAACTGCTTGTGTGACAGCTATTATTAAATCTTGCTAAAATTTGAGAAATTTTTTGGCTATTTATTTCAAAGATTATAATTCATAAGAGCAAAAATTCATAGAACCGTTAAATCCCATGACCGGTAGAATTTAATTAATAAATAAGTGACATAAAATTTATAATAATAGAAAGATTAAAAGTCTCTAAAATCTTATTTGGAATAATTTAAGCTAAATCTCACTTAAATCCTGCCTAAATTAGGATACCAAACAGCCCTGAAGTCTTGCTACAGGTAATATCACATACAGGTAATCTGCTTCCACACACCCAATTCCAATTCCAGAAACCAATAGTATAAAATAAGAAGGCGTTATATAAAAGGGTAAAACAATTGTTCCTTAAAAAATTATTATAAAAAAAAAAAACGAACCTTTGCCTTTGGGATGACCTTAACGGCTACTTCCTCCCCCTTCATCTCCCCTTTCTTCGCATTAGCCAAACAAGTGAAACCAAAATGGCCTCTTCCAACCTCTTCTCCAAGTTCAAACTTAGACAAAAACTGCTTCGAGAATCCAAAGTTCTTATCAAGCCCTAATTCCACTTCGCTTCCTTCAGGAATCGAGGCCTCGTTAGGTTTCACCGATCCATGCCGGCGAACCAGCAAAGCCTTAATGTGTTTCGCCGGCGACGGCGGAGGAAAGGGCCGCTTGAAGAACCGAAGAGGCGTCGAGCTCACACTCGAATTCGCCGGCGAACCTTTGTAAGAACCCCATAAGGGACTAGGACTGTAGAAAGGGAACTTTGAGGTTTTTGGAGTGGAAGGATTTGGTGGAGCTGGTTCATGAGTGGAAGATGGAAGCAATTTAGGAGCTGAAGGGTTTTCTGCTTGGATTTCTTCTTTTTTGCTTGGTTTACAGAGGCAGAGACCCATAGAAACTGGAGTTAAGCTAGGGTTTACAGATCGGAATGAGGAGAAATCACAGAATTCAAGGTTTCATGACCAAAAATAGAATGAAAACTTAAAGCACAAGCAGTGAGAAAGCAATATACATAAAAGCAGAGGATGAGCAGAATCCAGGACAGACGAGAGAAGGAAGAAATTTGAAAATCAACTCTAAAAAACTTTATTTGAAAGAACAAAACAAAAGAAACAGAAGAAAGAAACAAGCTTGGAAGAAAAGTAACAGAAAGGAAGGAAGCGAATCAAATGGGTGGAGATGAAACCCAGATCGAGAAGCACTACTGAAATGGAATGAAGAAGCTAAACAGAATCAAAGAGAAGAGTGAAGGAGGGAAGGAAGGAGGGAATAAAATAAAAGAGAACAGGAAAAGGAGAAAAAAGGAGCCAACTTTAGCCTTCTCTTTGCCTTTTTAGCTATTTCTTTCAGGATTGTTTAAGAAGGCATTTGTTCCATGTAATTAGAGAAAAAAAACCCAATACTTTCAAGAATTTGCGAGCTGGAAGAAGATCATCAATGCTGATGCAACCATCCTCCCAGCCTGTCTCTTAATTGCGCCAATAACATTAAAAAATTAAAAAAAAACATTTTTTTAACTCGATTCCTCCGCTTCACAAAAAAATTTTGCTTCAATCGAAGTTGACTTCCTTTTCATTGAAGTGAAAAAAAATTTTTTTTTTTCAGAAAATAAATTTCTCCTTTCAAATAATCAGTCGCGTTAAAAATAATGGGACAGTAAAGAATTCATTGCACTTCTTCAGAACACATGTGAACTGCTTACTAATTAATCGCTTTGGCTGTATAACTTTGACGGTTGTTGGTTGTGGGCCACCTAATCTTCATTAAACACATTAGATTAGAGAATTATTAATGAGGATTAATACCTATATATTCCCTTTTTTTATGCAATTAAGTAGGGAGTACCTCTCATTATGGTCTACATTTTCTTATTTTTTGGCTAATCAAAAGAGATGGAAACAGCACAACTGCATAATTAAGGTTTTTGATGGTTCTTGTTGAGCAATTCTAAGTTGGCTTGATGTCAATTTCACTTTCACATGCAAAAACAGCAATTATTTACTTATTTACATAATTAATATAGCCTAAGTTTTTCATTTTAATTTAATATTATTTTATATTATGTGAAAGTGCTATGGTGTCAAAATAAAATTTATCTTATTTTTTATGACATAATGTAAAAATATATTGACATAATATATATTAAATATATATTATGAAGAAAATCTAAAAAAAAAGATGAATTTGAACATAATATGTCAATTTATTTAGCAAATGAGTATAACATAAACAAGGATAAATTTAAATATGATGGAAACTAAACATGATAGGGGAGAGAGAACATGAACAATATCATCTAAAATCATAGCTTTAAAAAAAAGATGAGAGTATATTCCATTTATAAATATTAACAATTAAAATAATTAAATACACTTTAAAGTTGGATAATTCATAAGTTGCGTGTTGAAAATTTTATGATAGTAAAATTAGATTTTTTTTGTCTTTTTAGTAAGAAGTGATAAGAGAAGTTTATATGAAAAAATAAGAGCTTTTAAGTAAAAATCTTAAGAAAGAGATAAAACACAATGCCTAACGTAGTTGGAATAATTCATTATGCAATTTGAGATTAGATAAGTCCACCACTATCTCTAATTGAAGAAAGAATAATTACAATGTCTAGATTATTGGGTTGGCCTCTTGTGAATGTGGTGAAAAATCCTGGAGAATAAGTGATGAATGGCAGACGCTGATGTTAGTCAGCAATCAGGAGATGAACAAAGTCGGTATCAGTTGGTGAAAGATGATGATAGGAGTGTGTATTTGATCACTTATGATGGATTGATTGACATAATTGCTAAACTAATTAACCAAATCAAATTATAGGCAAAATATGTTGAGCCAAATAATGGGTAGCGTCAAACAAAACTAAACCTTAATATAGTTAGATTTATTTGGTTTGGCTTTTGTCTAACCAAAATTTGAAATTATAATAAAGATGTGTGCGGATGGATTAGTTGACATGTTCGATAGACCAAGTGAATCGAATCAAATTATAGGTAGAATTAAAACTTAGAGTAATAATAATATTATTTTATTATTTAACTATTTATTCATTATTATTTGGTTTTCAGCTTAATCTATAGGGAGATATTCCAATAGGTGTCTCAAATGCAATCATGCAAGCCCAAAGTGTATCGTCTAACTTCAAAGCTGAATCTATTCTATTAGGATATGCAGTTTTTTTCCAAAATTCTTGAATCTCCCTATTACTGATTTCCGATTGACCACTAGTTTAGGGATAATAATCAGTTGCAACTCTATGTTTTATACAACAACAACATCAAGCCTTTATCCCATTATATGGGGTCGGCCACATGAATCATTTTTCTCCATTGTACCCTGTTAAAAGTTAAATTCTCATTTAAATCTAATAAAGAAAGGTCATTTCTAATATTTTCTAACCAAGTCCTTTTAGATCTACCTCTACCTTTCTTAACATAAGTCAAATCTAATACATCTACTTTCCTAATCGAGTCATAGGAAGGTCACCGTTTTATGTGACCCAAGCATCTAAGGAGACTCTCTCTAATCTTATCTTCCATTGGAGCTACTCCAACCTTTTCACGTATATGCTCATTATGTATCCTGTCTCTAAGAGTAAAGCCACTCATCCACCTGATCACACTCATCTTTGCAACACTTAACTTAATATTATGCTTCTCTTTTAATGGCTAGCATTCTGCACCATAAAGCATTGCAGGTCTAACCACCACCTTATAGAATTTTCCTTAAGTTTGAGGGGGACTTTTCTATCGCACAACAAGCTCCATACATTTCTCAACTTTAACCATCCAACTTGAATTCTACTAATAATATCCCCAACTATATCACCATCACTTTGAATAATAGACCCAAGATATCTAAAACATGTACTCTTATTAATGACTTGATCACCCAAAGTCACAATGCCCCCCACAAGAACTATTATTACTAAAATTACACTCTATATATTCAGTTTTAGATCTACTCAAATGAAAGCCTTTAGACTCTAAGGTTGACCTCCATAATTCAAGTTTACCTTCAACTCTCTCCCAAGTCTTATCAACAAGAAGAATATCATCAACAAAAAGCATACACTAGGGTACAACCTCTTGCAAATGTCGAGTGAGAACATCCATGACTAAAGCAAAAATATATGGGCTTAAGGATGATCCTTGATGTAATCCAACTGAAATAGGAAAATACTTTGTCAAGCCACCTTGTGTCTAAACACAAGTTACAACTCCTGCATACATATCCTTAATGGCTTGAATATAAGCATTATTAACCCCTTTCTTTTTTAGAACTCTCCATAGCACTTCTCTTGGAACTTTATCATATGTTTTCTCTAAATTAATAAATATCTTATGTAGATCCTCCTTATTCTCTATGTACTTCTCCATCAATTCTCTCAATAAATGTATAGCTTCCATAGTTGACCTACCCATCATGAATCCAAATTGATTTTGAGAAACATTAGTACCACGCCACAACTTATGTTCCATAACTCTCTCTCATAATTTTAAAGTATAACACATTAACTTAATTCCTCTATAATTCACACAATCTTGTGCATCACCTTTATTCTTAAAAATAGGAGTCAACACACTCATTCTCCACTCATCTGGCATCTTTTAAGTCTTCAAAATAATATTAAAAGTTTAGTAAGCCAAGAAATTCCTTCATCTCCTAAGCATTTCCACATCTCTATTGGAATATCATAAGGTCCAACAGCTTTTCCACAATTCATTTTCTTTAAAGAGTCTCTAACTTCGGTTTTGTTAATATGACAATAAAAATAAAAATCTTTATTTTTATTTAGGGTGCTAAGGTCACTAAATTCAATCGCAATCTCATAATCTTCATTGAAGAGTTTATAAAAATATCTCATCTACCTTTGTTGAATATCCTCTTTTAATAAAAATATTTTTTGATCTCCATCCTTAATGCACTTCACTTAAACTAAATCTGTACTACTCTTATCTCTATGTTTTTCTAACTTATATATTTATCTTTCACCCTCCTTAGTATCTAATCTATTAAGTCATTAAAAGCTAAACTTTTTGCATCACATATTTCTTTCTTGGACCCCTTACAGGCCTCTTTATATCTTTCCCAATTATCATAATTTTTACATATAAACCAGTTTTTATAACAAATCATCTTATTTTTTATATTTTCTTACACATTTTGATTCCACCACCAATTATTTTTACTATTATGAGCTTTTTCCTTTGATACTCCAAGTATATCTTTTGTAATATTCTTAATATCACTAGCTACTTTTTTTCACATAATATTAGCTTCCTCATGCACAGATAAAATCTTAATAAGATCTAATATCTTACTCTCAAAAATATTTTTGTTAATATTCTTTAAATGCCCCCATCTATATTTTATACCATATTTTAAAATCAAAGCCTCCATTCTTTTATTGTAAAAATGACATCTCTCATCACTAATAATCACTCCAGGCGCTCGAAATGTAGAAAAATATTTTTCTTAAGAAATTTAATAACTACATGAGCATCCATTTTAAGAGTTTTTAGTTCTTCAATCAACTTGGAGACATAATCAACTGTTATCAGAATATATTGAGTTTTATAAGATTGCGTAAACATCCCATAAAATCTAGTCTCCAAACATAAAAAAATTATACTTCCAACATAATATGAAGAGGCATTTCATTTCTTCTAGTAATGTTACATACCATCTTATACCGATCATATTTTTTTACATAATTATTTGCATCCTTAAATAAGGTAGGCTAATAAATTCAGATTGAAGAATCTTAGAAGCTATTCTAAAACCTTTAAAATGACCTCTATATTCTGAATCATGACATTGCCTAATTGTTGATTTAATTTTATTTTTAGGACAAATCACCTAATGATTTGGTCCATATATTTCCTAAATAAGAGCGGCTCATCTCAAAATTAGAATTTAGCATCAGGAATAACACCACTAACAATGTAATTCACAATATCAGCATATCAAGGCGTATCATAAGAATGCACATCTATATTTAATTGATTTCACATTCAACACATAATGTTCTTCTAACTCTATCCTAGATAAATGTTCAGCCACCTGATTCTCAATTTTTTTCTTATCAAGAATTTTTATATCAAATTATTGCAATAAAAGAATCCACCTACCAATCTTGGCTTGACATCTTTTTTTGTTATAGAAAATTAATAGTAAAATGATCAGTGTAAACTAGAACACGGATGTTAATCAAATCAGATCTAAATTTGACAAAGGAAAAGATAATGGCTAACAACACTTTTTCAGTGGTTATATAGTTAAATTGAGTTGAGTTTAAAGTTCTGCTAACATAATAAATAGCATGACATTTTTTATACTTTCTTTGTCCTAACATAGCATTAACAACATAATCACTAGCATCACACATAATCTCAAAATATAGTGTCCAATTTGGTGTAACAATGACAAGTGCAGTGATCAAGTGTTGTTTTAAAATATTAAAAGCTTTTAGGCATTCATCTTCAAAGTCAAAAGGGACATCTTTCTCGAGTAAGCTGCATAATGGTTTTGAAATTTTAGAAAAATATCTAATGAATTCTCTATAGAATCTAGTGTGTTCTAAAAAGCTTCTTATTCCTCTAATAGAAATGGGTGGGGAAGATTTTCAATTACATAAACTTTAGCCCTATCCACTTCTTAGCCCTTTTTTAGAAATTTTATGGCCTAGCACTACGCCTTCTACTATCTTAAATTGACATTTATCCCAATTTAGTATTAAATTTATTTCAACACATCTTTTTAAAATTAAACTTAAATGTTCCAAAATAAGAATCAAAAGTGGCACCAAAGGCAAAAAAATTGTCTATAAATATTCCAATGTCTTACTTCATCAAATAAAAAAAAAGATTGACATCACATATCTTTGAAAATTAGCATGAGTATTGCATAAGCCAAAAGACATCCTCTTGAAGACAAATATTCCATAAGGACTTATAGGTGTAGTCTTATTCGAATCTTCAGGTGCTATAAGAACTTGGTGATATCCTAAATAACTATATAGGAAGTAATAAAAAGGATGTCCAACTAATCCATCTAACATCTAGTCAATGAAGGACACAAAAAAATGGTTCTACTTAGTTGTTTTATTCAACTTCCTATAGTCTATACAAATTCTCCATCCAATAACTATTTTAGAAGGTATCAATTCATTTTTCTTCAATGGCTATTATGGTTAAACCTCCTTTCTTGGGAGCACAATGTATAGAACTAACCCATGCACTATCTGAAATGAGATAAATAATTTCTGCATCTAATCACTTAAGTATCTCCTTTTACACTACTTTCATAAAAGCGTATAGTCTTCTTTGGGAATCGGCTTTTAGAAAGGAATTTTCCTCCATTAGAATCTTGTGCATGCACAAGGATGGGCTTATTCCCTTGATATCTGCTATGGTTCAACCAAAAGCTTTTTTATACTCACTAAGAACCCTAATCAACTTACCCTCTTGGTCTTCTCTTAATTTAGCATACATGATAATGTGTAAGGTTAACTCTTCTCCTAAAAAGGTATACTTCAAATAGGCAGGCAAGGCTTTTAACTCCAACATAGTGCCTCAATTAAAGTTAGATGGTTTCAAGGGTCTTCCAAGGGATAAGGTATCAAGCACTTCAAACTTATCCCTAAAAAATCTATGGGCTTTACAAATCATTTGAACCAAATCTCTACCTCCCTCTCTAATATCATCCTCACACAAATGAATCTCTAAAGAACTCTCCAACAATAAATCCTCCACACATTCTTCAACTATGTCTACTCTATGATAATCCTCATTTTGATCACTAAGAAATTTCATTGACTTTGAGCTATTAAAGGTCACTTTCTTGTCATGCACTCTTATGGTCAATTCACCTTTTTGCCCAAAAATGTCTCATAATCAATTCACCTTTTTGCACTCTCATTGACTTTGAGATATGTTATTCTTTAAATTATTTTTGATAATATAAATAATATTTTCTAAAAATTTATTTTGACATTAAATTTATTATAAAATACCGTGTTTGTCTCTCAAAATTGTACGTTATTCTTAATGTAGTATTCGATCTCAAAATAAGAGTTCTCAAATGGATCTACGTAACATTTATTTTTCCACAAGAGAAATTGAACACCGTTGAATATAGCTATATACGACAGATGCATATAAAAAATAAACAAAATGAACCCCCTAATACTACCTATAACTATCTCACTCCTCTACGGATTAAATCCTATGGCTTTGCTATAATTTATTTCTCCAACTGGTGCTTTGATATCAAAAAGTTTATCATGATCCAACCCTATATAACTCAACCAAACCACACAGATCATATCATGCCCCATCATGGCAAGAAGTTGAGACTGACCTACGATCTAGTTGGAGAAATGCTGTGAAAATGAAACATCTAAATCTTATGTGACACAGAGCCACTACGGAATATAAATATAAAGCAGAATATTATTGAATCTTATAAATGATTTTTCTATATATCATCCTAAAATAAAAATATAATATGAGGTCTATTTACAATAGCATTTGACAACAAAATAAAAGCTAAGCATGTCAAAAGAAAACTAACCAAAATGCATACATGCAACATAGATGATAGTCTGAAATAAAAAACTACTCAACTCACTCTTTACCCTTTTTTGACCTAAAAATGGAAGCAAAAAGCAGAATTAACCTAACTCGATTTAGTAAGCTACGATAGTCTAAAACAAAAATAAATACTTAACTCAAAAGAGCTAAAAAATGTCAAAATAATCAATCGAACTACTATACGAAAAGCTGAAATGAAAACCTGCACTAATACTGAATTGAAATAGGCATTTAAATAAACTATTAAAAATTATACTGAAACCGATTGAAATATAACAAACACCTCATAGCAAATATCGGAATGGATCTCAGGCCTCATCTTCCAATACATAAAAAATAACAGAATCCCTTATTTATGTCAATAGAATCCCTTCTTAGCAAATATAAGAATAGCCCTCAGGCTCCCAAAACTCTAACATATAACAAACAATATAATCTCTTTTAGCCGCCAACATAATCCATTTTCTCCACCAACAGAATTCCTTCTCTCCGACAACAGAAGTTATTTTCACACAATTCAAATATTTTGAACATAAATATTGAAAATGAAGCATATTTTATACTACTAAAGTGATTAAAATTTTATTGTATAATTCTGCAAAAAACCCTAACGGCTATCAAAATTATTTTCCACTCAGTGTTTTACAGTTTGTCAAAACTATAATTTTCAGAATTCTATCATATTACCAGAGATTGTGTATAACAGCATTCTGAAGTTTTAACTTAACTAATATGTTTAGATGTCAAAATAATTTTTTACAATAACCTATAATAGCTCGAAATGGAGTTTCTCTCTCTAGAAAATCATCTCTCTCTCTAGGCGGTTGCTTAACTCAAACAGATTGAATGGAATAGTGAAAAAAAAATGATATTTTAAATATTAAAATTCGGCCTAGTGCCACAACACTCCTTTAGAGAACCCACAGTGCTGCAATGCCACCCCAACACCACCGCGCTGAATTAATTTTCAATTTTCCCTAGAGCAATGACGCCAAAGCACCTCCAACCCAATTGTGGGGGCGCCACATGGAAAAAAATTATATTTTCAATACATGTAAATAGGCCATCGGGACTTACTTCAAAACACATGTAGACCTTCATATGCTCATAAAATATTTTCAAACACATGCAAAAGAGTTCAAAAGCAAAAGTTTAGTGGGTTATTTCAACTCATGTAGGATCATAACAATTAGAACTAAATACTGAATTTAAAGGTATTTAAATAGCATGTTGATGAGGCTATTAAGATTTATGTGACATATTTTGTTAACTATATATCATAAATATATACTAACTTAAGCTTATATAATGAAAACTTGCATCTCATTTGATGATATAAATCTCAAGTCTGAATGAAAAAAGTTGAGAAAATGTTATAACAATAATTTAGACTTCTGCTATAAAATTTTTTTGGCTCTGCCACTGATTTTGACTATAAATTTATTGAAAATAAAATTTAAATAATACCAAAATAAAATTTCAAAGTTATAACCCAAATTAATTAGTTTCTTTGAGCTTTGAAATTCTATGTGTCAAGATTCATATGAAGATGAATTTTATATGTATGTGCAAGAGTCTCTACTTTCCTTCACCATGAAGGGATCAAAGATACCACTAGAAGATATCCAGATACCAATAGTTATAGCGTCATCATGCAATGCAAGACGTTGCCATTTTTTGCTTTGTGCCTCATCGATGCTCTTAATGGAGTGGTTAGGTTGTTGCCGTTCATGAGGATTACGATAAGAGGGGTTGTGACGTGGGGGACCTCATTGGACGGTTAAAGTGATATTTTAAAACAATAAATTCAAAATATAAAATTAATATAAGATAAAATTAATTAGAGAATATTGAAAAAAACTTTTAAAATTTCTACCGGCAAGTTTTTTTTTTTTGAGTATAGTGTGTACCACTGATTAAAAAGGAGTGCAAAACGAGGACTTTTCAGGAGGAAAACTTAAGAATGAGAGAGTTTATTGTATGAAGACGTAATGCACATACAAAAAAATTATATCGTGAGAGACATCAAAATTTTTATGTGAAAAATACGAAAAAAATTACGGGATCCAACTCAAATAAGATGATCATCTATGTAAGTAGAGATTGCAATGTTTAGAATACAAGCTGAATTTCATGTGATTATAGTAGAGAAAGTTGGCAAAACAGTGAAGGGTGATGATTATGATTGGGCAATGAAGGTGCGGTGATAGCGGTCGGGTAAGAACGATCTGACAATAGTGGTTGAGCGATAGAGGTTCAACGATGGTGTTCAAACAACGATGATTAGGCGATGCCGGTGATTGTTGGCATCGATTGCCGAATGGAGCATTAGATTTCTTTATATCTCTAAACTCTTTTCTATTTCAGGGCGAATGTCTCATTCAAGTGAGAATGAAATTTATGATTTTTTTAGGCGGCGTTGCAATAATTTTAGTCAAAATCTCAAAATATATTATATCAAATGGCTCAAGTTGATTCCTTCAATTATTGACTTTAAGCATGTAAGATTCGAAGATCTTTTGGTTCTCAAATTAATGCCACAAAGTTCTTAATTATGCTTTAATGTGCTTGCATTGGGCTCATTTGGACTCCTAGATACATTTTTTTCGTCGTTAGACTCATCTTTTCATTTGGACTAAAAATTTGTTGAAATTCAAATTTGAATAATCCTAAATTTAATGTTGAAAATTTTTAATTAAAATATTCTATCATGATTTATATTTGATCTTTTTTTTTTTTTTTGATGACATGCCAAATATAATATACGAATATCACTATAATAATTTTAAATTTTATTATGGCCAAAATTTTAACAGAAAATCCTCACATTTATTTTACCCACCACTTAAAATGCCACTACAAAAGATAATATGTATATTAAAGTAGGTTTTAAAAAATTATTAATTTTATTATCATGATTTATATTTCAATAAAATAAGATATTGACTTTGTTTTATTTATATCATGTTTCAATTATATAAACATATCACATGAATATATATATATATTTAAAATCTATTAATCTTATGATTATAATGAATCTAATTCTTTTAGCAAAGGCCACATGTTTCTCTAAGTGGTTGTTTGGTTGGATTCCAAATAGGTGTAAAGTATTTCAAATGCAGAGGTTTTAAAAATTTTGGTGTTTGGTTGGATGAAAAAGAATGCAAAGTAAAGCAATGCACATATAGTGTAAATCATTCTAGTTCATTTTTGAGGTAAATTAAACTCGTCCAGTTTTGAGCGAGGATGATTTACACCGCAAGCAAGCTAGTGTGACCGTCGCCAACTACCGCTAGCCACTGTTGCTGGCTGCCTCCACCCACCTCTGCCACAATCGCCGCCACCCGCTAGTCACCATTGCCTATATAGATAAGAAAAATGGGTTCCTTTTGGCCTATATATGAAACCCTTAAAGGTATTATTCACTCATTGAAGGGTTTTAGAAGTTTTTATGATTGAGTACTTATATCTGGTGCTTTGCTTCTCTCCTCCTTCTATTTTATTTAGAATAACTTTTATTTGTGGGGCAATTATATATATAACATTCAAATCTAAGCTATTCATAAAATTAATACTTGTCTATTCATAAAACAAATATTGCAAAAATTTCACCTACGACAAATTACATGTATGCATCCATTCGTATGTAGAGGATAAAAATTAAAAAGCATTTAAAAAGAAATTTGAGATTTTATATAACAGACTGGTGTTAAAATTTCATATATAGTAAATTTCACACTATGGCGGAGAACGATCCAAAATGCACTAAATTAAACTTTAAAAAAAAATTAAATTTAGATATGCTTTGTTATTTTCTTATCATAGATACTCCAAATTAATTTTGGACCTCGTGATGAATTTTATACTTGAGCATGTCGAAAAGACACTAAAGATAATCTTAAATGCTAATATTCGAACTTAAAACCTAAAAATTAGAAAATTAATAAAAAGGGTCTCCTCATATATAACTAGAAACTGGTCCACTTGAAAGTCCAAAATATTTTTTTTTTTCAAATCTTTAATACCTATTATATAAATCCAAAATAGTTTTTGAAGCTTTGATGTCATCTTCATCATTCATGTGACAACAATGGAAATAATAGGATAAAACCAAATACTCATTGAATTACTTAACTAATGTGTTTATAAAGGTCCCATCAAGCACTCTTCTCAAGAAAGACTCTCAAGAGATCTTCTTAGGAACGACTTCTCAATAAATCATATTGAAAAGCCTTCTTTAGCAATCATCTCTAGAAACTTGTTCAAGAAGCCCTCAAGAGAAACCTTATCGAGGTCACTCTTGAGAGGCCTTCTCACGAAATTGTCTCAAGTTTTTTTTTTCTTACAACTCTCTCAAGAACCCTCATTGTTCACCATTGCACCTAGCGCACTTCTAATATCATCTCTTACACAATTTTAGTGTGGTATCCAAGAAATGTTAATGAAAAAACTTATAAGATCTATAGTTCTTCAATACTATCAAACATGGGCGAAGCTTAAAATATTTTGTAGTAGGGGTACAAATTGATGGCTTTAAAAATATACTCAAAATTTTTATAGAAAAATATTTATGTTTCAAGAGACTTTAAACTCAATATTTGAGTTGTAGCTTTTTTCCTTACATAACTATTAAAGCTCAAATCCTCACTAACTTTTTAAGTAAACTTCAACTCACTTAAAACACCATTCCAAATAGAGGAAACCTCTCATGCATACCAATGGTGGCCTTCAGAGTTCATAAGAATGAATCTTTTGGATTGCTGAAGGTTTTATCCATTTGTCTTCACTAAAATTCAATTTCAAAGCCACCACTAGTTTAACCAAATATTAGGTGCTACTTTTAGTCTATGTTTTAATGTCGGAGGCGGAGCCATGAAGTTGCAGGTCTTCTTGGATTCTCGGTTCATAATGAACCATATATTAGGGAACTATAAAGTTTGAAATGCCCTCCATCAATATTCGAAGAAAGCATGAGCTTATATGGAAGCACTACAATTTATTTTTATCTAGTATATCGCTATAAAAATAATCTAGTAAACATAATATCCAAATTTAGAAACTTTTGCGCTATCTCAGAAAGGGAGATTAAGAAAATCATTATTAAAGAAGAGTTTTATGAAGTGACTTTGCTAGAGGTGTCATGAAAAATTGCTAATTTGCTTCTATTGCTTAACATTTATTTTGAAGTTATTCGTTATAGTTGACAGTAGAGTTTACTTGATGTTTTTCAATCTTCTAAACTAGTTTATTATTTTTATGAGGACTCAACTAAGTGGTTATTGGAGTAGAAGTCGATGGTTGAGAGATCAAAAGATAATATTGAGTGGTCTTCCAATTTGGATGACTTTGGAACAACATACATTTGAGTAGGAATCAAAATGCTTTAGTCGTTCATGGTAGTATTGTTGGTGCAATTATTGTTATGTTCATCTTATTACATGCATTAACATGAGCATGATAAGGATTCAATTCTTGGTGGAATATTCAAAGTAAAATATACCTCTGTAGATTATATCATGGATCTAATTCTATTTAATTTAACATACTGTGAATGAAGAGAGGGCCTTTTCTAAATTAAGCAAATTTTTCCGCACCAAATATTTATCTTTAGGCATAATGAATGTACACACTACATACCCTTGCATTTAACATGCATAATTGGGTCATTTGATTCAACTTTCAATGATTTGGATATTCAATGAGTATATATTTAAATGTTGTGTTGTATGCTATAGGAGAGTTTCATCATGAGTGCTCCAAATTGCTTAAAAAACTAAATAGATTGATATATTCATGCCCTTTTTTAAGGTACAATGATAACATCTTGTATAAGCTTATAACAAAAGACACAAGTTTTCTTAATATTCCTATTACAAATTACATGTAATTGTAAATATGCAAAGGCTAGAAATTCAGAAACTCCATTTGGTACTCAATAAACTAAGTTGGATGTTAACAAGCCCTCGGGTTTTGTAGAGCTAGCCTAAATGCATCCCAATAAACTATTTGGGCTGAAATGAATCTTGTAGAATACTCTGCTGGAATGATGGAGTGATCAATGTCGTTATCTTCCAAGGGATGTGCCAAACACAAGAAGAATAATGAGCATGATGTTGAGCAATCTCTTTGAGATTATATTATTATGATGATTAATAATGCAGCTCAAGTTGCTAATACAATTGTTGGTACAACAAGAATTTCTGAGAAATGAAAAATGTTTACAGAGTTATTAAATATTTTTGACTTTTTGAGGAAGATATTAATACTATTTATAACAATTTATCCAAAAATTAAAAATAAATTCATTCCTTCGTATCGAAAGGTGTGGAATAAATAATAAAATTCATGCAAAATGAATTAATTAAATAATTTTGTATTGTACAATTTATTAGCGTATTGATTATTTTGGATTATAATGAATTAAATTTTTTATTTTAAACTATTATTTTAAGATATATTTTGGACTTTTAAATTTATCATGTCCATTTTATATTTATCTTTTTTTTTAATACTAATTTTACTCTATATCTAATTATACTGTTTTTACTTTATTTTATTCGCTTTAATCCTACAATCAAAATATTCAGAGTATATATATATATATATATAATTTACAAATAACTGAATAATATTTTAATATTCAAATTATGTTACATTTAATTTTATTAATATTATGTTGTCTATTTTATATTTCTATTTAGCAAACCAAAGAGCCCACCGTCATCATCTATTTTAATTGGCTCAACGCCTCTTCAAGTCCAAAATACGGCTTTTCCCGCCAATTAAATTCCCGGAATAAAGATTTAGTTCTCGATAGATCTAGGTTTAGGGTTAGCGATGCGGAGCTCATGGAGGCCTCTTGTCTTTCTTTTCAAACAAATCTACCGATCGTGGGGGAAAAAGATACACGTAACGATGATTCTATCTCAAAATTGGCTATCAAGATCGATCCATATGTTTAATGGGCGCTCTTCTAAAGGAAGATACTTCTGGTTGCACTGCTCGGGTAAGCTGCTAATTCTTAATTTTAGTTTTTTAAATGTGAAATGACTTAAAATTGTGTTGGATTGGTCATTGAATTTTTTTGTTTGTCTCATTAAATGTCTCTCGCTTTGTTTGAAGAGGCGTTTGACCTCTTCCTGTACAGCTTATTTGTATAAGCAGACCTTCAATAACTCAGTATTAACCAAAGCCAATCCGACAAATAGGAAAAAGCTGCTAAAATTTTTATATATTATCACGAAAATCCATAGCTGATTCCAGTTTGATTCTTAATATTGACTATGAACTTTTCGTTTGTTGTTGCGGTGAACGTTTCAGTTGGCTTTATTTGAAGTTCTCAGTGGAAAAGAAAGATTAGAGGCAGCAAATTTTGTATATTGTGGAAAGGAAGTTGACATTGATTATCAAAGATGAAATTAGAGGCAGCAATTGCATGCACACATCAACAAGCTGGTAGATTGCTCATGCTAACCAAATTTTTATTTTTATTTTTTGTTTTTTTTTTTTGCTCATGCTAACCAATCTTAATAGACTAATGGTCAGGTCATCGGAATAATATTTGAACCTAAACTTATGCCAAAAATCATATCTTTTGCTCAACAGCATATTTTGGGATACAATTGTATTATATGCGCAGTGCATTTAGTAACCAAATCATGTTTTGAAATATTTTTGAACCCTAAGGGGTTGTTTGGTGTCGGATTTACAGTGGGATTTAAGCTGGATTTACGCTAAATCCAGCCAAATGGTTTTTGTGTGCGCGTTAAATCCCAAAGATCGATAAATTCCGGATTTAAGGATTTACAGCATAAATCTAGGATTTACTAAATCCCTCGGTTCGGTAGATTTAACGGGATTTACAGTTCACGGATTTAATGGGATTTACAGTTCGCGGAAGATTGTTTGTGCTCTCGAGTTCGAATCATTTTGATATTACCGAATTTTTTTGTGCTGAAAGCTATACAAATTTTTTTTTTGTTTTTCTTTGTCTTTTATGATAGGGAGAATGTTCAGGTTTTGTATGGTGTGAAAAAGAGTTATGATTTGTAGGGAAATTATTAGATAGATGACTCTATCATAGATGGGCGTTGGAACAAGGATGGTTCGAAGTACCCCGTAGTAGATATTACTTGGTTGATTCAGGTTACGCCAATACTGATAAATTGATTGCATCATTTCGTGGATATAGATATCACTTAGGCGATTATCGTGGAAGTACATTTAGGTGATACATTGTTGAGCAAGAGTTATTCAATCACCGATACGCACAACTACGCAATTGAGCGAACTTTTGGGATTTGTAAGGAACGTTTTCTGGTTTTGACACACATGCGACAGTTTCCATTGGGTGCTTAAGAAGATATAGTCATTGCATGTGCCGTTCTGCACAACTTCATTGAACGATACCACAAACATGATCTCTACTTCAATATGTCACAGACGGAAATGCAGCATGATGCTCAAGGTGGCGAAGTTGATATGTCTGATGAGGATCCCAATTTACATGCGACAATAGGAGAAAGAATTCAGGGTGAAGTTATAAGGCACAATATTGATGCAATAAAAGAACACCAACCAGATTGCAAACTAAAAGACAACTTTTCTTCCTTAAAACATAGACAAATATAAACAAGATAACAATATTATTAAAACAAAGACACACTACAACTTATAAAAACTTGAGAAGAAAGATGCAAGTGGAATGAAAACCGTGGAGAGAAGAAGTAGGTAGAAGTCTGAGACGAATTTTTTAGGAGATAGAGAGGTAGAAGACAAATAGCTCGCAAGCTATATAAACCCGCAGGTTTTGTTCCAAACATTCTTCACAAAACCATCCTTTCCAGCAGCCAAAACATCCCTATATATATAGGGAAAAAAGGTCCAAATTGTCTACATAAATGTGCCACCCTAAGTAACTAATAGAAGCCACCTCTTGAGAAGATCAATCATTAGTCTACGAAACAATAAGGATGGGAAACGAACAGCCACCAGTAAAAATTCTGTATGGAAAACCAAAATCTGCATGGGCATCATAAAGCAAAAATTTCATTTATTGCATGGGAAAACCAAAGGCTGTAAAAAACAGAAACCAGCTGGGACCAAGGGCTACAGGGAATCTAAAACCTGTTTGGAGAACACCAAGCAACCATCCAACAAGGTAGAAATGGGCCAGACCCTATAAGGAAAAATCAGCAACAAAAAATGAATACCCACTTAGCAACCAAAGAGCAGGGGAACAACTTTATCATAAAGAAAATAAAACTAGCTTTGCCTACATCAATTCTTCCCAGGTGGAGAAATCTCATCCCCTGATGAGATTGCCTTAGAACATCCAAGATGTTCCGAATGCGCATTTTTCGTTTCCTGAATTAAAGTATCGTACTTCCTTTGAATCTTCTCTTTTTCTTATTCAAACTTGGATTGAAGTAGACGCTTCATATTTTTATATCTCTTTGCACATAAATACATTTGTCTTCATATTTTGAGAAGTTCGCTTTATAGTGGATTAGTAGAACATGCTTGAGGTGGTACTCATTTTGTTGTTGGAAATTTCTCCTATGGAATCCAAGGAATAGTTGGCTGACTTTCAAAAGTTGCAGGATCAAGTTCATCTTGAATAGGAACTTCAACTTGTTTGTTTTGACTTTTCATTTTTTTGTTTTTGATTTTTAAAGAGAAAGAAACTTACACGACTACCTAAGTGCTCTGATACCAAATTGATGCAATAAAAAAAAAAACACTGACCAGACTACAAACTAAAAAACTTCCTTTCTTTAAAACATAGACAAACATAAACAAGATAACAATAGTATTAAAACAAAGAAACACTACAACTTATAAAAACTTAAGAAGAAAGATACAAGTGGAATGGAAACCGTGAAAAGAAGAAGTAGGTAGAAGTCTGAGGCAAATTTTTAACGAGATAGGGAGGTAGAAGATAATAGCTTGCAAGCTATATAAACCCGCAGTTTTTGTTCCAAACATTCTTCACCAATCTCTCCAAAACTCTCTCTTTCCAGTAGCCAAAACAACCCTATATATAGGGAAAAAAGGTCTAAATTGCCCACATAAATGTGCCACCCCAAGTAACCAATAAAAGCCACCTCTTGAGAAGATCAATCATTAGTCTAAGAAATAGCAAGGATGGGAAATGAACAGCCACCAGTAAAAATTATGTATGGAAAACCTAAATATGCATGGGAATCATAAAGAAGAAATTCCATTTATTGCATGGGAAAATTAAAGGCGACAGGAAAATAGAAACCAACTGGGAAATCAAGGGTTGTAGGGAATTCGAAACCTGTTTGGAGAACACCAAGCAACCATCCAACAAGGTAGAAATGGGTCAGGCCCAATAAGGAAAAATCAGCAACAAAAATTAAATATCCACTTAGCCACCAAAGAGCAGGGAAACAACTTTATCATAATTATAGAATGCTTGGGTAAGAATTTTGGTTTGCATTGTATACTTTTAACTACATTAAATTTTATAATAATTTCTTCATTTCTTTATTTTGGATTGTAAGTTAAAGAAATTGATCATCGTGACAAAATTTATCTCCACATGCAACATATATGAAGTCAATTGGACAATTGAAGCTTGCTCTTATTTAATAGTTCATCTGTCTTTTGGTCAATATTAGTTTATTATTTGTTTTTTATTTAATTTTTGATGATATTGTATGAACTCAATTTGGTTTTATTATGTTTTATGCAATGATCTTGATTTTATAATTATCTCCTTTAAATTTAAATCCCTAACTGCCATAAATCCTGAAATATATTACCAAACAGTTTCTCAGGATTTAACAGGATTTATCATTTGGCATACCAAACAGTTTTCAGGATTTAACACCCTCAGGATTTACTAAATTAAAATTTAAAGGATTTACTAAATCCTACTAAAGTTAAATCCCACTTGTTGCCAAACAGCCCCTAAAATGTTTGTCTTTCTGATTATGAATGATTGAGTACTATCATGAACTTCATGAATGTTGTTGACTTCGTTGATAGAATAACAATATAAAAAACATTCTATATATAAGTTGCTACCGTCTCTGTTTTTTTTTTAACAAGGAAAGGCATAACCATAAATTTTTCTTAATAGGATACATAAATTAATTTATTATTTGGAGAGCATGAATTGAATGTTTACTCTAGGCAACATCAAATTATTGGGATTTATTAATATATATCAATCATATATAAAGACAAAATTTAGAGGGGCACGCCAAGCCTTAATTCTCCATTGTAATTTGAATAGCTTACTTCGGTCTCATTAATTATGTGCTTAAATGGATACTTTCCAATTGGTTTTGTAGGCATTTGATAACCCTAATTACGAGTTGTTTTTGGAAGAACTAGAAACTCTTACATGCAATGGCTATCTTCTAATTGATTGATTTATTTTGGTGCACCAAATCGTACGAAAGATCTAAGTCATAAGAACATTTTGCAGAAGCTTTTGTTTACTTCTTTTAAATTTTAGAAAAATATTGTAATAGTACTTGTGGATCAGATCAGAAACCATATAATTATATTTTAGAGCTGAAACAAATGTTGACCTCTACGTCACAAAAAAAAGAGAAGTATAAAAAATTACTTGTTGAAGCCTGCAACCCATCCCGAATCCCTTATTAAGTCATATCTTCCGCTTACTATAGTACTTATTACCTGTGCAAATCGGGGCCGAATTGTCATATCCTCGCGTGGGTAGGTCGCCTCGATCTTGCCTCTGCCTTCGTTAATAAAATGAGAGCCAAACAGCTCTTAGTTCTTTCGTTTTTTTCTGTTTCCCCTCACGCTCAAAACTCCCGCAAGCAACCAGACAACCTTCCACACATGATTCTCCCTCATGGCCGAAGACCCCCATTGGATCTTCCTCTCCCTTGTTCGACCACAGCTCCACACCGCAAGCTTCCAAGCCGCAAGCCTCCCATCACCTCACGTTGGACCGATAGCCCTGTTCGACCTCCAACCACAGCCCCAATCCCGCTACTGTGCCGACATCCTCCTCAAGCCACACACTCGACCTCTTCCTCTGCCATTCGCACACGCCTCATCCAGTCCAAAGCCTCCAACTAGATCACTCATCAATCGCAGACTGTCCGTCATTCTACAGGAGCCGAACCCTACCTGTGTCGACCTCCATACATCCCGATTCCTTCCTCACGCCGACAACCCCTTGCCCAATCTCTACAAACCCTTGTCACCAGTAGCTTTGATTCCACTCCAACCAATTGAACCCTAGTCGCCTTCGACTCAACCCTCCAAGCCGAACACATTCTCCCAGTTCCGATCCAAACATCAACCTCCACACCAGTAACCAGTTTTCCATATCTCCACACATCTAAAGCCCACTCAATAAGCTCAAATTAGTTTGGCACTTACACCCTACCGGCCTAAATAGTTTGTTAACAGGTATAAAAAAAATCCGTCTAAAACTTTTGGCCCTCATACTTTATTGATGATATTGATTAATGGTTATTATTATTTACTATGTATAGTAATAATGAACATTATTATTAATGCAATTAATGATAATTATCATTAATACTATTAATGATAGTTATTATTATTATTAGTAACAATTATTATCATTAATTATGAAAATATTATTATCATTATTTATATTCATAGAAAAAAAAAGAAAGAGAAAAGAAAGAATTTTTTTTTGTTCTTGATCTCTGTGCCCTCCACCTCGTCGTTGTCACGTCGTGTAGGTATAACTTCTTAAACCCGAAAACCCCGCACTCTACGTTCGCGGCGAGTCGGAGGACTCCCTATATGCGCTCTCGTTGCACTGTAGGAGGGAGCCCGGTGCGATGCTTACGACGAGGCGGGTAAGCCTTGTACACGCTCTCGTAGCGTGGTGGGGACACTTTTAAGTACCCTTAAGCGCTCTTGTAGCGTGACAGAGGAAAGAAAATTGCGCGTTTTTAAACAGGTACCTCGAAGACTCTTAAGCGCTCACATAGCATGACGGAGATTAAAGAAATGCTGCCGCGGTGTCGCCCTACATCTACCTGAAGTGCTCTCGTAGCGTGGAGGGGAAGGCTATGACTCTTGGAATTTCCCCTAAATGGGGGAGACGTCAGGAGGCTGCCAAAATTTGGATTGAAATGTACAGAACTTAAACATATGCATGGGACTTGATTTGAACTCGAATGAACTAAATACATGGAACTTGATATGAAAAAAAAATAGTAGGGAACCAGACCTTAAATTTTAAAATGCATAATCATATTAAAATACAAATGCTGATTAATAATCCAAATCATCTGAATGAATATCAACGAGCAACTACAAGGACTTGTGGTAAACCAAAACTCCAACGCTCAACCTATTACTAAACAAATGATCACCCACGGAGACGACGAAAGACTCATAATAGGTGTATAATGAGTCGTCTATAGGGAGTCATAAAGAATGTGTAGGGAATTTAATGACTTGCTGACAACCATAAATAAGGGAGCTGTAATGAACATGACCTGCCTATGAACGGTGGCAGATGACTTATAACGTCCACATAAGTCATACGAACAACTGCATCTATACCCTACAAGTAGAAGGATTTGACATGCATCGAGCATAATGATTTGATGCATTCGATAAATTTGAAATGAATGAAGTCTATGTACAGTTAACGTTGTTCAAAGAAGCACATTAATATGTCAACAAGCAGTAGTCTGTGAATGTCGTAGTCTCCCTATGATTGATGGCAGTTAGCTTGCAGGTAAATGCAACAATGCCCTGCGAGCAGCTTCAACATGTGAGCAAACACATACAACCGCACAAGCGGCAACGATCAATTATGTAATGCTTCATCAGCTAAGAGGTGCTTGAAGAATTTGAAGCGAATGCAGCTTGCATGTAACCAATGCCACTGCAGTTCATATGCAAGCAAGAATCAAGAACCCATTATGAACATGAACACCAATAAACAACTATAGGAGATTAACAATAGTTCACCTACGGACAATGATGAATAACATAAAACAAACACAATGACTTGTTAGCTAGCATGTATTCAAAAAGTTTAGAATAAAGTGTAGTTTGCATACGCTCAATATTGCCTTGTTGTATGCAAACAGGCGTAGTAATATGCCTGCAAATGACAATACCTCGTACAAACATATATGATGCAGCTTGCTAACTAATATGCCAAATCACTTGTGAACGATGAGGATAGATAAGCTGTGAATGGAGCGACTTGCCAGTTAACACACAAGGATAAGTCAGCGGCGAATGCAGCTCAACCAGTAGCCAATAGTAGCATGCATGCAAATGTATCGGCCTCTGATGAAAATTGGAAGACTGATGTGCAGTGAACATAGCAACTCGCTAGTCAACGCGTATGAAGAGTTTGGAGGTGAACATAACTTGACCGATAACCAGTTGTGACATGCAAATGAACACACAGATTCACTTGCAAACGACGAAGCTCCATGCAGACACACACGATGCAGCATATGATGAACGTGAATATCTGCTGGCAACGACGGAAGATTTTTTTTGTATGCAACATAAGTGGTAATGTACAACATGCAGTGAATGCTACAACATTCCTACAAGCAACGTTAGTTGATATGCAAGGAATGTGATGGGCTCCCTATAAACATACACAAGCATTATGCGGTGAATGATACAACACATTCACGAGCAAGGCATGAAATGCATTTAGCAAATAAAGCAACTGCTTTGCAACACTATCTTGTAATCAACAAAGTTGAAGTTGATGATAGTCAGCACAATAGTCATGCAAGAAGACGCAATAGTCTCTACTACATCCATCGGAGAACACTGACAAAAGATTATGAATGATAGAAGGCACTATAACTTGCTCGCAAGTGATTGTAGAAGAATCATCATATACTATCTACAATCAAGTACGAGAATTGTGGATGAGTACGAATGTCCAATGGCGACGATGAGAGATTTGTCGTTTGCACAACAATGATAAGTGGCAGAGGGCAGTGGGTGTCACGAATCCCTTACAGTCAATAAGCAGCCAAATACATTGATCCATTGCAAGCAAAGATAGATAATACGCAACAGATGCAAGCTCCCACGTGCTACTGTAGAAAACTCGTTACACACCCAACGTGTTGTTCACAAGCAAAATGCAAAGTGACTACATCAAATGCAAATGCATACGAGTTGTTATAGGAAACTCGTTGTGCATATAACAAGCTATATGTGAGCGATTGCAAGCAAACTGCAAAGATATAAGCATCTACGAACAATAGCAGCAGATTCGTTAGTGCATGATAATCTGTCTGCATAAAGCATGCAAGCAATGCACGATAGTCTACATGTACAAAGCAGCGAGAAACCCATAGTACGACGCTACGCCATCGATCTGCAACATCCATGCAAGCGGACATAAGGCGTTTACAAATTCTCAAATGAGACCCAGCGCATCACAACACTACGCCACCAGATCCGCAATAGTCATACAAGCGGCAGAAGGCGTCTACAAATTCCCAAATCGAACACTGCATTCAAATGACAGTTGCCCGCATAGCTGATCAGCACCAAACATTAAAAAAAATACCCCCACAGATATATCACAACATGTATATACACAAATATAAAAATGCCGCTAAATACCTGCATAGGCCTCGATGAGCGTGTTATGGGTACACACATGACGTCTGAGGATGCTGCGTGGGTCAAATAATAAATTCAAATTCGAGATTGATCCTTCTATGCGAGTAGATAGAAGTCGACATAACTTGAATTATTAAACAAATATATGGTCATGACATCGATCGAGATATTTGTTTTAATACGTTCATATTAGGTCTTCAAGGCCAATAACCAAGAAAATTCACCAATAAAGATATAAGGTCAATAAAAAACCCGATCCATGATCGACAAGTTAGCAGAGTCGACAAGGTTCAACAGACAAAATAAAATTGCCTATAAACCCCGATGATGACCGTGTTGAACATAGATCTTAATCGGAGGGATTAATTCCAAATATTCAAAATGCCATTCAAATACCCACAAAATTCAAAACTCCAAGAAAAATCATTAAAAATTCAAATATTTAAAATTGAAATCAATCGTCAAATGCTTAAAGCAAAATTCATTCATTCTCCACAATAGTTTGTTGAGGTGGACAAATTCAAATATCACTTCAACTCGTAAAGAGCTAATGTCTGGTCGAGAATATCATTAGGATTCATTCTCAAACAGTCTCCTGCCAGTAAGGATGTGACACGTGTCCTTTAACCGGTGGTTTTGCCACCAAATGACACTGCAGGTAAACGGTTATGATCGGGACCCTCTGAACCGGGTGGTTTGCCGCCAAATGACACCACTAAATTACGGTCATGGCTAGAGCCCGTAAGCTCCCCAATGGCACTAAATCCTTGAGATATGAATCAATAGGATATAATCGATAGGGCACAATGTTCTCTGTCAGCTAAGGTGGATTCAAATTTATCCCCTTAGACAAATACTCTCACCAGGTCTACAAGGTATGCTGACAAAGATTCTTCTGTCAGGTTGGGTCGACTACCTCCTTTGACTAAGTAGACAAGGGATCATGATTGCCCGGGACTATGGAACCATGGGATTTTGATCGGGCTCATCATCACTCCCCCAGCATCCACTTTTAGCGCAAGATGGTGAAATTTCAAATTTTAAATATCAATTCTCTCAAAAAACCAAACCCATGTTGCTACTATACACTCGATAACACGTATCTCTATGTATCTGATTGATGACAAGCCTTAATTGAAAGTTCTCTCTCATTATCGGGAGGGATAATTAACTATAGGGGCTTGCGCTTATAGGAAACCAGAACTCAGATCATAAAGTCCTCGCAAAATGAGTGCAAAATCTCTGGATAGTGTCTTATTTCAAACCCAATTTGCCTTCTGAAAATTTACCCTGGAACTTAATCTGTTAAAACTCCCTCGATAGCAAAGGGAGGTCGGGGCAGGAATTTTCGGAGCCCACAACAAAGCAGTTGAAGATCTATCTTCTAGAGTCACAATCAAACCATATAATTATATTCAAGAGTTTTTCTTAACACCGAGCTATGACATCTTGATTACAAAATTACTGTTATGAAACTATCAGCTACACAAATCAAATTTTTTTTTTTTGGTAGTTGGGACTCTTGTAGTATGATATACGTGATAGAAGCATATTGTGTTAGCGTATTATTTAGGCGAGGTAAGTGAGATGGCCTTTATAGTGTTAGGCTATTGAAGGGGTGTTTTTCAATCCTTTGTAGATGACCTCTTATGATGATTAGGTAACAGTTCATATACTAAGAACAATGTTAACTATGAAAATAACCTGTCAAGTTGTAAACGTGAGGAATAAGTGTTTATGAGGTTCCATTTTTGCATTCTTTTATGCCATCAAGAAGGCTCAACTCAGAGAGCATAAGGGTACAAAACATTTGTGTGGTTCATAAATCTTTCTAGAGTATTGCCGAACCAATTAAGATTCTATACATATTGGGAGGAACTAGGAACATCACTTTGTAGAATGCATGGTACAAACCTTTTTCAAATCTTTTCTTGACTTTTGTTGGTTAGGCTGTTGGCTAGTTTGGTAATTTTTATGTATGCTAGGAAAAGCTGGAAAGCATGAAGCATTACATGAATCTCATGTCATTGGGATCCATATGGGCATACCTGCTTCTTGGAAAAAAATAAAAAAATAAAGAGGAAAATAGCCTTAAATCATTTTATTGGAACCTTATAGAAACAGATGAGGTTTTTCTCAAGAAAGTTTATATAGTAGATTTTTTTTTTGTTGCATGTATTTGTGAGGTTTCTTATTAATCTATATGTAGTTTAATTTTCTTTTTCCAAGAGACCCCTATTTAAGGATACTACCTGGTACATTTTTTTTCTTGACACTAGTTTTGACTTGCCGCATGACAGGCCCAAGTTAGCTTGACTTTTATCATTTTATCTCTTCTGGAGCTGTTTTGATTGTTTATTGACAAAAATAAATCAAGAAAGACTGTTAGCTTTCACGTAATTAGATGATAATTGTCTGCTTTGGAGATGAAAGCTTTCAGGATATGGAGATAGAAACAGATCCTTTCCTTCTGATTTAATTTGTAGCATTTGTGATCTTTAATTTTATTTTTCACATAAGGAACATTTAAAGTGTGTCAATTTTAGATCTAGTAGGGTTCCTTTCTGAATTCAGATTGAGCATGTGTTCAGACGTCATGATGCTACCATATTGGAAATGTTGCAATTTGCTTGTGTGGTTGCTATCTTAATGCTTTCAAGCGAGGTTTACATGCAAATATTGTTGGAAATTTGATACAAAGTACAACAATCTTTTCTCCATAATTTTTTTTGTCAAGCATATAAATGTGTTGCCACCCTCAACGAGATAGAAAACTTCCTATTGGAAAATTTGATGATAACTTCGGTTTTCGACTTTGAATTATAGCGTGTGAAGTCCAAAACAAATTGTGCTTCCTGATACGCATGAGAGGTTATAATCATCATTAAGTATCACCTTCTGCAAAAAAGTTAATAGTCTGATATATTAATCTTCCTTGGAATTGATTCCTTTGAAATTGTATTTGGTGTCTAGTTTAATGTATAAAACATTTTGCAAAACTATATACCCATATTCTTAATGGCCAACTCTCTTTTTATCTGGTCTTCCCATGTCGAATTATTCTCATGAGCATTGCCAGTGCTCTGTCCCTGCATGTGTTCATCCTTTTATTCTTGTTGCACACAATGTACGTAAGACTTTGCTTCTCTTTTTTTCCTTTTACTTCAAATTCTAGCACTCTCATAATGTCAGAATTTTATTGTTTGTTGCAAAAATCCTCTGGCAGTGAAATTCTTTAATTTGAGCTGGTCCTTTTGATATATTAAGGAAACCCCCTTTGAAGTGACTTAGGCTTCGTTTGGGACAGCTTTTTTACTGCTTCTTAAAAGAGCTTTCTAGTACAAAGATTTTAATTTTTGTACTAGAAAGTTTCTTTAAGAAACAATAAGAAAGCTGTCCCAAATGAAGTCTTAGTTTTCATTTTAGAAATCTCAAAAGCACATCCTAGCCTACCATTTTTAACCTCCAGCAAGAACTTTGATCCAACTGAAGCATCAGCTTATCATACCTTATGCTGTGGCTCATAATTTTACCAAGCCAGCTGAAGCTGCCTGTTATGGGTTAGTTTTTCATTAGCTTTGAAATCTTTCTTTATGGCTATTTTTTCTATTCCTTGTTTAACATCAAACAACTAAGAACCTGTCAAGATAAAATATCACTCGATTTCCAGTTACGACAAGTTTTGTTTTCATTAATGTTTGCTATTGCTATAACATGGAGTAGTTTCATTTTGTGGTTAACCCGTCTCTTCTTTCAGTAAAAAATATTAGACATGTATGTGCGGGAAAATAAATCGATGCCGCCCAAAAATGTTTCCTATGCCAATTGTAAAAAGAAATTGCTTTTTGGTTTTACTTCTTGTTTTTTTACCTTGTTGGTATAGTATTTGGTGAAGTTTTATTTGACCCAAAAAAGTTTTCCTTTTGTTCAAGCGTGCCTTTTTGGAGGATAGCCCATTCAGTATAATTGTGGTTCAATGACTTGAAAGTTTTACCTGTTTTTCACTTTAAATTTTCCAGTATTATTATAATCTGCCAGTGGATATAGTGGATGTCCTATTTATTTCCAATTTTACTCACATGTCCTATTCATAGTGGATATAGTGGATGTCCTATTCATTTCCAATATCGAAGTTTGCATTCAATTTTCTTATTTCAATTTGTGGCATGCCAATGCCAATCTTACTCACATTCCTTTTATGATTTTTTAAACTTATATCTTCATTTTTTTAACCAGGCATTTTCACATAATTTAAAAAGCTAATAATAGGTTATTCTTATTTAAGCAGCGAGAATAATCAAACATACATTAAGCAATCAAACCCTATTTCGTAGGATAGGAAACAAGCTACACTTCTTACACATAATCATATTCACCCTCTATTTTTTACTTTGTGCAAAAATTGACTTTGTCTTATTGATTTATTGTAGCACCGTGATATTTATATTTGTATGTTGACCTCCATATTACAACAAAAAAGAAACAAAAATAAAATAAAATAAAATGTGCTTAAAATGATTACCTGTTGCTGCCTATGCCCAAATTTTATCGAATCAGCCGCCTGCTACAGTGCCTATCTCCCGCAAAACGATGCTGAAGCTGTCTATTCGCGTGTGCCTCAACCCTACTCTCATTCGCGTCAATATAAAGAGGACGAGCGACTTCTTCACCTCTTTTCACGCACGCGAGCCAACTTCTTCACCGACGACACCGCTTCCTCCTTCCACGCAAACCCCGCACATGAGCATCTCTTCCAACCTTCAGATCGAACTCCTCCATGTCGTCTTCAACCTCCAATCTCATGTAACCCAATCGCTTCTCACGACCACAACAGCCGCCCCGATATTTTCTAGCCTCAGATATTCCGCCCTTTTCTGCTCGCAAGACCTTGCCGAACTTCCTTCGACACTCAGAGCCGCTTGTACTGCAAATCCCTCCCAAGTCGAACCGATCCCCATCCCTCCATTCGCAAGCAACAACCTATCCTAGCCTTCACATGCATCTCCTCTCAGCCGACCACCTTTAGCCCGTCATAGAGCTCGCCCGACTTGCAGCCCGACTTCCCCACTCTCGTCGAGCCAGCTGATCCTGAAGCTTCTAGCCTTCTATAAGTTGTTGTTGGGTAGATGGTCCTCTTGTGGGCTGGTTTAGAAGGACTGTTGTAAGTTGGAGTGTGGGTTGGATTGGGCTTTGGAGAGGGAGGAATGAAATTGTTAGAGAGAAAGCTAAGGGTTGAGTGGGTTGGATTTATGAGTTAAAAGAGGAGCCAAATCCAGCTCCAAGAACAATGAGCTTCTTTTCTTACATATGTTTTATTATTTCCTTTTTTTTAGATATACTAATTATTATCATTAATTGATGTGTTTTGATTTTATTAACATTTGATTAGCCACTTAGTATTATTGTTGCCATCTATTTTGTATATATACATATATACATATATGTGTGTGTGAATATATGCATATATATGTAAACAAAAACAAAAAAGAAGAATGACAAAAAAGAGAAAATGAGATATAAAAAGAAAAAGAAAAAGAGAAAAAAAAAAGAAAGGGGAAAATAAAATAAAAAAAATTGTGTACATTTATGTATATTTTTTGCAAATTTTTGTCATCGTCGTCGTCGCCACGTCACGCAGGTATAACTCCTCAAACTCAAAATCTCTCCAAAGTCCCGTTTTCGATGCTTGCAACGCGATAAGCAATCACCCATGCACGTTTTTCTTAGCACAATGGAAGGAAGCTCACTGCGGTGCTTGTGGCGAGGCGGGCGAGCCTCATGCGGGCTTTTCTTAGCACGGCGGGGCAACATATAAGTACCGATACACGCCTCAGTGCCGTCGAGGAAATAACTGTGCGTTTTCAAACAGGTACCTCTAAAGACCCATGCATATCTTTCTTGGTGTAGTGGGGGTTGAAGACTACAGCGGAAGTGTCACCCGACATCGATTGTGCACATCTTTCTTGATGTGGCGGGCATGCTAAAACTCCTGGAAATTCCCTTAAACGGGAGAGACGTCGGTAAGCTGTCGAAATTCAGTCTGAAGACGCATAGAACTTGAACAATTATGAGGGACTTGACATTGAACAAGCGACGCTTAATTTTAATAGAAAATTAATTACAATAAACTTAATGTGAACATGAATAAGCCACAATAAACTTGATTTCGGTATGAGCAGGGACTAAACTTGAACTGAACAAGACTTTAAATCAATGAACACACAATCAAGTTAAAGATATAATCACTAAGTTATAAACCCGTTCACTCAAATGAACATAAATATGCAAATAGAGAACTTGTTATATGCAAAGAACGATATGTGCACATGGAAATACAACTGCCTGCATATGGTTATGAACAATAACACAATGCTTGCGTAAATACAATAGTGAACTTGTATGAAGAGGGAAACTTGTGATGAGTATACATCCTCACTTGCAGACACTAATGGGAAACAACGTGATTACAATGAATATCATAGTGTGTTTACAAATAGAACATAGAATCTCGCACACAGTTAATGTTACTCAGGTGTAAACAAATACACTAAACTTCAGCAAATGATGACGATCGATAACATGAAGCTTCCCATAAATATTGAAAGTCCTCATGCTATTTAGAATGTAAATATCATCAAGGAATATTGCTGGGTTCATTATGCATATTACAAATATCACATTTGAAGACAAAGGACATGTAATGCATGCAATGAGCTGCATATGAGTGGGAGCCGGAGAATACACAATGATATACTTACAGATAGAATGTGAAAGATGTGCAACAAATATAGTAGTCTACAAATAGACAATGTCACTTAACTACATACAAGCACAGTAAGCTCTTGCAGTGATGATAGTGAGTACACAGTGACTGCAAAGACGCCTAACCAATCAAGTATTTAGCAAATGAACAAGTTCCCTGTAGGTGAAGAAAGTTGATACAAAGCTAATGCTATGACCTCTCGTCAGCTAGCCTTAGCTAGTTAGCAAATGATAGTTACAACTTCCTATAAGCGCCAAAAATTAATGTGCGATGAATGCGACGACCCATTAGCCAGTGTGCATGAATAGGTTAGTGGCGGACACAACAACACCCTGCAAGCAACATCAAAATATGAGCAAGCGTATTTGACCTTGCAATAAATGATAATTGATATATGATGAGTGCGATCATTCATTTAACATGCATGAAGCTATTGGCGATGAACGTAGCTTAGCCAACAATCAACCTTGATTTATAAATAAATACGCTCAGCACCCTGCAATCTTGCAAGAGGACTACGACATACAATCTCCTAACGAACCGTCGTAGGAGACCCATCTCATACAAGCAAAGGCATCCACAAGCAGATGTAGGAGAGCTCTCACTCATACAGAAGTCCACTCACAGGTGACGACGAATAATATGCAGTGGACGCTAAACCATCCCACGACCAACAATTGTGCAACATCAGTCAAATGCACCGGCTCTCTACAAGCAAAGGCATATGATATGTAGTGAAGTACAAATGTCTATGCAATTGTAGGAGACTCGTTATATACACTACATGCTATCTACAAGAAAACACCGGATGATATACAACAAATGCAAGTGTCTATAGGCCCATGTAGGAGTCCTTCTATACACATAAAACATCATCTGCAAGCAAGATGCCATATGACTACGATGAATGTAAATGCCTACGAGCCACTGCAGGAGACCCGTTTTATGCTAAACATGTCATCCGTAAGTAGAGGTGAAAGGCATGCAACAAATGCAAACACCTGATGGAAATGACGAGAGATTTGTTATAGGCCCGATAGCATGTATACAATGGGTAATCAACAACAAGCGTCCAATATTACAATGCCCTTGCAGCTGCCAATTGTTCAATGGCTGACAAATACATCAGTCCATTACTAGCGGAGATGGATAATATGTAACAGATGCAAATTCCTACAAACTGCTGTAGGAAACCTAATTATGTACCTAATATATGGTCCACAAGAAAGATACAAGAGAACTATGACAAATATAACTATCCATACATCATAGCAGGAGATTAGTTAGTGCACAACAATCTACCTGTAGAAAGCAACAAGTAGCGCACGACAGTCTACCTGTATGAAATGGGCAAATGATCGCACCATCACTCCACGCCACCGGATCCACAACATCCATACCAGTAGACATAAGGCATTTATAATTTCCTAAATGAGACCCAGAACACTACGACGCCACGCCACCAGATTCGCAACATCCATATAAACAGACAGAAGGTACGAGCTTCTAAATAAAATGCTGCATTTAAATGACATTTGCCCACGTAGTTGATGAACATCAAATATTTTAAAATGCCCCACACATGCACTACAATATATATATATATATATATATATATATATATATATATATATATATATATATATATATATATATATATATATATATATATATATATATATATATACATATATATACATACATACATACACACACACACACACACACATAAACATAGAAATACATATGCAATCATGCATCCCTATGGACCCCGAAGAGCGTGTCATGGGTATACACGTGATGTCTGAGGATGTTGTGTGGGTCAAATGATAAATTTTAGTTTGAGCCTAATCCTTCTATGTGAGTAGATAGAAGTCGACACGGTCTGAATTATCAAACGAATATACAATCACGACGTTGATCGAGATACCTATTTTAATACGTTCATGTTAGGCCTGCAAGGCCTGTAAATATTAAAAATTTTTTCAGTAAAGGCCTGAAGCCCACAATAAACCTGATCCTTTATCAACAATTTGATAGAGTCGATAAGGTTCAATGGATAATATTCAAAATGCCACCTTAAATATCCGCATGTGCTCCGACGAGTGTGTTATGGGTAACACATGACGTCTGAGGAGGCTGCGCGGGTCAAATGATAAATTCTAGTTCGAGCCTGATCCTTCTATGCGAATAGATAGGAGTCGACATGACTCGAACAATCAAACAAATATACGGTCACGTCGACTTAGATATTTATTTTAATACGTTCATATTTGGCCTTCAAGGTCTATAAGAAGGAAGATTCATTAAATAAAAGCATAAAGCTGTCAATAAATCTGATCCTCTGTCAGCAATTAGACAGAGTCAACAAGGCTTAACAGATAATATTAAAAATTACCCTCTAAATACCTACATAAGCCCCGACGAGCATGTTGTAGGTACATATGTGACGTCTGAGGTGCTGCGTGGGTCATGAAATGAACTTAAGATCAAGTCTAATCCTTCTCTTTAATAGGGCAGGAGTCGACTCGACTTGAACTAATAAACAAATATACGGTCACGACATCGACCGAGATGTTTGATCTTATACGTCTAAATTAGGCCTTCAAGGCTGATAACTAGGAAATTCATTTAATAAAAGCATATAGTCGACAAAGAAATCGATCCTCTATCAGCAATTAGATAGAGTCGACACGGCTCAACAGATAATATTAAACTACCCTTTAAATACTTGCATGGGCCTCGACGAGCATATTGTAGGTATATACGGGACGTTTGAGGATCTTGCGCGGGTCATGAAATGAACTTACTTTGAAGTCCAATCCTTCTCCTTAATAGGATAGGAGTCGACACGACTTGAATTAATAAAGAAATATGTAGTTGCGACATCGACTGTGATATTAGATTTTTTACGTTCATATTAGGCATTCAACACCTATAATCAACAAAATTCACCAATAAAGGCCTAAATTTTACTACGAACCTGATCCTCTATCACCATTTAGACAGAGTCGACAAGGTTCAATAAATAATATTCAAAAATACTGCCTAAATACCAACATGAGCCTCGACGAGTGTGTTATAGGTACACACGTGACGTATGAGGATGTTACGTGGGTCAAGAAACGAACTTAAGTTCAAGTCCGATCCTTCTCCCTGATAGGACGGGAGTCGACACAACTTGAATCAATGAACAAATATACGGTCTTGACATCGACCGTGATATTTTGTTATATAAGTTTATATTAGGCCTTCAAGGCCTATAACAAGAAAAACTCATCGATAAGGGCATAAAGCCTATAAAATCCAATCCTATGTCGGCAAGTTGACGGAGTCGACAGGGTTCAGTTAATAAAATTCAATTCTCCATTAATACTCCGATGATGGCCGTGTTTAACATATATCTCAATTGGAGGGGTCAATTCTAAATATTTTATATGCTTCCCAAATTCCCGAAATTCAAAAGTCTAAAAAATATCAAAATTTAAAATATTTAAAATTGAAATTCAACTATCAAGCACGTAAAGTAAAGCTCATCCACCATCCACAATAGTTTGCCAAGGTGGGCAAATTCAAATATCACTTCAGCTCACAAAGAATTAATGTCTGGTTGAGAATATCACTAGAATTCATTCTCAAATAGTATTTTGCCAGGAAGGACATGACACATGTCCTTTAACCGATAGTTTTGCTGTCAAATAACATCGCAGGTAAACAGTTATGATTGGGTCCTTTAAACTGGGTGGTTTGTTGTTAAATGACACTACTAAACATCTACTTCGAAACAACACCCTAACTAAGTTGGGTCCTCAAAGTTTGGAAAGGTGAAGTCTTTCAAAAGAAAGACCAAACTGAAGAAGCCCAAGTAGAGAAAGGCAGCAACTCAAAGGGCCATCGATACTTTGGACGAATATTATTAGACTGTGAGATGTCCCATCAAACTCGATGATTTTTGATGGAGCTTGTAAATCTGGGTGGTGACTCTGAATCAACAGATAAATCTCTAGACACGATAATGACTATCTCTGAGGAAAACGCCCAATTAAAAGAGTCTGAATCAGATGAAGTGGCCCAAGTGCAGCTGAGAAGTAGCAAGATACTGCCGTCTCCAGCAAAGAAGGGGGTCTCCAAGAAAGACAAGGGGAAGGAGATGATTGTTAACGAAGACATTATCCCCAAGGATCCCAAGAAGGACACTTCAGCTAAAGGGATATATTACAATATCTTATCCCATCTAAGAAAAATTCCGGCACAACTCAGCATATATGACGCTCTTGTAATGTCTAAAGATCTCCGGGAGACTTTGATTTAGGCTCTCAAAGACTCTGAAAAATATGAGGAATATTAACATGATGGAGGTTCTACAAGCTCGGAACGAGCCAATTATTACCTTTGTTGAAGACATGATGCTAGGAACACAGATCACAACTGCCCTCTGTACGTTACTGCAAAGAGTGACGGCATTATAATCAGCCGAATCCTGATCAATCTTAGATCTTCCATAAACCTCATAAGCTTGAAAGCATTGAGATCACTGTGCCTCGACGTGCAGCATCTCAGACAAGATAAGCTGATGGTGCACGACTTCAATGAGAAGGGTCAGAAGACTATGTGATCCTTTATACTCCCCTTGTATTTGGGAAACATCATACAGAGGTTAAGTTCCATGTGATTGATGCGGACACCTCGTTTAAGGCGTTATTATGTTGCCCTTGGTTGCATGAATATGACATTGTCCCGTGAACACTGCATCAGTGCATGAAGTACCTCCGGGATGGAGAAGAATTTAAGATCTCCTTCGACATCCAGCCCTTTACAGTTCACGAAATAAAAATCTATGAAGATGTCAAGTACTTCATTACAAAAGAGTCGAAGCCATCGAGCTCTCTTGAGGCCATGGCATCAAATTCAAAAGATGCAAAGCGACCCAAATAAGAAGGTGAGAAGAATCAAGTGGGAATAAAGAAGGTAGTGCCGACTCTTTTCGAAGCAGTGACCACTCCCAAACAAAGAAAAGCTGTGCCTCACCTAGGGAGCGACACAGACGAAGGTGATGTCATCCCTGCCAAATCTTATAAGATATGTCAGTCTACAATTAAAGGGAAAAAGAAGGCCGAATACTCAGATTCTGATTAGGACTATGAACCTACCTATACGAGCAAGGTGTAGTGTATTCTCAAGAAGAATAGACAGTCTCTCGATCTCAGAGAATATATTCATAGGCACGTGTCTTCCCCCATTACACTTTAAAGAAATCTCCCATAGAGAGGTGCACAATGTTGAAGAGCTTAAAACATTTTATGTGCCTCCTCTTAGTAAAAGGACTCGGCCAGGAAGGCTACTCTACAAAGTTAAAGAACATGTAGAAGAAAATTTTGATTGGCTTGTTGAACTCATTGATGACCGAGAGAGAATGCTTGCAATAATGCTCAGGTATTGCTCCAAAGGTGCTTGAAGAATAATATGAAAATTGGGAGCTCATTTCGGTACTACTAAATGATGAGCTCGTTTTCACTCGAGTATTTAGTACTGAAGAAATCCCCATGCATTGCAAAGAAAGGATATTATTGCAAGAAGAGGTCTTGGATTCGTTGTGCAGAAATACCACCAAAAGGATATTTGCCAAGCAATTACATGTGGGGAAGTCGAATTTGATGATAGTGGTGATAAGGAGATCCATGAAATTAACACGTATGATGATCAGCCCGTAGAAACTAAACTTGCACCAGAAGAGATTGAAGATGGTGGACAGGCAACTATTATGAACGAGCTAAAAGAAATTAACTTGAGAATTGAAGATGATTCTCACTCAACCTTCATCAGTGCACTTCTACTAGAAGAGCAAGTGAAGGAAATGAAGGAGCTCCTCTGTGAATTTAGGAATTGCTTTGCTTGGACATATGCTGAGATGCTCGGCTTATCTCCTGATGTAGCAGTTCACAGATTGGCTATTAAACTGGATGTAGCACCTGTCGAACAAGCTCCAAGGAGAATGAGATTGGAGATTGAACAGGTGTTTGCTCAGACAAAAAAGCTCATAGATGTGAGCTTGGTCCGAGAAGAAAAATATACTAATTGGATTGCCAACATTGTCCCTCTCAAGAAGAAGAACGATCAGATTCACATATGTATTGACTTTAGGGACCTTAATAAGGCATGTCCAAAAGACAATTTTTGCTCCCGATGTCAAAACTCTTAGTGGATAACACGTCTAACTATGACATTCTTATTTATGGACGGATCGTCTAGCTACAACCAAATCAAGATAGCACCTGAAGTTGAAAGTACATGTTGTTCAGAAAGCCTATCGACATATTCTGTTATACGGTAATGCCTTTCGGCCTTAAAAATGCTGGTGCCACCTATCAGCAGGCGATGACGCTCATTTTTTATGTGTTAATATATCAAAAGGTCGAATGTTATGTAGATGACCTTGTTGTCAAGAGCATGGACCAAAAATCATTTAAATGATCTAAAGACTGTATTTGAGAGGATCCGAAAGTATGATCTGAAGATGAACCCTCTTAAATGTGTTTTTGGGTCTCCTATGAAATTTTTTTGGAGTACGTCATTCGTCATCGAGGAATCAAGATCGACTCTAACAAAATTAAAAAATTATGGAGATGCCACCGCCCAAGAACCTCCATCAACTTTGCTCTTTACAAGGGTAGTTGGCTTTCATTCGCCTATTCATATCGAATCTGTTGGGTATGTGCCAGCTATTTTCAAAATAAATGAAGAAAGTCGTTCGCTTCAAATGGGATACATTGTGCCATGAATCTTTTGATAGTATCAAGAGATACTTGTTGAATCCTCTCATTCTCGCAACGTTAATTTTGGGGAAGCCTCTTATACTGTACACGACATTATTTGAAAAGTCCCTTCGAGCATTATTGGCCAAGTACAATGAAGAAGACAAAGAAAATATGCTTTACTACATCAGTCGGAGGTTGATTGGAGCGGAGATACGTTATTCCCCGATAGAAAAGCATTGTCTAGCGTTGATTTTTGCGGTTTAGAAACTCCACCATTATATATTGTCTCACAACATCACGTTGATATCAAAGATCGATTTGCTAAAGTTCTTGATGACAAGACCGACATTAACAGGTCGCTTAGCCAGGTGGGTAGTGATACTAGTACAGTTTGATATCACATACATGCCATAAAAAGTAGTGAAGGGATAAGCCTTGGTGAATTTTCTCGTCGTGCATCATATTCTTGTAGATTTACCTCTCAATGATGATCTGCCTAACAAGCAGATCATGCATGTTGAAGAGCAAGGGAAGCCACAAGTCTGGGAGATGTATTTTGATGAAGCTTCATCGATTAAACCTTCTTAGTCATCAAATCTTGCAAAAGCTCGAGCTAGCATCAGCCTCATTTTTATAGCGCTTGAAGGAGGCATAATGAGATTTCATTCAATTTGAATGAACCTCAGACTAACAATGAGATTGAATACAAGGTTTTGATAGCAGGTTTGGAGATTTCAATCTTAGTCAAAATCCGGAACCTCCAAATCTACGGCGACTCTCAGCTTGTGATAAATTATGTTCTGTGCATCTATAAAATTTGCAAGTTCGAGTTGGCTCATTATCGCCAATGAGCTCTCGAGCTTTTAAAGCAAATTCCAAATGTTAAAGTAGCTTGAGTTCCTCGAGGTCAGAATGACAAAGCAGATTGCTTGACCAAATTAGCCTATGAGATGGCGAATACCTACGATGAGGAGTTTATACTTATTGGATGTCTACATTCATTGGGTCTTAGAGCCAGTAATTCTGTACTTCCCGCTGGTAGAGGTAATACTAGATTCAAGCCAGCAGGATATAACTCCGGTTGATTCTCAATCTCCCTAATAAATCATTATTGAAAACTAGTCAACCGAATATCAAGCTGTTAAAAGGAGACTCAAAGCTATTATCGCCTCAGAATTGTGGTGGCATTGCTTGGATGTCGAATAAGAAGATGATTGGAGACAACCGTTCATCGATTATTTTAAAGAGAGCAAACTCCCAACGAATAAATCTCTAGCCGTACAAATCCAAAAGAGTGTTGCGATACACGTTTGTCAACGACATGCTGTATCGATGAGCTTTTGATCAAATGTGGGTATGATGCCTAGGGACTAAGGAAGCTGATAGAGTGGTAGCAGAAGTCCACGAAGGGTTTTATGATGCACACCAATCAGGTCCCAAGATGACTGTTAAAATTAAGAGAATGAGTTACTATTGGCCAACAATGGTGAATGATTATATTGACCATGCTAAGAGGTGTCACGAGTGACCGATTCATTATGATGTTATACATCAACTGCCAAATCCACTGCACCCAATAGTAGTGTCCTGGCCTTTCGAATGCTAGGGTATATATATAAAGTTCGTTGTCGTTAGCCGCACATAACTTCATATTGGCGGCAACCGACTACTTTTCTAAGTGGGCAAAAGCGACACCATTTAAAGAAGTCATATAAGAGCATGTGACCAACTTCTTCACCCATAATGTTGTTTGTAGATTTGATGTACATCATCGCGTGATCTCGGACAATGGCACAGCATTTAAGAGTGCCAAAATCTATAAGTTTGTCGATCAACATAAAATTGATTGGCAATATTCATCGATATACAACTCAAGGGTGAATGGCCTGCGGAGGCCTTTAACAAGACTTTGGTGAAGCTATTGAAGAAGATCCTCACCAAGAACAAAAGAGAGTGGCACACTAAGATTATAGAAACGCTATGGGCATACCGTATTACCTACAAAATACCGACCAAAGCCACTCCTTATGTACTGGTGTTCGGGGTTGAAGCTGTGCTGCCACTAGAGATCGAGCTACCATCACTTCACGTAGCTTTCCAGCACGATCTCATTCAAGAACAAAATGCTCATCTGAGAATGTAAGAGCTCGAGGGACTCAATGAGGTTAGACTACAGGCTCAACAAAACCTGAAAATTTATCGAGCAAGAATGATGAAATCATTTGATCAGATGGTCGTCATTGAGCATTTCGAGAAAGGGAATTAGTTTTGGTATTGAGAAGGCCAATCATCATACACCAAAAAATTTATGGCAAATTCATATCCAATTAGGAAGGCCACTTTTTCATCGAGAAGGTGTACCAGGGAGGAGCCTATCAATTTATCAACCTGTACGGTCAGAGGCCCATGCCGCCCATCAACGGTCGATACTTGAAGAAGTATTATGCATAAGAATGGATGTGCATTTAAAATATCATGTACTTCATATGTATTCACTAATATATATACATTTTATATTTTTAAATTCTCTTGTGTTGTAAAAATGAATTTAAAAATTTCTTATATGACTAAGGGCATTTTAAATATTTATTTGGGTTGACATCGTGTTGCCCGTCCAGATCACCAAATAAATATTTATAATCTCGAATATAAAATCTATTTGAAATCTCCATGTGAGACGGGTATTTTTAATATTGATTTGGGTCGATATTGTGTTACGTGCCGAGATCCCCAAATAAATATTTAAAATCTCAAAATACTAAATTTATCCTATATAAAATCTTCCTATAAGACATGGGGTATTTTAAATATTTATTCGGGTCGGCATAGAGATGCATGCCGAGATCACCGAATAAATATTTAAAATCATTAAACGCCAATATTCCTTTTAGTAGGAGGATATATTAATTTCTTCTATCAATGCATATGTAGGTGATCTTCCTTGGGACACCACATTTTCCAACGTATTGAGATTTCAAAGACTAGAAAATAGATTTTTACGATTACACACTTCAACAAGTCAAGTCGGAACATCTTAAAGTCTTTCGATAGTCTACAACTTAAGGTTCGAATAGGTGTTAGAGATTGAACTCAACAAGCCCATATGTGGCCGAGTCGCTGGCAGCTCCTTTTACTCAACAAGCCATAAGAAAGATCGTAGTAGAGGATCCCCCCCATTTTGTCAACTCATCAGTAAAGACTTTTAGGAGCATAAAGGCTTATTTGACTCGATAAGTAAAAGTAGTCGTAGTCCAAAAAATTTTATTAATTGACCAGAGAGTCACAGTTACAGTGAAAAGATGTGCATTCCTCCAAACAACTGCCCTTTCCAAAATATACGCAGGTGGTTCTCCAAAAAATTTGAGATATCACCTTTCCCAATATGCCAAGACTTTGAAAGTCGGGAAATGAGACTTTTATGACTATATATTTCAGTAAGTTAAGCTAGAGCGGCACAAGTCTTTCGATAGCCCGAAGCTTAAGGTTCAAATGGGTGTAAGAGGTCGGATTCAACAAGCCTAGATGTGGTCGAGTTGCTGGTAACTCTGTCTATTCAACAAGTCATGAGAAATGCCGTAGTAGAGGAACCCCCATTTCGTCAGCCCGTTAGTAGGGACTATTAGGACCACGAAGGCTTATTTGACTCGATAAGTGAAAGTGGTCGTAGTTTGAAAAATTTTGCTAGTTTATAAGAGAATCAAGGTTGTACGGGAAAGATGTGTATTCCTCCAAATAAAAGGATATGATAACTTCCCCTTTCAAAGTATATATAGGTGGTTCTTTAAAAAGTTTGGGGGTATCGCCTTCTTCAATATACTGAGACTATGAAGGTCAGGAAAGAAGATTTTCGTGACTATATACTTCAGCAAGTCAAGCCAGAGCGACACAAGTCTTTCAACAGCCTGAAGCTTAAGGTTCGAATGGGTGTAAGAGGTCTGACTCAATAAACTCATATGTGGCTGAGTCGTTGGCAACTCCGTCTACTCAATAAGCAATAAGAAAAGCGATAGTAGAGGAACCCCCATTTCGTCAACCCATCAATAGGGACTGTAAGAAGCACGAATGTTTATCTGACTCAATAAGTTCATGTAGTCGTAGTCCACTAAATTCTCCTAAATGACTGGAGAGTCAAAGTTACGGTGGGAAGGATGAGCCTCAATCAACAGCTACCAAAAGCGTGTAAACTCTGAGATCCCAAATCATGAAGGATGACTTTAAATTTGTTCAACAAATTTAGCTTGGGGAGCGCGCTTCTCCATAGCTCAAGTCTAAAGCCTGAACGGGCGTATAAGGTCGGACTCAATAAGCAAGATGTGGCCAAGTTGCTGGCAGCTCTGTCTACTCAACAAGTCATAAGAAAAGTTGTAGTAGAGGAACCCCCTGTTTTAGCAATCAGATGACAAAGGCTGTTAAATCCTAGCTCACCTAGTCTAATGAACTCAAGTGTCTCATATTAAAGTCTTCTCAACTGGTTATATATATATATATATATATATATGGTACTACCGATTAAACCTAAAATTTGCAAATCCTTTATCAAATCTTTAAAGCACAAAGCGAGGATCAAATGAATTCTTTAACAAGTCCGCTAAAGCACAAAGTGAAGGAACGAAGAAATTATCTCAAAGTTCATATTAAGCTTAAAGCTAAATTAAGAGGATCTCGTCATCAACAAGTCCGTTATGTACAAAACTCTGGACCGATGATTCCTTGCCACCGACCTAATATAAATCTAAAAGGTTTGTGTCACTAGCACATACTCCTTCATCAAGCCCACCAAAGCAAGAAGCAAATGGTAGTAGGTATGCAAATCTCCTGATAAACCAGTAGTGAAAAATCAAGTAATCATTCACCAATATTTGCCGCACGAAGCATAAGGCAGAAGGAACCAAAGTCTCAAAACTCAAACCAAAGCTGTGAGAAGAGTGAAACTGCTAAATATGAAGAATGTCTAAATCTGTGAGCACATCAACCATAGAAGCCACAAGAGCAGAAAGAAAAATAGAACTAGTTAACAACTGAATTTATAAAATTGCTTTATTTTATTAATTTTGAATTTACATACAATATTCTTATTTACATTATTTATAAGATTACATCAACCATAAAAAAGAGAGTATAATGTCCTTTGTAGGGACTAAAATCTGTCTCTTAAATCTATATCTGAAGAGGAAGTCGACAGCTCCATTCTGCTCCTTCTAAAGATTAGGTATTCTGTGCTTTTAGGACTTGCACAAAGCAACATAAATGTCAATAGGAAGGAGAACGATTTTGTAAACGTATGTAAAGCTAAGGAGAAAGATTATGTAAATGTATGTAAATCTACAAAAAGAAAGGTGTACCTAAACAGAGGTCTCCTGCAATTGATGAAGAACTGGTGCCTGCTCCTCCTGAAACTTGTGTAGGGCAATAAATGTATCAGTAAACACCTAAAGAAAGAAAAGAAAGCTGCGCATACTAACAAAGTAAAAGTGTACCTGAGCTAAGATCTCATGCAGTGGCTAACTAGCTAACATTATGCTTGATTGAAACCCACATAAGACACGAAGCATCGTCAGAATAATTATAAAATCAAAACTAAAAAGAAAATGGAAGAGAGTATACCTGAGCCAAGAGTAACTGTAGAAAACCTGAGGCCACAAAGTTTTGCAAGCTGGGGAATCTGTAAAGCTTGAAAAAATTCTGAATGAAACATGCAATTATATAATTGAAATATTACATTCATATATGATTGTAATAATGATAAATATTGATCATATATAAAGATGCTTGAAACTAAAATGAAAGTGGCAGAAAGGGATAGGAGTGGCAATACTATCTACAAGTGTTGGTTTATAAAGTTATGCTCTAAGGGTCTAAGTATGAAGTACTTTATATCTCTCATATGAGTCCCTATCTGACTAAGCCAACATATCAATCGTATTATTGACTACGAGTGCATTTAAAGATCTATGAAGATAACAAGATAGTCTCTTAGAGGTCTGCAAAATGAGAATCTCAGCGTGACATCAAAATAAGCTTTTGGAGACCCGTTATATGAAAACCACAGTGTGACATCCAAAATAAATATCTGGTCCACAGGGTCAATCAGCATGCAATAGACGTGATTCGCTCTAAACGCGTATCATATTTGTTGGGGGCATTTGTTGACCTCCATATCACAACAAAAAAAGAAACAAAATAAGTGCTTAAAATGATTACCTGCCGCTGCCCATGCCCAAATCCTGTCGAATCAGCTGCCTGCTACAGTGCCCATCTGCTGCAATATGACACCGAAGCTATCTATTCGTGCGTGCCTTGGCCCTTCTCTCGTTCACGTTAATAAATTAAGGATGAATGACTTCTTCGTAAGACCTTGCCGAACTCATAAAACCTTGCTGAACTCACAAGACCTCGTTGAGCTTCCTTCGACACTCAGAGCCGCATGTACCGCAAATCCCTCTCAAGCTGAACTGATCCCCATCCCTTCATTCGCACGCAGCAACTTGCCCTAGCCTTCACACGCATCTCCTCTCAGCCAACCACCTTCAGCCAGTCATAGAGCTCACCAGACCTACAGCTCGACTTCCCCACTCTCGTTGAGCCAGCTGAATCCTGAAGCTTCCAATCTTCTGCAAACCTCCAACCCAGTTGGCTATCTTCTCTAACCGAACTGAGCTCCCCTTTTAACTCATAAATCCAACCCACTCAACCCTTTGCTTTCTCTCTAACCATTCCATTCCTCCCTCTGCAAAGCCCAATCCAACCCACACTCTAACTTACAGCAGTCCTTCTAAACGAGCCCACTAGAGGCCCATCTGCCCAACAACTTATAGAACCAAATCCAGCCCCAAGAACAGTGAGCTTCTTCTCTTACTTATGTTTTATTATTCTCTTTTTTTAGATATATTAATTATTATCATTAATTGATATGTTTTGATTTTATTAACATTTGATTAGCCACTTTGTATTATTGTTGCCATCAATTTCGTATATATATATATATATATATATATATATATATATATATATATATATATATATATATATATATATATGTGTGTGTGTGTGTGTGTGTGTGTGTGTGTAAACAAAAAAAAAAAGAATAATGATAAAAAAGAGAATATGAGATAAAAAAAGAAAAAGAAAAAGTGAAAAAGAAGAGAAAAAGGAAAAGAGAAAAAAAAGAAAGGGGAAAATGAAATAAAAAAAATGTGTGTACATTTATTTATATTTTTTGAAAAATTTTGTCGCCGTCGTCATCGCCACGTCACGCAACGCAGGTATAACCCCTCAAATTCAAAATCTCTCGAAAGTTCTGTTTTCATGGTTGCAGCGCAATGAGCAACCATATATGCGTGCTTCTCTTAGTACGGTGGGAGGAAGCTCGCCACAACGCTTTTCTTAGCACGGTGGGGCAAAATATAAGTACCTGATACTGGGCGTACATGTCTTTCTTGATGTGGCGGGTAGGATAAGACTCTTGGAAATTCCCCTAAACAGGGGAGACGTTAGTAGGCTGCCGAAATTCAGTCTGAAGACTCACAGAACTTGAACAATTGCAGGGGACTTGACATTAAACAAGCGACTCTTAATTTAAACAGAAAATGAATTACAATGAACTTAATGTGAACATGAATAAGCCACAATGAACTTGAATTCGGAATGAGCTATGATGGAATTTAACTTGGACTGAACATGACTTTAAATTAATGAACACACAATCAAGTTAAAGATATAATCTCTAAGTGATAAACCCGTTCACTCAAATGAACGTAAATAAGCAAATAGAGAACTTGTTATATGCAAAGAATGATATGTGCACAAGGAAATGCAACAGCTTGCATATGATTATGAACAAGAACACAGTGCTTGCATAAATATAATAGTGCACTTGTATAAAGAGGGAAACTTGTGATGAGTATACAGCCTCACTTGCAGACACAAATGGGAAACAATGTGATTACAATGAATATCATAGTGTGTTCATGTATAGGACATAGAAGTTCGCACACTGCTGATGTTACTTAGCTGTAAACAAATACATTAGATTCCTGCAAGTGATGACGATCTATAACATGAAATTTCCCATAAATATTGAAAGTCCTCATGATGTTTAGAATGTAAATATTAGCAAGGAATATTGCCAGGTTCATTATGCATATTACAAATATCACATTCGAAGACAAAGGACATGTAATGCATACAACGAGCTGCATATGAGTGGGAGCAGGAGAATACACAATGATTTGCTTACAAATAGAATGTGGAAGATGTGCAGCAAATGTAGTAGTCTACAAACAGACAATGTCACTTAGCTACATGCAAGCGTATTTGACCCTACAATAAATGATAATTGATGTACGATGAGTGTGATCGTTTATTTAACATGCATGAAGCTATTGGCGATGAATGTAGCTCAGCCAACAATCAACCTCGATTTATAAATAAATACCCTCAGCACCCTGCAATCATGCAAGAGGACTACGACATACAATCTCCTATGAACCGCCGTAGGAGACCCATCACATACAAGCAAAGGCATCCACAAGCAGATATAGGAGAGATCTCACTCATACAGTAGTCCACTCACAGGTGACGACGAATAATATATAGTGGACACTAAACTATCCCACGACCAACAATTGTCCAACATTAGTCAAATGCACTGGCTCCCTACAAGCAAGGGCATGTGATACGTAGTGAAGTGCAAATGTCTACGGGGTTGTAGGAGACCCGATATACACACTACATGCTATCTTCAAGCAAAGACCAGATGATACACAACAAACGCAAGTGTCCACAGGTTCGTATAGGAGACCTGCTTTATACACAAAACGTCATTTGCGAGCAAGATGCCATATAACTACGACGAATGTAAATGCCTACTAGTCGCTGCAGGAGACCCATTTACGCTTAACATGTCATTCATAAGCAGAGGCAAAAGACATACAATAAATGCAAACGCTTGTTGGAAATGATGAGAGATTTGTAACATATTATCCACGAGCGGAGATAGATAATATGCATCAGATGCAAACTCCATTGAGCTGCTGTAAGCCTGTAAGAAACTCGATTATGTACCCAATGTATGGTCCACAAGAAAAATATAAGAGAACTACGACAAATACAACTGTCCATACGTCATAACAGGAGATTAGTTAGTGCACAACAATCTACTTGCAGAAAGCAATAAGTAGTGCACCAATCTACCTGTATGAAACATGCAAATGACCGCACCACGACACCACACTATTGTATCTGCAACATCTATACAAGTGGACAGAAGGCGTTTATAGATTCCTAATTGAGACCCAACATACCATGACGCCACGCTACTGGATCCACAACATCCATACAAGAGGATATAAGATGCGTGCGAGCTTCCAAACAGAACACTTCATTCAAATGATAGTTGCCCGCGTAGCTAATCAATATCAAATATTTTAGAATGCCCTCACATATGCACTATAATATGTATACACATAAATACAAAGAAATGTATATGCAATCATACACCTGCATGGGCCCTGACGAGCGTGTCATGGGTATATACGTAGTGTTTGAGGATGCTGCGCGGGTCAATTGATAAATTTAAGTTCAAGCCCGATCCTTTTATGCGAGTGGATAGAAGTCGACACGGCTCAAATTATCAAGCCAATATACGGTCGCAATGTCGACCGAGATACCTATTTTAATACGTTCATGTTAGGCCTTCAAGGCCTATAAATAATAAAAATCTACCAGTAAAGGCCTGAAGCCACATGACAAACCCGATCCTTTGTCAGCAATTATATAGAGCCGATAAGGTTCACTAGATAATATTTAAAATGCTCCCCTAAATACTCACATGGGCCCCGATGAGCTTGTTATGGGTAACGCATGACGTCTAAGGAGACTGCGCGGGTTAAATAATAAATCCAAGTTCGAACCCGATCCCTCTTAGCGAATAGATAAGAGTCGACATGGCTCTAACAATGGAACAAATATACGGTCACGATGTCGACTAAGATTTTTATTTTAATACGTTCATATTAGGCCTTTAAAGTTTATAAGATGAAAAATTCATTAAATAAAAGCATAGATCTGGCAAAAAACCCGATCCTCTATCAGTAATTAGACAGAGTCGACAAGGCTCAACACGTGATGTTTGAGGATGTTGTGCGGGTCATGAAATGAACTTAAGTTCAAGTCTAATCATTCTCCTTGATAGGACGGGAGTCGACATGGCCTGAACCAATAATCAAATATACTGTCGCGACATCGATCAAGATATTTAATTTTATACGTTGATATTAGGCCTTCAAGGCCTATAATTAAGAAAATTCACCAATAAAGGCATGAAGTTTACTATGAACTTGATCCTTTATCAACATTTAGACAGAGTCGACATGGTTTAATAGAAAATATTTAAAAATACTGCCTAAATACCCGTATGGGCCTCGACGAGCATGTACTGGTACACACACACGTCTGAGGATGCTACGTAGGTCAAGAAGTGAACTTAAGTTCAAGTCCGATCTTTCTCCTTGATAGGACGGGAGTCGACGCGACTTGAACTAATGAACAAATATACTATTATGTCATCGATTGGGATATGGTTGTATATGTTTATATTTGGTCTTCATGACCTATAATAAGAAAAATTCACCAATAAAGACATAAAGCCTACAAAACCCTATCCTTTATCAGCAAGTTGACTGGAGTCGATAAGGTTCAGTTTATAAAATGCAATTCCCCATTAATACCACGATGATGGCCGTGTTGAACATAAATCTTAACCTGAGGGGTCAATTTCAAATATTTTATATTCTTTCCAAATGCCCGAAAATTCAAAACTCCAAAAAATACCAAAATTCAAAATATTTCAAATCAAAATTCAACTATCAAATACTTAAAGTGAAGTCCATTCATCCTCCGCAATAGTTTGCATAGGCGGACAAATTCAAATATCACTTCAGCTCACAAAGAGTTAATGTGTAGTTGAGAATATCATTAGGATTCATTCTCAAATAATCTTTTGCTAGGAAGGATGTGACACGTGTCCTCTAATCGGTGATTTTGCAGCCAAATGACACTACAGGTAAATGGTTATGACTAGGGCCCTCTGAATCGGGTGGTTTGCCGCTAAATGACACCATTAAATTACGGTCATGGCCAGGGCCCGTAGCTCCCCAAAAGCGTTAAATCCTTGAGATATGATTCAAGGATATAATCGATAGGGCACAAAGCCCTCTATTAGCTAAGGTGGATTTAAATTTGTCCCCTTAGGCAAATACTCATTCCAGGTCTACAAGATATCCTTGGTCGAAGTAACTCATGGCTGCTGATAAGGATCCTTCTGTCAGGTTGGGTCGACTACCTTCTCTGACTAAGTAGACCAGGGTAGGGCTGCAAGCAAACCAAACGTTCGTCGAGTTACTTGTTGCTCGGTTCGATTAAAGCTCGTTTGTGATCGTTTAACTAACTAAACAAACAAACTTGAACAACATTTTAAATACTCGATTCTTAAATAAACAAGTTTGAACACTAATGTGTTCGGTTCATTTATGTTCATGAACAACATCATTTGAAGCTCGTGAACAAGCTCGACATTAAGCTCAATAAAAAGCTCGATTCGTGTTCGATTCAGAACTCGGGAATAAGCTCGATAAAAACTCGATTAAATACTTGATTAATATTGAAGTCTTTCTACGAACGCAGAAGATAATCTTTCGGCTGTTGTACCAAATAGAGAGAAATGCAATAGGTAAGCTTCATTTGAAAATATATTCATATAGATTAATCATATTTTCATTTTAAATAGACAACTGCTTTTATTATAAATTTAATTTCATTTTATTTTATACCTTCAATAGAATGAATTTGTTCATGAACAAGAGACATTTCACATTTGTCCATGTTTGGTAGATTGTTTGTTTAAGATCTTCATGAACAAATTTAAAGTTTGTTTGTTCAATAGATTGTTTACTAAATATGTTCATGAACATTGCTCGTTAAGGCTTGTTTGTTTAAAGCTCGATAAGTACTAAACGAATAGAACATGAACCGAACATGAACCAAACATGAACACCCTTAAATTAAACGAACCAAATATGAACACAAACAATAAAGCTCGAATCAAACATGAACCAAACTTGAACACGCTAATAATAAACGAACCAAACATGAACACTCACATACTCGACTCGGCTCGGTTCGTTTGCAGCCTTAGACCAGGGACCACGATAGTCCGGGACGACGAAACCATGGGATCTTGATCAGGTCCATTATCCATTCCCCCACCATCCAGTTTAAGTGCAAGATGGTAAAAATATCAAATTTTAAATGTCACATTTTCAAACACCCAAATCCATGCTGATACTATATGCTAGATATGAAAGTTTGATATAGGATATTAAGCCTTGGTGAACTGTCCCTAGGCACACTAAGAGAGGAGTGAATTAATGAATTTAAAAAATTAATTACTTGCTTAAAAATACAATCGATATGTTTTTAATTTTTTTTAGTAAACTTAAAACAAACAACTACTATTACTTGATGCAGAAGTAATTATCGTTATTAAAAATTGAAATAATGATGATGATTTTCTAAATAACAGAGCAAATCATTTATCACTGATTTCCACCAAACAGTTATCATAAAAAATTAAATGCAGAAAAGTAAAATGCAGAAAATAAGAAATCAGAATAAACACACTAGAGATTTATAGTGGTTCGGTCAAATAATGACATACTCCCACTCCCCGGAGTCCTCCACTCTGAGTATTGCACTAAATTTTAGTGTCTCTCTTTTAACTCCCACAGCTAGGCGGAGAAGCCTTTATAATCTTTTCACAACCCGGTGTGATAGAGAGCCTTGACCTCCTTTCTCACTCTCCTGGTGATGACAAAGAATCACGAACTCCTTTCTCACCCTCCTAGTGATGGTAGAGAACCACAAACTCTTTTCTCACCCTCCTAGTGATGGCAGTGAATCACGAACTCCTTTCTAACCCTCATGGTGATGGCAGAGAACCACAAATTTGAGCTGAAGAACTTCTTCCTAGAGCCACCCAAGAAACCTAGATAGACACTTGGAGGAAACAAGGCAAGACACTTGCTTGAAACAACCATGTGAACCCCTCATATTACTTCTCCCTCATGCACAAGCTCTCCCTTTCTTCTTCGCAAAGCTCTCATAGATCTTCTTCTTCAAGCTCTCTCTCAAGAACACTTAGCAGCCAAAGACTTAAAACAAGTCTAATTAGAGAGATTAAATACAAGGTCTCACAAAAAGCCCTAAAATTCAATTTTGGCGACTCTGATTGTATAGTACGATACAAGATCATACGGTACGATTTGTTCAAATCACCCTGTTAGTACTATATGAATTATAAAGTGCTGTAAGACCAGTTCAACTAATTGTACTGATCGTCCAGTACAATATGAAGAGTCATTCGGTACGATTAGTTGAAACGATTTGGTTTATCATCCCGTATGATTAGCGACGATAAATTATTATCCCATATAGGGATCTTGTCGTACAATACGATTGTCTCCAATTTTCTAGTACGATCTGATGGACAAATTAACTAAAATTAATTTTCTAATTACAGGATTAATTTAGGCAAGATTTAATTACATCGTACAGTACAATACCTATCGTACAATAAGATTAGTTCAAATTTTGAATTTCAAAATATTGCCTAAATTGTGATTGGCGTTGGGATCTTGATTTCAATTGATTGTCCTGTACGATATGAATCGTACAATACAATTAGTTTAAATTATTTTAATTATCATAATTAGCTGTTTTAATGATTTTTTGATTAGCTGATTGTATAGTACGATATGTATCGTACAGTATGATTAGTTCAGAAAATTATAATCCTAATTTTCTCACTATCTCACTCCTTTGAGTGTGTGTACACAGTCACCAAGTTTAGCATCCACCAAATATATGATTTGACTCAAGAAATGTAGAAGTAAGAAAAAACAAAATTATACTTTTCCAGACACTTTAACCCTATTTTATCCAGTCTTCAGATGATCAATTTTGTATTGTGCATGGTGGACCTGAAATGTTAGTGCATAATAAAAGTAGATATGCAATAATAACAATTAATAGGAGATAACATAGAAAGAAATCCACTAATATTTATTATCATCAAAATCATAGGACTTGGGTTCAGATTTACAACAATTCTCTCCTTTTGATGATAGCAAATATTATTGGTTTTGATTACAAGTAAAATTTTTTTTCCATGTCCTAAGCTCCCCTTATTAAAATTTTGAAACTAGGGAGTTTTTTTTTGAATAAGGATTAAGAGAAACATAAAAAAATGAGCGAGAAAATAAAGATAATATAGTGAGCTAATCATAACAGAATAGAAAGTACAAACAACTAACAACAACCTACTTTCTCTTTTGACATCACAAAAAGGAGGAACAACTAAACAAAAAAACACTTAAACAAAAACAAACATCATAAATAGAAAATAATGCAGACATAGACACTAAAAATTCGAAGGGCCCTGATCAGGTGGAGGAGGAGATGGTGGTGGTTGGAAGTATCAGTGAATGGCAGTAAACTACTCTCCAAGCTAAGCCATATCATTTTCATGTTGTTGTTGCTACTTTGCTATTTAAGTGTCAAAACGAGCCATATCATTATCATGTTGCTGTTCCTGTTCTGCTACGTAGTTGTTAAAACGAGTCTCCTACTGATCAAACCTCTGAACCAACGTATCATACTGAGATTATTGGTTGACAAGAGCTGGAGCTAGAACTGGTGCTGGCCCTCCCTCTGTTGCCTCTGGCTTGGGGTCCACATAGTGAACATTACAGTGGCGAGCGCTATGAAGGCCGTATTAGGAGCTATTTGAATAAAAAATTGAGAGATGATCTGGTGGTGCAAGGAATTGGAAGTTGTATTTAGATTCAAGGACGAAGACAATTATGTGACCTAAGACAAGATTTGGCTTTTTTTATGTCTAGGATCTCGAATGCAGGTTAGAGTCTTAAGATATTGAATAATTAAATCAACTGCATTGAAATTAATCTCAACCATTATGAAATATGTGGTTAGGGATAAAAGAGGCGTGATATTGATTCGATCCTTAGCTTTTAGAATTATTGAGTTGCGAAGGATATGTTGAATAATTCTAGCATCTTGCATTAAGGTATTGACGTGAGGAATGTGATATTTGACAATTGATTCTCTAAGGGTAGTATTAGCAAGGGTCCAGTCATAATCAGTGTTAGACGCTACAAAGGTGAACTTTTTCGCCAGTGGTAGAAAGGTGGAGGAATTAATAAAAGCCTTGGTTGGTAATTTCAACATGCCTCCTATTGACGTAAGATTGGAGGGTAGTACCCTCACTGTTAATGCGGAGGCTGGCAAAGAATTCAAAAAGGAGTTCGAAATTGAAAGGGTAGGCAAAGTGAGAATGAAAGGAAGGGTGGTGCGAGTGAAACGAGAGAGTACTTAGAAGTTTAAAACTTCATGAATTATGATCTTTGAGGGTGTGATCCCAGCAAATTTGTAACGATGGTAAGCCCCTTCGTCTGTTGCTTCGGCAAAGCAAGGATCCACGGGTCATCGGGAAGAGCTTCCTACGAGAGCTCTTGATCGCTTTTCACTGACCATTTCAAGGACTAAGATCTTAAGGAGGAGGGAAGAGAATTTGAAAAGGGTTGAGTGAAAAAAAACTTGTATTCCCTCCCTTTAAATAGAAATAGACCATATCGTACAATATGATAGGGTATCGTATAGTACAATCTTGTGCATTTAATTCGTCCAGTACGATCAAGCAAAAAGGTGGTTTTATCGTACAGTATGATCAGAATCGTACTGGATAATTAGAGTGAAGACGTTCGTCCTAAGGCATCAATTTGGACGATCGTTGATTGGTCAGATCATCCTATATGAACAGGTGTTCGTACAGTATGATACAATATTAAATATCATACCGACCGAATTCAATTCGTCCAACGCTTAATGCCACATGCATCATACAGTATGAATTAGGTGTTCGTATAGTACAATCACAAAAAAAATTGATCAATTAGAGCCGTTGGATGTGTTGTGAGCAATGATGTAATACTTTGTGAATATTGTACAATACGATATGGATCAATAGTACAATGTGGGAAAAAATTAATTTATGTGATGATCAGGGAAACTTCATAAAAAGGAAAAAATAAAAAGAAAATTCTCACAAAAAATAGATCACAAACATAAATAATAAAATGCGAACAAGACACTAAACACAAAATAGAAAACTACACAAAAAAAATATTTATGTTTTTAATTTCTAAATCATCCTGATTCAAGCATGAATATCTATAACACTTAATCTAGTCCTCAAGGTGCTAAAAGTTTCAAAAGCTAAGGGTTTTGTAAAGATATATGTCAGTTGATTTTCAGTTGCTACATGATGTAGCTCTATATCTTCCTTGGTTACATGAACTCGAATGAAATGGTGTCTAATGTCTATGTGTTTGGTTCTGGAGTATTGAATTAGATTCTTTGAAATACAAATGGTATTAGGGTTATCACACATGATTGCAATAGTGCAGACAGGGAGTCCAAGATCTAGAATTTGTTGTTTCAGCCATAGAACTTGTGCAACCCAGCTCCCTACAGTTATGTATTTTACTTTAGCAGTAGATAGGGTTACAAAGTTCTATTTTCTACTAGACTAGGAGACTAAATATTGTCCTATGAAGTGACAAGATTCAAAAGTACTTTTCCTATCAACTCTACATCCTGGAAAGTCTGAATCTGAATATCCTATAATTTCGAAAGAAGTACTATGTCTAGGATACCTGAATCATATATTTTGGGTTTCTAGAAGATATCTAAGAATTCTCTTAATAGTACTCATGTGGGATGCTTTGGGATCAGCCTAAAATCTAGCACAGAGACAAACACTAAATATGATATTAGGTCTACTGGCAGTCAAGTAAAGAAGTGATCCAATTATTCCTATATACTTCTTCTAGTCAACTGATTTTCCACTTGAATCTTTATCTAATTGAATGGTGGAGCTCATGGGAATATTAATTATCTTAGCGTTATCCATCTCATATTTTTTTAAGAATATCTTTAATATACTTTGATTGGCTAAGGAAAGTACCACCATCCTTTTGCTTTACACTTAATCCAAGAAAATAGGTAAGCTCTCCCATCATGCTTATTTCAAACTCCTTATTCATTATTTTTAAAAATTTATCACAAAGATTTTTATTCGTAGATCTAAACAGTATATTATCAACATAAATCTGAATAATGAGTAGATTTTTTTCTTCTTTCTTTAGAAATAGGGTGGTGTCTACACTATCCTAAACAAAATCTCTATCTAGAAAAAAAGTGCTCAACCTTTTATAACATGCTCTAAGTGCCTGCTTTAATCTATATAACGCCTTCTTTAGTTTGAATACATGATTGAGAAATTTAGAATTCTCAAAATTTAAGGGTTGCTCAACATATACATCTTCTTTAATTATCCCATTTAGGAAGGGACTTTTAATATTCATTTGATACAGCTTAAATCCTTTAAAGCAAGCAAAGGCCAACAACACTCTAATAACTTCTAGTCTTGTTATAGGGGCAAAGGTCTCTTCAAAGTCAATCCCTTCAATTTGATTGTATCCCTTAGCTACTAATATAGCCTTATTTCTAATTACTGTGCCAGAGTCATTCTTCTTATTTTTGAAAACCCATTTGGTTCCTACCACACTCTAGTCTTTGGGTCTACTAACCAACTCCCAAACATCATTCCTAACAAATTGATTTAACTCTTCTTGCATGGCTAGGATCCAAAATTTATCAGATAAAGCTTGATTTATGTTTGAGGGTTCTATCATAGAGATAAAGGCAGAGTGGCTAACCTCTTTTTTAAGTCCATGCTTAATTCTTACTCCTACTGATGGATCTCCTAGAATGAGGTCCTTAGGATGACTAGATGAATATATCCAATCTTTAGGCAATGGTTTTTAAGGCTCTATTCTATCTTCTAAGTCAATAGATTCTACTCCTTAGGTGATCTCAACCACTTCTTCCGGCCTAAACCCACCAGATTGATCAGATTCATCAAATACTACATGGTTTGTCTCCTCTACCACTAATGTCCTCTTATTGAAAACTCTATAGGATTTACCAACAATTGAGTATCCTAGAAAAACTCCTTCATCAGATTTAGGGTCAAATTTACCTAATGGGGATTTTCTATTATTTAGAATAAACATCTTACATCCAAAGACATAAAGTTGAGAGAGATTTGGTGTTCTTCCTTTGAGTAACTCATTGGGTGTCTTATTTAGCTTGGATCTAATATTAACCCTATTGAGAACATAACAAGCAGTGTTCACTGCTTTTGCTCAGAAATACTTAGGAAGTGAGTATTCGGCTATTATGGCTCTAACAGCTTCTATCAGGGTTCTATTCTTTCTTTTTTTCTATTGAGAACATAATAAGCAGTGTTCACTGCTTTTGCCCATAAATACTTATCAATTGAGATTTTAGCTAGTATGGCTCTAGTAGCTTCTACAAGGGTTCTATTCTTTCTTTTAGTAACCCATTTTGCTGAGGGGTTCTAGAAGCTGAAAAATTATGTCCTATGCTTAGCTCCTTACAATATGATTCAAATTTATCATTTTTAAATTTCCATCATGATTATTATGAATAGTTAGAATTTCACAGCCTAATTTTTTTGGATCCATGTGGAGAATGTCCTAAATTCCTTAAATGATTCACTATTATGTGATAAAAACCTAATCCAAGTAAATATCGAGTAATTATCAACAATCACATATCCATATACTTTCCCACCTAAGCTAGCAGTGCTAACTAGTCCAAATAAATCCATGTGAAGGACTTTTAAGGGTTTACAGGTGATAATGTCCTTAATTGAGTGGAAATAAGTTTTGGTTTGTTTTCTAGTTGACAGGCATTACATAGGTGGTCCTTAGAAAAGTCTAGTTTAGTATGCCTCTAACTAGGTCCTTTTGGGTTATTTTTCTAAGATTTTTCATACTTGCATGTCATATTCTCCTATGCCATAGCCAGGATTCATCATCAATTATTTTCAAACAAAGAGAATTAGTAGATTCAATACAGTTCAAATAAAGCATATAAACATTGTTAATTCTCCTTCCTTCTAAAATAATATTTCCATTTAAACTAATCACATAACTAGTAAATAAAAATTTAATGTGAAAACCTTTGTCATACGGTTGGCTAATACTAAGCAGATTATGTTTCAAGCCATCTACTAGTAAAATATTTTCAATAATGAAATTTTTAGAATTACCAATCATACATGTGCCTACCACTTTTCTAGTGGTATTATCTCCAAGTGTTACCTTGCCTCCTACCCTGGCCTCTAGCATGATGAATTGCTTTATATCTCCAGTCATGTATCTCGAGCATCCGTTGTCCAGGTACCACATGCTCTCACCAGGCCTTTTGTGAGAGCATCCCTACAAATTCAATCAAATGTTAGATTTAGGAACCCAAGTGAGTTTGGGTTCCACCTTATATATTGATGAATGATATGTTTGCATGCTACTGTGATACAAGTAGTTTTGGTCTCCACACTAGACGTGTCATACGGTGGATAGTGCAAGTGCGAGCTATGTGACCTAGCATGCCACAAGAATAACACATAACATTAGGAAAAGGATTCATTAATCTATGTGGGTTATGATGCCTCTTCTTAGGGTTATATGATGCATGCTGTGGTGATGAGTTATGCCACTGTGCCAAAGTAGGTGATGGCTTATTATTTTAAAGTACATTTGCTTTTAGGAATTCATTTGCACTTTCAAGATATGCAACTTCTAATTTCAATGCATGCTCACCACTATCTAAATCACTTGCAAGTATTTCTAATTCCTTAAATGCATTTTCTAATTCGATATGCTTTATCTTCAAGGATTCATGTGCATTAGTTAGGTCAACATGCTTCTTATTTAATGCATCAAAGTCATCAAGTAAAGAGTGAGCGTAGCAAGTTAGGTCAAAATGCCTTTTGAGTCCGTTGCTTCCTCTTTTTAAACTGTCTTCTCTTCACCCTTCTCCTTGATCGTGTGAACTTTTAGGTTAGGGTAATTCGTCCTCAAGTGTCCCGGCTTCCTGCATTGAAAACAGATAGTATCAGAAGATGTCTTAAAATTCTTATTTGATTTACCTTTGTTTCGTTGTTGATAACGTTTTTATTTTCTTCTTAGGAAGCTTTTAAATTGTTGTGTCATCAGTGCTATGTCATCTTCTCCTTCAGCTATAGAGCTATCACTTTCTGACTCATTTGCTTTCAGTGTTACCACCTTATCCTTTTTCTTGTCTCCTGCATCCTGTAATCTTTGACTCACACCTTGCTCATAGGCAATGAGTGAGCCTAGCAAGTTATGTATAGAATAAATATTAAGATCATTTGATTCACATATGACAATAACTTTAGCATCATAATTACTAGGTAAGCATGTAAGGATTTTATTTACTTTCTCAGAATTAGAAAGCTCTCTTCCTAAAGCATGCAGAGATGTTACAATTTGTGTAAACCTAGTGTACATATCTAAAATGATTTCGTTAGGTTTCATGCAAAAGAGTTCATAATCATGTAATAAGATGTTCAACCTTGATCGTTTAACCTCATTAGTTCTCTCATATGTAATACATAATTTATCCCATATTTTCTTGCCAGTGGTACAGGTAGAGACTCTCATATAATCTTCTGACTTAAGAGTACAGAAAAAATAATTTAAACACTTTGCATTCAATTGAGCTAAGTCTCTATCCTCATTACTCCATTCATTAAACAATAACTCAGTTTTAATGCCATTAATAAAATGAGATGGTGCAGAATAACCCTCTTGTACTAAAAATCACATGCGAAAGTCTATTGATTGCAAGAAAGTAGACATACAAATTTTCTAGAAATCAAATAGTATGTTGTCAAACAAAGCTGGACGAGTAATAGAGTAACCTTCTGTGGTTTTCCTATTTTCGAAATGTGCCATGGATCATTTTCCTCTAGGTTTTCTCAAACACTATTTTTGAGTACCACTCTGATACCAATTGAAAGTTCTATATTTTCACATGCAAAAGTTTAATTTATCAAAAAATAGTAATTAAATAATTATCGTTGTCAAAATCAATGGTGTGAATGCCAAGCAAGGATCAAGGATGTAAAGCCTTAGCATAAGTAGCTTCCTATGATATTAATTGTAAGAAATATGAAATACCAAAAAGGGAGGGGGGCTTTGGATTTACTACTGATTTTTTGCACAAACAATTCACTTATAAATTTATACCAATTCAAATTCACACAATTAAACTAAATGGAAATAATTTAACTATATAAAGCACAACAAAAACACCACACAAGTAGATTAAGGTATATGATTAATATCTTAGCAAGTTATTTGAGTATTTAACTATAATGAATAGATTAACTCAAAAACATGAGCTAGAACAATATATGTCACAAAATATCAAAGCCACCACAAGTAGTGCACAAAAAGTTAGTTATTATACAATTGATTATGCTAAGATTAAAAGTATATTCCTATAAGGTTAATATATAAATGTCACTCCTACCATATTAGCACTTGGAATGATAAACACTTGAATCACCATAATTAATTCAAGTATATGCAAGTAAATAAATAAATTACAAGGAATATAGATCTAAATAGCCACTATAGTACATATATTTATAAGCTTCAATCATCTCAATTGGGTTAAGTTTCACCTAGCCAACTTTTGAACTAGGGTTCTATCTATCCTTGAACTTGCAATCACAAGCCTAACATCTCTCTTGATGGAGAAGCCCTTACCCTTACACTATTTTCACATGCTAGTTCAATCCAAACACCACTATTTCTTTCCAAGAACTTAGTAAACATTCACTTATAGTAGAAATGAACCAAAGCTTTCTTAAACTTTGGAGGAGAACTTGATATTTCACCTAACATAATCTATCTAATACAATTATCATACACTATTTCAACTACTGAATAAAATACTCTTGAAAATAACTTGCAAATTATTTGGGTTTGCTTTTTTATTGCTTTGCTTTCAAGAGAACTATCACGGTTCTATTTTGTTATAATTTTCTCATTACTTTTCAAAGAAAAAAAAATTGTATGAGAATGTCTTGACAAAAAAAAAAAAAAAAAAGAAAAAAAAAAGGATGGGCCTTAAAGCCTTGTGTTGCACTCATCTCAAAGCAAATTCAAAGAGTTTAAAACCCATATTGACCAATAGTTTGGTTAGAATATTCTTGAATATTTTTTTTTTCTTCTTTGAAAATTTCAAGACAAGAATTAGCTTTTTATAAGTATATCTATCAAGAGTTTGATAGTTATAAGAAGACTTTTATTTGATTTTTCATAAAAGGGAATTAATTTGATAATACCCATAGTAATTTAAAAAAATTATTTAACCCACATCAATTCTATAAATACTTATGTAAATAAATGCAATCACCCTAATAGATCCCAAAGAGAGATGCTATCTAGAAAATTTTGCCTAAGGATGAACTCCTAAAGCCCAATTAAACTTCTCTCCAAAATGATGCAAACTTTTAGGCCCTTTTGACTGGATTTTGCATTAGCTTTCAATCCTAAATAAATGATATTTTTATTTTTATTGAATATTGCATAAGATGACAATGGCGATCCGCCATGAAAATTTGTGGCCGATGGTGTGGTGACTAATTGTTAGCATGGTGGATAAGAGATGAGATGATTTTAATTTATAAAATGAAAATGTTTAAAAATTATTTAGAGTATTTTCAAAATTAATTCGATTTATTAAAATAAAAAAAATATAAAATAAGCATATTTTTTTGAAAATTAATACAAAATAAAAAATAAAAAAATATCCCAAATAGTTCCCTTAGTTTTTTTTTTTGGTATTTTAGAAAAGTCTTCAGTGACTCACAAGTCACTGTTGTCCATCCAGTGGATTGTTAGGCTTGTCTGCACCTGGAATACCTAACGGGTCCAGAAGATACCTTGTGGGTTTATAAATTTATGTCTACTGGACCACTGTTGTCACATATCTTGGCAGTGGTTTAGTCCATTCTAGCTATTACAGCTTTTTATAAAGATAAATTTGAAACTGTATAGGAAAAGTATTTTTTTTTTAAATTATTATGAGTATTATAAATATTTTTTTTGACATGTTGGATAACAAATTTTTTCTAACTTCCACATATTAATAAATTTGGTTATAAAAAATAATTTTTTATCACAAATTTTTTTGAAAAGAATCAAAAGTATTAAGAAAATAGTAGCTAAATATTATGGTTGTGATTTGAAAAATAAAATAGTCAGAAAGCTGTCACAACTAACCCTTAGTATTGTGGTAAGGTGGTAATTTCAAGGCAGTTATGTTTAAATTGCTATTTCATGTACTTACAGTATTAGTATATCACATAATATATTATTTCACTTCAAAAAAGTATTTGTATTCAATAGTGAGAGAAGTAAGACATAATTTTGACTATATGATATACTTTATATTATTAATCACTTAATATATAGCAAATTTTGACAAATACAAGGAATTGATTACTAAAAGCAAATTCTCATGAACTTGCACAAAAATAAAATAAAATATATAATTAAAGAATATTCTTGATATTAAAATGAAGTTTATTTTTTTTCTTAATTATCAAATTAATTTAATGATTAACATTGAAAATCATAATTAATAGATTTTATAAAATAATCTTGACATGTATGATCAATTAAATTTTGTAAGATGCAGGTGATCAAATTCATCATGACGAACAAAATTAATTCTTGATCACAAAATATATAATCATAAAATAATTCTCAATAAAAGAATCAGATATTAATTTAAATAATATGAAATTACTCCAAACAAATTCTCAAAAATTATGAAATAGTTTCTAACCCAAAAATATGTTTATAGATTATTGTCAAATTGTCTAACATGTCTAACACTCCAAGCTTGCTTGGTGAATCTTTTTCCATCATCCAAATCTTCTTCGCGGTTGTAATTAGATTGACTTGCAAGAGACAGTCGACAAACTATTAGATAACATTACATAAGCAATAAACTTCAATAAGTAAAAAACTCTTATATTACCATCAATAATGATGGAACAATACACATTGGATATGGATGTCTGGATCCAAGAATAAAGATTAGAGGGAACCTTTTTGCTGGTAGTCTTGAAATGATAAATTCTTTGTTAATAATATCGAAGGCTTTCGAGCTTTGTGTCAATAGAGCTATTGAATCCTTTTGTGACCCAATTGAGAAGAATAATATTGTCAGAGATTTACCTTTGATTGATAAATATTGCTTGTGCTTGATGAACGATGTTTGGCATAAGGGGCTTGCATACACAAGACACTCCAAGTGCCCGTTCTGCCCTGGTCGCACGTACGAACATCCCCAACGGCTGTATGCCACTCGATCGGTCCCAGGTAGCACGCACGAGAGGCCCAAGTGGTTGTATGCTGCTCCCAGGCACGTGTGAAGGAACTCCCGCTAGCTCCTCTTCCACTTGATCAACTTTGGGCATTGCACGAATTGGCTCCTACTCTCAGTCTGGAAGATTTGGTCGCAGGGAGGAGGACTGGACACTCGACTCTCTCTCTCTTGATTCCGTTGGCTGCACGCTGAAAGACAAAGAAGTCCCCCTTGTCTCTTACACACTTGATTCTCCTCTCGATTCTGTCTCTTATGCAGAAACGAACACGCAAATTTGAAAGGAATTGGCCTTTTAAAAATCTTTTGTTTAAATTTAAAATGGCATACACAGAAGCATTTAAAGGAATAAAATATTCAAATCAAAATCAAAAGCAAATGAGATTTCTTTTTTGTTTTTCAATATTTGAATTTCAGAAGCAAAACTTTAACTAGAAAATAATCACTCAAAAGGTCTTTTAGAACGATAACTAAAGCTAAATCAGAGTAAAAAAAAATAAATTGCAAGAAAGTAAAAGAGCATGCAAATTAGATTTATAATAGTTTGGTCAAAATCGACTTACGTTCACTTTCCAAAGGTCATTCTTTTTGGTTATTGCACTAACTAAGACTCTTTTGGCACTCAGCTAGGTGGAGAAATCCTTCTCCCTTATTAGGTAGAGAATGACTTTTACAGACTCCGAAGAATCTCCCTCTTTCCACCTCTTGGCCTGACAAATATGTTGTCCCTCCTTTAGCACCTCGCTCTAGTGGATATGCCTATCCCTCCTTTCGCCTCCAAGCTCGACAGAGATGCCATCCCTCATTTAGCTCCTCATTCTAGCAGAGATCTCGATCCTTTCTTTCGCCTCCTGGCCTAGCGGAGATGTTGATCCCTAGCCTTCTCAGCTATCAATTCTTTTGCCCAAAAGGCTTTGCTTCATAAAGCTCCTCTCTAAAAGCTCCACCAAAACCTAACAGGAGGGTGCATGTTAGTTGGAGCAACCGTGTGAATTCCCTCACACCTCTTGACTCCCTCAAGGTAAACTTCCTCTCTCAACCTCACATCCTCTCTCTCCCAAGCTCTCTTTGAGACAGAAAAAGTATCCGACTGCTCAAGAACTTTTCCCTCCAAACATGAGATGAATTTATAAAGTGGGCTCTGAAAACATCCTAATTTTCAAATTTTAGCTTGTGATTATACAATATGATTCACAGATTATACAACAAGATTAGTTCAATTCCATTGAAGATCGTCCTGTATGATTCATAGTCATCCAATATGATTTATATCGAATCACAAATCTTCTAGAATGAACCAATGTTCATCTATTGAGCTCTCGGGTGAATTGGACTGTACGATATTTGTATTGTATAGTATGATCATTAATAATGATTAGATCCTAATTCTATTCCTTAATCTATAGAATTAAATTAGATAATTTTAATTAATAATCGTATGGTACGAAATGATTCATACAATACGATCAATTCAAAATTCAAATTAGCCTAATTTAGGTAACATAGATTTGACGGTGGGGTTTTATCAAAATATCTAATCGTTTTGTACAATTTGAGGTCATACAATACGATTACAAATAACCCAATTTAATTAATATGATTTAATTAAATATTTAAATTAAATTTTGTATTAAACAATTCGTATAGTAAGATTTGGATCATATAATATGATTAGATAGAAAAATTCAAGTACTCAATTTAACTCTCCCTTACTGTTTGTGTGCACGATTTTTTAGCCAATATATATCTAATACAAAAAATAACTCAAGGAAAAAAAAAGTATAGACTTTTTCAAACACATATTGACTTAGACCATGTCGTTGCACCATCTTGAGCCTTGATTCTTCAATGTTGCTCGATGTTGTGCCTAAAATTGTTAGTGATACATAAGTAAAACATGCAATATGTAAAGCATGAATAAGTAAATGGTTATCTAATAATGTTTGTATTCATCAAAACATATGGTCAGGCTCTCATATTTCAACAATATTTTCCTTTTTGATAATGACAAATATTGTTAGTTAAAATTTAATTTTATAGATTTGATTTTTAATTTCCCATTAAGTTCTCCCCATCACTAATTGGCTTCTTTTAAAAAATGAGGAAAATATTTGATTTTTAATTTTAATATTTTTTGAAACACATTTTTTTAACATAATGCAATATATATCACACATAAAGAAATGAAAAGAAAAGAACACTCACAAAAAATGGATACAACTAACATGGCTCGCTACTCCTCATTTTTACATCAGCAAAAAAAGGAACTAAAAATAGGACTATAATGCAAAAGAAAGAATTAAAATATAGTACACTAAAACAAATTACAAACAAAAATGTTACTCATAAGAAGAGCTTTGATTAGGTGGTGGAGAAAAGTAGCGGTGTAGGGAGGAAAATGGATCCTTAAACCATGGATGATTGGCCTTGTGCTGCTGCTGCATATGCTCCTAGTGTGAGGTGGACTCTAGCCATTGTTGTGTGGAGTGTTCAATGTGGGTGTCCACTTTGATTTCCAAACAGGCAAAGTGCTCAGTCCAAGCATCCTGGAGGCAATGGTAAGCAAAAGGAGGAGGCTGTACTGGTGCTCCCCCTGTTTCTGCTTCTTCCTCAGAGTCGGATGTGACCACCCCTAGTGCTACCATGTCTCTTAATATATATAATATGGAAGGAATTATCTGTGAAGAAGATGTGTTGGTGGTCTGGTGGTGCATGATAGGTCAGGTTATATTTTAATTTTAGGACATAGGCAATGATGTGTTATAGGACTATGTTTTATTTTCTGCGGGCTCTAGGGTTCCTAATAGAGGTTAGGTTGTTTATATATCTAATGATCATATTTGTTGCATTAAAGGGTGTGCCAATCATACAAAAGTAGATGACAATGGAGAGCAATAGAGTGATATTCATACGATCACTAGCTTTTGGGTTAACATTTTATCGAAGAACGTGCTAAACAACACACCCATTCAATACCATGATGCTCATTGGGGGTTGATGCTGATGTACGGGAGAGTTCCTAATGGTGGTGTTGATAGTGCTCCAATTGTAATCTAAGACTTGTGCATGATCATGTGGGGCTTGACTAGTGTTGGATAGTTAGAGATACTCATGCAAGTCATCAGCTGTGTGACTTGTAACTGACACACATATGATTGTATGGTTGTGCGATCAACAATGATGCAAAGATTAGAAAAGAATTCATGTAGGAGTTCAATGTGGTAAGGAAAAGCTAGACAAATAAAAAATTGGAGGGTGGTGGCAGCGAATAGCTCAAGTACCTGGTGGGATAAGATTTTTTGATTATGCACTTTGGAATTAATAATGGAAGCGCTCCTTCATCTTTTGTACGCTACCTTGTCTTCCTCACTTTGGAACCTATCGTCCACCTTATGATGGAGACCTAATCTACCTCGTTTGTGAGCCATGGGAAAGAAGGGAAGAGAGTGTAGGCTAGTGAGAGGGGATCTTATTGAAGGTGTGATGGAAAATGTAGACTTAACCCTCTTATTTATAGGCTCGAGTAAATCATACGGTATGATTGGTGGATTGTACTGTCCGATCAAGTCCATCCAAAATGTCTCATAAAAAATGTACATTCAAGGTCAAATCATACAATACGATTGAGATAGTCCAATATGATCGATGATCATCTAGTGCGATTGGTGATTGTCCAGTACTACCTGTGTAATTTTGATCGTTCTGAAGAGTCATCGATATGATTAGTTGACCATATATATCATACAGTATGGTGACCAATTCATATAGTATGATCACAATAATTGACCTTCATGAGTAGTTATTCTGACAATTATTTGTCTCTAATGGTTAGATCCTACATGTATCATATTGTACGATGTGTATATCGTATAATATGATATGCAGTGAGTTTTATCGTTGCATGCGGAATAATCAAGAACAATTTCACAAGTTCATGCACACAAATTTTGACAAAAAATCATAAAGAGACAACAAAATAGTAAATAAAACAAAAATATTGTTAAGACACAATAATATTCAAAAACCTCAATACATGCAAACAAAATCACTAATACACACAAACACAAACATATAAACTATTACAAAGACACATTGATAGGCAAGGCATGAAGTGACCCCAATTTCTTAAGTACTTATATCTATAACACCCAATTTAGTCCTAAGTGCATTGAATTTATCAAAATTCAGGGGTTTAGTGAAAATATCTGCTAACTTATTTTCTGTATCTACATGTTGTATCTCAACATCTCCCTTGGCCATGTGATCCCTAATAAAGTGATATTTAATGTCAATATGTTTAGTTCGAAGTGCTGAATAAGATTTATAGTGATATAGATCACACACGTGTTATCACACATTATAAGGATGGTTTCTACGGGTAATTCAAAATCAAGAAGTTATTGCTTCAACCATAGGACTTAGGCAACACAACTTCCTACAGCTACATATTCAACTTATATAGTGGAAAGAGTTATGAAATTTTACTTTCTACTGGACCAAGAAATTAGAGTGTGATGTCCCGGAATCTAATTAGGAAGAACTCTTTCTTTTATCTTTTATTAGACAACAATCAAAGCTATCTAATTTCATTTATCAGTAATAAAATCAAATATCAGCTAAATAAATTCTTTTGATCAAAACATCCATATGCATCTTTTATTCATTTCTCCAAAAATCATATATAGTACTCATGAATCATACAAATATAATATTTTATTTTAGTATCGAGTACAAAAGAATAACTACATACAGAAAGAAATGACTAATAGTAAACCTGGAGAAACCTGATCAGCCTCACACTCCTAATCCTTTGCCTTGACATGAAATTATTTAAATTATATATAATAAGCTAAATAGACAAGAAAGTCACCAAATCCAACAACTGAACCAAAGCACGATAAATAAATAGTATGCATGTCTAATCAGTTCAATACCAGTAACAATCATATAATTATGAATCAAGGTAAAAATAGTAAAACTCATATACAGTAGTAGTAAAGGCTGTAACCAGTAAAGTGATGCATATGGAAGCTCGTAAAATAGTAAAATGGAGAAATCAATAAACTATTATGGGTGTCAAATCATTAAAATAGTCATTGTATCGGTACTATCAATTAGTGATAATTAGTAAGGAATCATATAGATAAGTAAAATCAAAGCATCGATAAAGATTATCGTAAATCATATTAATACGGTGAATAAGGAGCAATAATATCAATGTAGTAAACTAATAATAGTAATCATATTCTCTATTAGTATCAGAACAGTATCATAATCACATGCTCAATACATCACATAATCAGTCAATTAGTAAATAATATAATGAATCAATAACAATAGTAGTAATAGTAACAATATATTAGTAGTAGCATCAGTATTAGTATTGGTGATAGTATCAGTGAAATACAATAAATCAGTAAACAATGTCGTTGGTAATAATATTGGTATTCGTATTAGTATCAATAAATCCATACAGTGACAATAAATCAGCAAACAGTAAGCCGTACAGTAGTAATGAATCAGTAACATGCATTTTAATAATCATATTAATTAAGAAGTCCTAGCTTAAGCTAGGGCTGCAAACGAATCGAACCAAGCCGAGCTTCACCCTGTTCGAGTTCAAGTATGTTTGTCAAAACAGTGCTCAAGCTCGGTTTGAAGCTCGTCGAGCTTCTTGAACAGATGTTCGAGCTCGAGCTCGTTTAAAACTCCCATGTTCGAGTTTGATTCATGTTCGGTTTGAGCTCGTTTAACTTCAAGCTTATCGAGCCTCTTATCGAGCAGCTCGTTAAGGAGTCGAGCTGACCTCAAACACAAAATAATTTTTTTATTAAAATAAAGTCGAGTAGCTAGTTACCGACTCACCCAGGAAAACACGCCCGTCATCCCGTCCGTCCGCCTGCTATCCAGCAAATGCTCTCAACATGCATTTGTTTTTATATACCAAAAAAACTTCTCACCAGGCCGTGTGGGACTAAACCCCCACAGTTTTTTTTATTTTGTTGAGTGTTGATGCCACGGAGGAGAGAGAGAGGGCGGGCGGGAGAATGAAAAAAAAGTGAAACTTTAGATATAGAGAGAGAGAGAGAGAGAGAGAGAGAGAGAGTGGGGGGGGGGGGGAATAGAGAGAGAGAGAGAGAGGTTATTTTTTTAAAAAATTTGTTAAATAAGTTACTTAACTTTCTATTTTAAAACTATATATATATATATATATATATATATATATATATATATATATATATATATATATATATATATATATATATATATATATATATATATATATATATATATATAATTTATTAAATAACATGAGATTTAATTATCTTATTAGTCAAATCAGATATAATATTTATTTTTAATTAAATATAACATAATGAGCTTCTTTATCAAGCTTCTTAATGAGCATATTCACGAGCTCTAAATGATATTATTTGTGAACATAAATGAGCCGAACGCGAGGTTGTTCAAGCTTGTTTATTTACCTATCGAGTGTCTATCAAAGGTGTTCAAACTTGTTTGTTTAACTTATCAAACGAACATAAACGAGCTCTTATTGAGCCTAGCCATGAGTAGCTTGTCGAACACTCGGTTCATTTGTAGCCCTAGCTTAAGTGGTGTTTTTCACTATTAGTAATCCATAGTATGTAACCGTTGGCTCAATAAACAGAGTCGTTATAGTAATAACTCCTTATAACTCCCAATTAATATCACATGAATCTATCAAGGATAACACCAAAGCATATAATTAAAGGAAAGCCCGTTGGCTCACCATCCTATCCAAGTTAGTTAGTCTCTAGCCAACATCAGTGAAACCAACATTTTACTTATTTTTCACACATATTAATATCACATTTTTTTAAACAGTAATAGTGATAAGCTATGCTTAACCACATATCGATATTCATTTACAATGTTTATATTAATAGCATGCTTAAATAAAAATACTTCTATTCAAAAATATTATACAAAATTTAATAACATCCATTTTATCTGGTGAAATTCAGAAATATTATAATCAAAATCTCTAGAATAATCAGTAGGATATCATATAAATTGTTATGCAGCAGAAGTTCAATAAATTTGAAGAAAATATAATAAAATCAGTTCTAGAGAGAATCAAATGGTTGAAGTCGAATTTTTGAAAACAAAAGTAGGATTAGATTCACCTACCATAATTTGAGCAAGTTCCACAAAAGCGAAGAAGCGATCAAGCGGCTAAATAAGCTTCTCTTTTTTTCTCTCTCATCTTTCCTTCCCTTCCTCCTTTTCCTTCTTCGGCAAGGCACAACACTGAAATTTAGATTTTTCATTTAAAAAAATCATTTTAGAAATTTGGGTTATCATATAGAGATTGTCCTATAAATTGACATGTTCCTGCGATGCTCTTTCTATGTACCAAACATCCAACAAGATTTGAATCTGAGTATCTAACTGAGTCAAAGATCAAACTATTCCTAGGTTACCAGATATCTAAGTTATGAGTGCATTTGAGATACCTTAAGATTCTTTTGATGGTGGTCATATGGGATTCCTGAGGGCCAGTTTGAAATCTAGCACATAAACAAATACTAAACATAATATTAGGGCTTTTAGCAATAAGGTAAAGTAAGGAATCTATAATTCCTCTAAATTTCTTTTGATTGACTAATTTATTGTCCGAATTCTTATCTAATTTGGTGGTAAAGGTTTATCGGTGTATTCATACTCTCGTAACCTTTCATATCAAACTTCAAGAAAGTTTCATCCTCTTTTTGTTTAAGATTGAAATCAAGAAAATATATCAACTTACTCATCATACTCATCTCAAATTCATTACGCATAGTGGAAGAAAATTCTTTGCATAATTCATCATTGGTGGATCTAAAAAGAATATCATTGACATATATCCGAACTATGAGTTTATCTTCTGAAATTTTCTTAATGAATAGGGTGGTGTCTACGGTGCCCTTAATAAAATATGTTTATAATAGGAAATTGCTAATTCTATCTTACCATGCTCTAGGTGTTTGCTTAAGTTCATATAGTGTTTTTTTAAGTTTATAAACATGATTGGGAAAGGCTGTTGAATTTTTAAAACCTGAGGGTTATTTTACATAGTCATCTTCTTTAATTAGTCCATTTAATAAACACACTTTACATCCATTTGATATAATTTGAAGCCCTTAAAGCATGCAAATGCAACAATATCCTAATGGCTTCTAGTTTAACTAGGGGGCAAAGGTCTCGTCGAAATCTATTCTTTCAAATTTGTTGTTCCCCTTTGCTACCAACCGAGCATTATTTCTAACTATTGATACAGAGTTATTTAATTTATTTTTGAATACCCATTTAGTTCTAACAATACTTTGATTAGAGGTTTACTTACTAATTCCAACACACCATTCATAACAAATTGATTCAGTTCTTTTTGCATAGCTATAATCTAGAATTCATCAGCTAGTGCCTGATTTATATTGGTGAGTTCTATCATTGAGATAAAAGATGTGTGACTAACTTCCTTTTTAAAACCATGCCTAGTTCTAATCTCTACTGATGAGTCTCCTAAGATAAGTTCTTTAGAGTGACTAGATGAATATTTTCATTCTCTATGTAATGGATCCCAAGCTTCTTCTCTATCCTCTAATTCAACATTTTCAACTCTACAGGTTATCTCTTCATCATCATTATCAATCATTCAAGTTTTAAAAATCCTATTTGATTCATCAAATGTAACGTGGGTGGACTCCTCAACAACTAAGGCTCTTTTATTAAATATTCTATAGAGAAATATCCTAAAACACTGTTTCATTTGTCTTTACATCAAATATTTCAAGATATGATTTTCAAATTATTTAAAATGAAGCATTTACATCCAAACACATGCATATGAGACAAATTAGGTGTTCTACCCTTAACGAGCTCATATGGTGCCTTATTTTGTTTTTATATTTACTCAATTAAGAACATGAAAAATAATATTTACTATCTCTGCCTAGAAATACTTGGGTAGGCTATACTCACTAAGCATTATTCTAGTAGCCTCTGCTACGTCCTATTATTCGTTTTGGTTATACTGTTCTGCTGTGTGATTCTAAGGGTTGAATAATTATGCTTTATCCCAGACTTTTGGCAAAATAATTCAAAATTTTTATTTTCAAATTCACCTCCATAATCATTATAGATTGTTGAAATTAAAAATCTTATTTTTCTTTGAATCTAGATTAATAAAGTTCTAAATTCTTCAAATGATTCACTTTATTTGTCAAGAATTTAACCATAGCGTATCTAGAATAACTATACACAATCACAAATCCAAATGATTTCCCACCTAGACTTATTGTACTAAATAAATCCATGTGAAGTACTTCTAAAAGTCTAGTAGCTACTACATTTTTAATGAAATTAAAAGAGGATTTTCTTTGCTTCCCTAATTTAAATTCATCGCAAAGATATTCTTTAAAAATTCTGGCTTATGAATGCCTCTAACCAATTTTAACTAAGTAATTTTCCTAAGAGTCCTCATGCTTACATGGAATAGTCTCCTATGCCAAAACCATGATTCATCAATAGTTGCTTTTAAACAACAAACACCACTTGACTTGTCAATGCAGTTCAAATCCATCTTGTAAGCATTGTTAATTCTTAATCCTTCTAAAGTAGTTTTGTCATTTAATGTTAGTAAGTATTTCATAGAAAATTTTTTATATTGAACCCTTTGTCATATAGCTGACTGATACTTAAAAGATTACATTTTAAATCTTCTACTAACAACATATTTTTAATAGAAAATTTATCAACTTTACCTATAGTACCTGCACCCACTACCTTTCTAATAATGTTATCTCTAAATGTTTCCTTTTCTCCACTCTTGACTTCCAGCGTGATGAATTATTTTATATCTCCTGTTATGTATCATGAACATTCACGGTCCAAGTGCCACATGCTCTCATTAGATCTCTTTTGAGAGCATACCTACAAAATCAATTACATATTAATTTTTGGAACCCAAGTGGGTTTGGGTCCCATCTTATATTGCAATGGATGAATGCTGTGCTGTGTAAATGATGTCTTACGCCTCTAGATCCTATGTGATTTACGGTGAATTTTGTGTGTGCAAATGTATGCAATATGCCCTAATATGCCACATGACTAACATTTAATCCCTGAAAATATATATACTAATCTATAAGAGGGATGATGTCTCCTTCTAGAGGAGGATGGTGCATGCTGTGTTCTAATTTATGATTTTTCAGTGTGTGTAGGCCTTGATGTGTTTTTTTAAGTGTTGTGATCTTTTTAATTAAAATTTCATTTGCACTTTTATATATGCCTACTTCAAATTGCAATACATGTTTGTCTTTTAACAAATGTAATATATTTCTCTCTAATTCCTTTAATGCTTCTTCTAACTCAAGATGCTCTTTATTTAAAATTCATGCTTTTCTTTTAATGTGATATGTTGTTTATTTAAGGAATCATGCTTTTCTTCTAATGCAATAAAATCATTTTTTAAATTTGTATAATTATAAATAACATTGGTACACTCTTCTTTCTAAGTGGAATATTCTCTTTTAAAATACAAATGCTGCTTTTTTAAATTTTTTATAAGTATCATATAGTTTTTCAGAAAAAGATAATAATTCATCATAAGATAGATTATATACCTGATTTTTGTTGGAGTCACCAATACTATTTTTGGCTATGAGACATAAGTTGGTTACATCCTTTTTGACCTATGAAGGCTATTATATATATTATTTCAGACTCTACCAATAGAATGTAAATATTGACTACTAAAGTAATGTGAATTATATTTTTCACTTTTTATTAGTTTTCTTTAATGTAATTAATCGACTCTAGATGTTAAAATGATCTGGTTGTTTATCAATCTAGTTATTAAATGAATGATAAAAGAAATATAATGAATTGAACATTTACTAAAAAAGAAAAAAAGAAGAAGTTTTTCACTTTAGATCTCGGGGCATGACACAAACTACTTAGGAGATAGAGGAAGTGGCATTGATGGACAGTTTCCTTGAGGGAGTCAAGGGGTGTGAGGGAGTCATACGGTTTTTCCTATCGGCATGCACCTTAGGTCCTCTTTATTATGGTTGTGGAGCTCTTGGAGAAGAGCTTTAGTAAAAAGTCTTTGGGCGAAAGACTTTACTAGTCGAGGAGGCTAGGGGAGCAGTATCTCCATCATGTGAGGAGCAGAAGAAGGGAGCAAAATCTCTGCCGTGTGAGGAGCAGAAAGAGGGATTGACATCTCTATTGTGTGATAATCAGAAGGGGAATTAGCATAGCCGCCGTGTAAGGAGGCTGAAGGAGGGAGCCTTTTTCAGGGATAGAAGAGTCTATAAAGGTTATCCTCCAACTGGTAAGGGAGAATGGTTGTCTACCTAGTTATGTGTTAAATGAGCATGTTATAATATTATATCCAAAGAAGAGGATCTTTGGTGAGTGTACATAGTTCGATGTAGATTGAACAACAACAATAACAACAACAACATCAAACCTTTATCCCACTACATGGGGTCGGCTACATGAATCCTTTTTCTCCATTGTGTCCTGTTAAAAGTCAAATTCTCATTTAAATCTAATAAAGAAAGATCATTTCTAATATTTTCTAACCAAGTCTTTTTAGGTCTACCTCTACCTTTCTATCGATGTAGATTGAACCACTATAAAAATTTGATTTGCATTTTATTTACTTTCTTGCATTTTGTTTTACATTGTACATCTTTGTGATTTTATGGTTGTTGAATCTTTGGTTAAACTTTTGTTTAAAATTCAAAGGAATTTTTTTTTCTAAAAGTAAAAAAAAAACTATTTTTTGTTTATGCTTTCAATACTTTGCTTTCTTAAGCTTCCGTATAATACTTTGACTTTAAGAAAAAGTTTTTTAAATATCAATTCACCCCTCTCTTAGCATGCCATAACACTTTGAAGTGGTATCAGAGAAAAATTCTAATTTTTGTTGATTTAAACACTTAAGTTGATCAACATGTCACATTTTGGTAATCGAAATACTTCAGAATGATATTCTTTTATTCGACTGCCTTTATTTGATAACATTCCATTTGATTTCTGATAGATTTCAATGTCCACATTTATGTAATTTATTGATTTTCATATGTGGCACATGATTCAAACTAGTTACTCTCTGCCTTATAGAATTGTTAATGGTGCTAAAGTTGAAATGCCATTTTTTGAATGTAGTATAGAAGATCTTGATCTTCCTAAATTGAATGCAAAATATTTCAACCGTTTATTTTGTGCTTTAAAATGTGAAGATTATATGCGAATGTCTACTTTTACTAGTGATAAAGAAATTTGGGCTAGATTATGCATAATATATGAATGAACTAGTGAAGTCAAGCAGTCCCATATGAAATTATTATTGTACGAATATGAATTATTTTGCATGGAACATCAAATTATTACATCCCTGTATTCTTTATGTATGGACATTTCAAATGTAGAAAAAGTCAATAAAATACTACGTTTATCTAAATCTTGAGATGCCAATATTACTGCTATTTCTAAATCTAAAGATCTTATTTCTTATTCTATTGATAACTTATTTGGATCTTTGAGTGCATATGGAGAAAAAATCAGTCAAAGAAATGCATATATAGGTGAAAGGAAGGAGAAAATAATCGCACTAAAAGCTGATGATACAGAAAGAAGTGATTATGGTACTGATGGAAATGAGAATGTTGCGCTAATGGCCAAGTAGTTCAAGAGATTTTTGAAGAATAAGAAAAAGCACCATAATGATAAATATCGAGGTAAAAGTACAAAATTAAATAGGTTTTCTACTAATATGGTTTGTTATGAATGTTAAAAGCCAGGACATATTTGATCTAATTGCCCAAATTTAAAGAGCCACCCAACAAAAGAAAATGGTGATAAGAAAGGAATCACACAAAAAGATAAACAAAGAACTCTAAAGATTTTTTAAGTGATTTTAGATTCAGATTCATTAGATAGAAGCTTAAGAGGAGGTAATAAATCTATGTCTCATAACAAAGTATAACACTGGTGATTTGAACAACGATCAGGTATGCAATCTTACATATGATGAATTACTTTCTTTTTCAGAATAGCTGCATGATAGTTATGGAAAGCTTAAAAAAAGCATTCATGTCTTAAGAAGGAACACTCTATATTGTTAGATGATTATACTAATGTCATTAGTAATTTTATAAATTTAAAAGTTGATTTTGTTGCATTTGACGAGAAGCAAGAGATTTTAAATAAAGAGCATATTAAATTATAAGATGCATTTAAGGAGATAAAAGGAGATGCATTGCATTTACAGAAAGTTGAACATGCACTATAAGTAGAGGTAGGCATGTATAAGAGAGCGAATAAAATTCCAAGGAAAGAAATCACACCATTTTAAAGAAACTGCAATAGGGCCTACACACACTAGCAAGCTACACAATAGAACACAACATGTACCACCATCCTATTGAAAGAGAAATAATTTTTTTGTATAGATTAGTGCATCCATTTTAGGGATTTAAGTATTTTTCTTATGGTATATTAGGGCATGTTACACACATTTATTCACACAAAATTCATCATATATCACATTTGGTCTAAAGATCAAAGACATCATTTGCACAGTATAACATACATTCATTGCAATATAAGGTGGAACCCAAATCCACTTGCATTCTCAAAATTAAACCTTGATTGATTTTGTAGGTGTTCTCTCATAAGAGATCCAGTGAGAGTATATGATATATGGACAGCTGGTGTCACGACATATGACTAGAGACATGAAATTCATCTTGCTGGAAGCTAGGAGCTGAGGTAAGGTAACACTTGGAGACAACTCTATTAGAAATATAGTGGGAGCATGTACAATAGAAAAAACTATAGGGTTTTCAATTGAAAATGTTTTGCTTCTAGAAGGATTAAAACATAATGTATTAAGCATACATCAGCTATGTGATAAAGGTTTTGACATAATTTTTTTTTCTAAAAAATGCTTATTAATGCCAAAGGATAAATTGTGTTAGAAGCTTTTAGAATTAATAATGTGTACATAATTGATTTGAATTGCATTGATAAGTTTAATGATGTTTGTTATTTGAAGTTCACTGTTGATGAATCAAGGTTGTGTCATGGGAGACTATACCATGAAAGCATGATGATTCTTAGAAATATTATCCAATTAGAATTAGTTGAATTAGTTAGAGACATTTCTAAGCTAGATTTTTTAGAAAAAATATCTTTGTGATGCATGCCAGTTTGGGAGTAAACCAAGTCTTCATTTCAATCCATTAAGGAAGTAGTCACCACCAGGCCATTAGAAGTACTTTATATGAATTTTTTTGGACCTATTAGTACAATGAGTCTATGAGAGAAATTTTTAAATTTACAATTGTTGATGATTATCTGAGGTTCACTTCGGTTAAGTTCCTTACAAATAAGAGTGATTCATTCGAGGAATTTAGAATATTTTTTAGTTTGCATTCAACATAAAATAAGTTTAATTTTCATAATCCATAGTGATCACATAGGAGAATTAGAGAATGAGAGGTTTGAATTATTTTGTCAAGAATTTGGGATAGAACATAAATTTTCAACCCCTAGAACCCCACAGTAAAATGATGTAGAGTTGAATGAAAAAATAGGACATTAGTAGAGGCTGTTAGGGTGATGCTTAGTGAGTATAATCAACATAAGTACTTCTAGACTGACATAGTGAATATTGCTTGCTATGTTTTGAATAGGGTAAACATAAGATCTAAATTGAATAAGACACCATATGAGTTGCTTAAGGATAGAACGCCTAATTTGTCTCATCTGCAAGTATTTGGGTGTATGTGCTTTGTATTAAATAATAGAAAATCACTTTTAGGAGAATTTGATGTAAAAGACAAATGAAGTAGTGTTTCTAGGATATTCCTCAGTAGGCAAGGGGTATAGGATATTTAATAACATAACTTTAGGGGTTGAGGAGTCCACCCATGTTACGTTTGGTGAATCTAATAGAATTTCTGAAGCTAACAGAGTTGATGAAGAAGAATAAGATATTGCCTATAGAATTGAGAATATTGGATTAGAAGATAGAGAAGAAGCTCATGATTTATTTTCTAGAGAGTCGAGATATACATCTAGTCATCTTAGAGAACTTATTATAGGAGATCCATCCATATGAGTTAGGACTAGGCATGAACTTAGAAAGAAGTTAGCCACATAGCCTTCATCTCTATAGTAGAACCCACTAGCATAAAACAAGTATTAAAAGATGAGTTTTGGATTGTAACTATGTGTGAAGGATTAAATTAATTTGTTAGTAATAATTTGTGGGAATTAATGACTATACTTACTGATTAGAGTGTTGTTGGAACGAAATGGGGTTTCAAAAATAAATTAAATGACTCAAGATCAAGCATTAGGAATAAGGCTAGGTTGGTAGCAAAGGGTTAACTCCAAATCAGAAGTATAATATTGAGGAGACCTTTTCCCTAGTAGCTATAATAATAGTCATTAGGATACTATTACAAATTGCATGTTTCAAATGATTTAAATTGTATTAGATGGATATGAAGAGTGTTTTTTTTTTAACAATTGGATGATTAAGGAAGATTTGTATGTAGAACAACCCCTTGGTTTTGAGAACTCAGAATTTCTAATCATATTTTTAAACTTAAGAAAGCACTATATGACTAAAACAAGCACCTAAGGTATAGTATAATATACTTAACAATTTTTTTTAAAGAAATCTTTTGTTAAAGGTACCATAATTACCACCTTATTTATTAAAAGAATTGGAGATGATATACTCATTGTGGATAATTTTCTTTTAGGATACACCAATGATAATCTATGAGAATAATTTTCTTATATTACGAGTAATGAATTTGAAATGAGTATGATGGGTGAGTTTTCCTACTTGAATTTAATGTAAAACAAAGAGAGGATGGAACATTCTTGAGTTAGACTAAATATATAAAAGAGATCTTAAAGAAATTTGATATGAAATGTTGCAAGAGTATTAATATACCCATGAGCCCGACCACCTAATTAGATAAGGACCATGATGATAAATTAGTTGATCAAAAGAAGTTTAGAGGGCTTATATGTTCCTTACTTTACTTGACTGCTAGTAGGCTTGACAATTTGTTTAGCATTTGCCTATGTGCTAGGTTTTCAGGCTGATCCTAAGGAATCTCATATGATCTTCGTCAAAAGAATCCTAAGATATCTCATAGGCATTTGGTAGGAATAGCTTGACATTTGATTTAGTTGGATACTCAAATTCAAATTTTGTTGGATGTAAGGTTGATAGGAAGCGCACCTCAGGAACTTGTGAATTTATAGGAGAATCTCTACTTTACTGGTCTAGTAGAAAGCAAAATTTTGTAGTTCTTTCCACTATAAAAGTTGAGTATATATTTACAGGGAGCTGTGCTACCTAAGTCATTTGGCTAAAGCAATAGCCTTTTGATTTTAGATTGCTAGTAGAAATCATCCCCATCATGTGTGATAACATGAGTGCGACCTGCATCACTAAAAATCCTATTCAACACTCTCATACTAAACACATTGACATGAGTCATCACTTTATAAGAGACTGTATGGGAGATGCAGACATACCGTTTGTAGACACAAAAAAATCAAATTGCCAATATTTTCACTAAACCCCTAAGTTATGAAAGGTTAGTGCACTAAAAACTAGATTAGGAGTCATTGATGTAAGTGCTTAGGAAATTGGGGTCACTGCATGTTATGTTTGTTGTTGTTTTTATGTTTGTTCTAGTTATGTTTTTGTGTTTGTGTTGGTTTTGTTACATTTTTATGTGTTTTGGTGCATGTTTGCATGTATGTTTATTTTGTATTTTAATCCATGCTTTATCTTTTTTATTTATTCTCTATTTTCACTGTGTTTTATGATTTGTGTCAAAAAATTGTGTACTTGTCCTTGTGGAATTGTCCTTAATCATCACACAAAACCCTAAAAACTCTTTCATCTCACTATACGATCACTATCGTACTGCACGATACACGTCAATCAACATGCATCAGTCCTTCATTTGAAACTAATGGCTCGAATTGAACCAATTATTTTAATTCATTATGTACGAAAACCAATCGTACCGTACGAATGAGGTGGATCAAAAATTATTGAGACAATTATTGTGGTAGGTATGATCATTATTGCATATTGTACTGTAGGAAAGCATGTTTGTACTGGATGATCAATTTAGTCAATGATCGTATAGATGATTCCTAGGGATGAATGAAAAGATGAAGATTGTACTAGATGATTTGATCGATGTTCATACTATTTCAGACGGGATAACTTGGATTGTACTGATCATACTGTATGATTACCGTTGCACCGTACAATTTAACAAAGGTTATAAATAGAGGGTAAAATCACATTTCATATCACACCACCTTTTATTCAAATTCGTCTTTCCCTTCTTTTAGCCCCTTGATATTTTTGATGGCTAGAAAGCATGCCTGACTTCTTCTAATAGGTCCATATAGACCTCGGGCTGATAATCATTTCTAATCAGAAGAAGATTCTATTGCTTACTAGTGGTATTAGACAATAATGATCACATATTCCTAAGTCATCAATCAAGAAAATCTTAGCTACCAGGTACTTGATCTATTTATTGGGACCACTTTATAATTTCTTCTTACTCTTGCTTTTTCCTTTCACACAGAGTTGTCGTTTGAACCTTTTTGCAAACCTACAAATCAATACCGAACGCACATCACTCCAATACTTTGTTTGTTAATGACATGTAGAACTTATCCCCCATGACTTTCATGATAGTCTTCAGGTTTCTATCACTGGCACAAAACCCCATGATATCTCTCCTATTAGTGATTATAACTGGACCAAAGCTTATCTCACATTAGGAATAATAGAACAAACCTAACCCATCCCTTGTTAGCACTTTAGTATTGAAGATATGTATCATTCATGAACACTGCATTATACTTAAGGTTGGGGATATAGTAAATATTACCCCATTGCTATCTATTGTCACTTACTTTTGCATGACTAACACTGAATTCAATGTTGTAGATATGTTCATATGTTACATAAAAAAATTAACTACCATTGGAAACCTTAGGGCAAGTAGTATGTAGAACCTTGCACTAGGACATGCCATAGCTTTCCTGTACGATGCCAAGTATAGCCTAGTGTACCCCAAATGATCATTTCCCGATATACTTCATAGATAGCTCCTTCTGTCTTCTCTAAAATGATAATATTGATGACCGTAGGCTGTAGAGGAGCATGATTCAAAGGAAAAGGGGTAGCACCAACCCCCCACAGCACTAACCCTTGCATTCCAGCGGCCTCCTAACTCATGGATAAAGCACTTTAATTGGCTAGGGATGAGATTATACACCCACATTTAGGAGTTTACATCATGGTGGGAGTAGTTGCAACAACAACACGAGGTAGATTGTGCTTGGTTTTACGATCCACTTTCTTCAATTCATTGTTACTTCTAGTTGCCACCACCAGCATCTAATCAGGGGCCTTTTGACGGGTAGCTTTTGTTTATGTTTTGTCTATTTGTGTTATACTATCTTAATTATTTTTGTTTTTCTATTTCATTGCACTCTTGTTGGTTTACTCTAGTTTGTTGTGCTCTTTTTTTTTCAATATATCTTTTTTTATGATGATAAAATGAGGAGTAGAGTTATGTTGGTTGTGCTGTTTGACTTTTGATTAATATTTTCAGGTACAACATACTCTAAGTTGGATTAAAAAAGCAGATTCAAGATAGTGCATCGTTAAGGTCTAGTCAATATGTAATAATAGAGTATGTATTTTTTCTTTTCTTGAGTCATTTTTGTAACTAGATGTATGTTGGCAAGACAATCGAACACACGCTCAAAGGGAGGATGAAAATTGAATACTTGAATTGTATGTTTACTTATACGATCTATTAATCCAAAAATTAATTCAAGGGTTTAATTAAATCATATAAATTAAATTGAGTCATAACTAATAGTATTTTATGATATTTAATCATATATGACGATCAACTATTTTGATAAACTTCACTGTTGAATCTATGTTTCCAAAAATGAGCCAAATTTGAAATTTGAATTGATCTACTATACGAAGAATTTCATACTGTACGATTATTAATGAATATTATCTAATTTGTCCCTTATATTAAGGAATTAAATCAGGATCAAATCCTAATTAATAATTATACAGTCTGATTAAACAAAGAGCTCACTGGTCAAACCTTGGTTCATCCTGGATGATGCTTGATTCAATATAATTAATTATACTGTACAACTTATATCATACAAAATGATCGGTGATGGAAATTGAACTAATTGCACACTTCGATCCTAGTATCATACTATAAGATCACAAGCATTAAATTTAAAACTAGAATTTTATTTAAATAACCCACTTTAATTATTTTATAGAAGACTTGAGGGGTTGTGTTGAGTAGATAGACATGTTTTTCCTAGGTGAGAGAGATTTAGAGAGGGAGAAGTGTATCCTATCTTGTAAGAGAGTCCAAACCACTTAGGAAAGAGAGGAGGTGAGATTAAGAGAGAGTTTTATTGAGGGAGTCAAGGGGTATGAGGGAGTCACACAGTTGTTCCAATTGGCCTGCACCTTGGGTCCTCTATGTTGTGGTTGTGGGCACTTGGAGAAGAGTTAGGAAAATGTCTTTACGTGAAAGACTTTACTAGACAAGGAAGCTAGAGGTAAGGCATCTTTACTATGCAAGGAGAAAAAAGGAGTGGCATCTCCGCTGTGCGATGAACAAAGGAGGGATTGGCATCTCTATCATATGAGGGGAAAGAGGGAGCAACATATCTGCTGTGTGAGGAGCAGTTGGGTGCAAAATCTTCGTCGTGCTAGGAGGCTGAAGGAGGGAGATTTTTTGGGGACATAAGAGTCTATAAATGTCATTCTCTACTTGATAAGGGAGAAGGGCTTCTCTACTCGACTAAGTGCTAAAGGAACGCATTATAGTGGAAAACCCAAATAGAACAAACTTTGGGGAGTAGACGTTGGTTGATTTCAACTGAACCACTATAAAAGCCTGATTTGCATTTCTTTTACTTTCTTACGTTTACTTTCCTACATTTTGTTATGCATTGCACATCTTTGTGATTTTGTGGTTGTTTAATCTCTACTTAAGCTCTTGCTTAAAATTCAAAAATAATTTTTTTTTAAAGTTTAGAAAAAAAATTATTTTTTGTTTATGTTTTGAATATTTTATTTTATAATGCTTCCACACAATACTCCGATTTGAAGAAAAAGTTTTTTAAATATCAATTTATCCTCCATTTGGTCTGCCATAACACTTTCATTTCCTGATTTGGAAAGACGATCTGGATTTAAATTGAATAATTAGGCTTGAATTGAGTTTAATACAAGTTTGATTTAGATCGATTTGAGTCAATTTGGGCTCAATTTAGTTCAATTGAGTTAATTTTATGTAATTAAACTTAGTTTGATTCAATTTGATTTAATTCAACATGAATCATGTTTCACTTCTACATGAAAATGTAGTCAACAAAAAGACCCCCAATAGGTATGGTGAATTTATGGAAGCATGCCACACATATTTTCTAATGAATCCAATGAGCCCAAGATTGCAATAATCTCCCTCTTTTTTATGATGAGAAACATTATTTTTAAAGATTTTCAAAGCCCTTGGACATTCTCTGAAACTCCCCCTTAGAAGATGAAATTCTAAAAATAAGTGGAGTATATATATATATATATATATATATATATATATATATATATATATATATATATATATATATATATATATATATATAATTACTATTTTTATTTTTTTATTTTTATTTAAATAATGCAGAATAGTAAATAAGAAACAAGCTTCATTAAAATAGAATATGGAAGTAATTAACAACAAACTATAATAAACTACTATTCCCCCTTTTGACAACATAAAAAGGAGGAAACAACAGAAAAGCAAATGACTTACAGAAAGATATCATAAAGTATAGAAACTAAAGAATAGCATAAATACATGAATAAATAAAACAAATTAAAATAAAGAAAATAAACTAGTAAAATAGAGGATCATGATCAGGTGGTGGTGGTGGTTGAAAGAAACGATGAATAGAAGAAAACTGCTCCCCAAACTAGGCCATATCCTAGTTATACTGCTGCTGCCGCTGGGCTACCTAGGCATTAAATTGAGCTAAGTCTTATTCATACTGCTGCTGCTCGACTACGTAAGAGTCAAATATAGCCTCCCACTAATCAAACCTCTGAACCAGCTGATTGATCTGAGGCTGCTGGCGGATAGGGACATGTACAGGAATAAGTCCTTCCCCTTCAGCCATAGACTCCTTGTGCACAGGTTGATGATGAGTACTGGGAAGGGTGTGGAAGGAGCTATTGGAATATAATATAGGGAGGTGATCAAGTGGAGCAGGAAATTGAAGATTGTATTTTGTCTCAAGAACATAGGTAATGAGATGTCCTAAAGCTAGATTGGGTTTTCTTTTGTGGCTTGGATCCCTAATGTAGGTTAAATATTCAATGTAGCGAATGATAAGGTTAGCTACATTAAAATTATGGTTAGCCGTGATGTAGTAAGTGGTGAGTGAAAGAATATGTGTAATATGAATTCGATCCCCAACTTTAGGAATTACTGTTTTGCGAAGAATATGCTGGATGGTTCGAGCATCTTTAATTAAGGTGCTGACTGTGGATTCATGATAGTCTATATTGGTTTTCCTAAGAATATTATTAACTGGGGTCCAATTACAATCAGGATCAGAAGCTAAGATATGGATTTTATCTCCAGTGGTGGACAAGTGAAGAAATTCATGAAAATCGTGGTAGGTGATTTCGACAGGCCTTCTATTCATACATGATATAGATAAGTAAAATCAGCATTAAGGTGAAGGCTTGCAAAGAATTTGAATAGCACTTTGGAGTTGAAAGGAAAGGTAAGGGTAAGAATAAATCCAAGAGTGGTGTGAGTGAATAGGTCTAGTACCTGAAAGTTCAGAGTATTTTGATTGATAATCTTGGAAGGATTGATACTAATAATTTTGTAGCGGTTGTAGACTGCTTCATCAAATTTCTCAGTGAATCGAGGATCAATAGAATGCTTCGAAGAGCTTCCTTCAAGAGCTCTAGACCTTTTCCCACATGAGTTTAAGAGGGAAGAAGAAAGGATTGGAAAGGTGGGAAGGAAATGAGGAAAATTAGCTGTTTATAAAGAAATCAGCATATCATATAGGATGATGAGATCGTCCTAAATGATTAGGTGCAATCAATTCATCCAGATGATTGGTCAAAAAGGTCAGTCATATCGTACAAGAAGATCAGGTATCATCCTGGATGATTAGACACAGAGCGATCGTCCCAAGGAGTCATCCTGGACAATCATTAACTAACTGGATTGTATAGGATGAACATATGTATCGTCCTAGATGACTTATAATAATTGATCGGCCAGACTACATTCAAATCGTCCAATAACTCCTACCATGTGGATCATCCATTACGATGTATGAATCATACTGGATGATCACCAATAATTGATTTATATCAGCTGTTGGATGTACTGTGATCGGAGAGGTGTAATTTTTTTCAGATTATACAGGATGATATGGATCATCCTAGATGATGTGGATCACCTTAAATGATGTGAGAAAAAACTAAAAAAATTTAGGAGATGGAATGTGATGATCAGGAGGATTTTAAAATAAAAAATAAAAACTCAAAAAGCATAAAATAATACAAAAACCAAACCAAAAACCAATCATAAATTAAAATTAAAAAACATTTTTATTTATTTTATTTTTTGAATCAATCAACTCCAATAAATGATAATTTACCATATTATTAGAATTAAAAACCTGTAAGAAATGAATTGATAATGTTGAAATCAGAAAGGTTAAAAAATCAATCTTATTACCTTAGCTCAGACTCCTTACAGGTCTTAAACAAAAATTTAAATCAGAAAAAAATTAGATAGGAAAAGTGATCTTTTTAAACTTTATTTTAGAAATAATATTTGATAGAAATAATATTATAATGCAATGAATCAAAAATCATGATTTTCAAATTCAGGGGTAGGAGATATCAATATACACACATGAAGTCTTCCAAGAGTTTAAAGATTAGAAAGGAAGGGAAGCTTAATTTATTATTGGCTCATTTTGTGCCTCTTTTTCGTTATTTAGCACACTTTGTGCATCTTTTAATTTTGACACACTTTGTATATCTTACAAATATTTAGCAGTTATTGCTCAAAGAAATTTTTAGTTTTGGGCTCATTTTGTACCTCTTATCATTTTTGCAAGCTTGCCTTCTTTCAAAACCTTTAAAGAGTCTCAGTTGTGACAATATCTTCCAAATATGAGAGAAAAATTCTCTCTTATATAAGGAAGAGTAAGCCACAAAATAGAATCCTATCTATATGATAAATGCAAACAATATGATTTAAGAAAATTTGAAAGAGATTCATTGACTAGGAACATCATTCATATGAGATAGTTTACTATAAGAAGGATAAAATAGATCTCTGTTCCAAATTCTAATTTTTAATTTGAAATAGGTTTTGATTCAAAAAGAACATACATCATGAAAGGAGTTAGAGGAAGAGAAACAATCATCAATATTTCTTCATTTAACTATTTTTAGGAGAGTCAATCACTGCTGACATGCTTTTAAATAAAAATAAGACAAAAATATCATTTGAAAAATAAACTTAAGGGCAGAAGTGAGCAGTGATCTGATTCTTTAAAATACAGAAAGAAAATAACATAAAATCAAAAAATATAAAGTAAAAACTCATAAGTAGAAACAAACATACAAATAAATAAAAAACATATAATTAGAAAGCATCAAATTCAAGCATGAATATCTATCACACCTAATCTAATTCATAAGTTGCTAAAGGTTTCAAAAGCCAATGGTTTTGTAAATATATCAGCAAGTAAATTTTCAGTGGCTACATGGTGTAGCTCTATGTCTCCTTTCGTAACATAGTCCCTAATGAAATGGGGCCTTATGTCTATATATTTGGTCCTAAATTGTTGGATTGGATTCTTTAAAATACAGATGACATTAGTGTTATCACATAGTACTGAAATGGTGCCTATAGGTAATCCTAAATCTAAAATTTGTTGCTTTAACCAGAGGACTTGGGCCACACAACTCCCTAAGGTTATGTACTCAACTTCAGTAGTGGACAGGGCTACTGAGTTCTATTTTCTACTGGACCAAGAGACTAAGGACTATTCTATAAATTTATATATTCTAGAAGTGCTTTTCGTATCAACTTGGCATCCTATAAAATATGAATCAAAATATCCTATAATTTTAAAGGTGGTGTTATGCCTAGAATATTGAATTCCTAAGTCTTGGATTCCTAAGAGATATCTAAGAATTCTCTTAACAGCAGTCAAGTGGGACTCTTTTGGATCAGCTTGAAATCTAGCACAAAAATAAATACTAAATTTAATATCTGGTCTGCTAGTAGTCAGGTAAAAAAGTGATCCAATTATTCCTCTATATTTCTTTTGATCAACAGATTTTCCATTTGAATTCTTATCTAACTGAATAGTGGAACTCATGGGAGTGTTAATTGGCTTGACTTTATCCATTTCATATTTTTTAAGGATGTCCTAAATATATTTTGATTGACCAAGAAAAATTCCATCATCCTTTTGCCTTATGCTAAATCTAAGAAAGTAAGTCAGTTCTCCCATCATACTCATCTCAAACTCCTTACTCATTATTTTTGAAAATTCATCACACAAATTTTTATCAGAAGATCCAAATAGAATATCATCAATATAAATTAGGACAACCAGTAGTTCATTTCCTACCTTTTTCAGAAATAGGGTGTGTTGTGACTCAAGCTTACAAGTTTATATTTTTTTATGATAACTAACATTGTGGCTTATATCATTATATCTCTTAGTATTTATAATATATATTTATTTATGTGTATACTAATATTTCAGGAACACCATGCACCATCTAACACAGATTCAGGGCTCAAGATCGAGTAAAATAGGTTATATTGTAAAGAATATGTAATATTTATTTATGTATTTTTTGATTTCTTGAGTCTAGTCCTATAAAGTGTTTGCTTATTGAGTAACCTTGCACACATATAAGGGGAGAGAGAAAAATGCTTTTGAGAGAATTTTATTTTTAAGTAAATCGTATTGTACAACTTTGGTTCATATTGTATGACTTATTTCATATTATACGGCTTCATTCATACTGTATGATATGTTGTACTCTATCAAAACCCTAGCTGTCAAAGGTTAAGAAAGATACTACTTATATATTGATCGTACAGTACGATCTAGATCGTACTGTATGCCTTAATTAAAATCTTTTTTGATTAACTTCTCGATATGAAACAATCAAATCATGGATAATTATTATTACCGACCATACTGTATAATTCTGTTTATATTGTATGATTGATAGTGTATAAAATTGAACAAAATCCATGATTTTTGTACTAATCATACTATATGATCCTATGATCATACTGTATGATCTCTGATGGTAGAATTAAATTTTTAAGGTTTTTTGAAGCCCTCTATTTAAGCTTTCTCCAAAGATGTTATATGTGTCTTTGGCATGTATTGAGTCATTTTTCTTCTGGAGAAAACTTGAAGAGAGAGCCTTAAAAGGGAGGGAGGAAAGGGTGGAGTTTGAGAGGGAGAAGATCCTTAGAGGGGGTTTCAAGGGAGTGTGGAAGGGGTTTTATATGGTTGCTCTGGCAAGCTTACACCTTAGTACCATCAAATTCAAGGTTTATCTTTAAGGAAGTTTTGGGAAATAGAAGATCTCTTTGGTGTTAAAGAACCTGGCTACTCTACTGCACTAGGGAAGATGAAAGGGATTTATGGTTCTCTGCTATCTCCTGGAAGGAGAAAAAGGAGTCAAGGTTCTCTGCCTATGAAAGGAGTTTTGATCCTCTAACACACCGGGTTGGTGGAAGAGATTTTATAAGGGCTTCTCTGCCTAGTTGTGGGGGCTAAAGGAGAGTCAATAAAGGTTTAGTGCAATACCTAGAATGGGAGATTCTTGGGAGTGGACTTAGGTCAGGTTGACCAAACCACTATAAAATCTAGTGTATTCATTCTAATTTTTTTTCACACTTTATTTTTACTGCGATTAACTACTTGGGTGAAATCTCTGATTTATCATATTGTAAAATTAATTCGCTTCCGTTATAATATATAAAAAGTTTTTTTCTTGTTATTAGAGATATTTTTAAATATCTAATTCACCCCACTCTTGGTTAGCCTTGGGACTAGTTCTTTAGGGTTTCACAACTCTCACGAACTTTTAAGTGGTATCAGAGAGGGATTCATAAATTAAGTTTTTGAAAACTTTTGAATTTTGATCAATGGCTAACTTTGAAAATCATTATATTGCAAAATGATATTTAATCACCCGACCACCTTTATTTGAAAATATTTCTTTTGATTTTTAGAAAATTTGTATGTCTATTTTCTTGCAATCTATAGATTATCATATGTGGATGTTAATTCAGGAAGGTTATTTTGTGCCATCACGTATCATCAATGTAGTTAAAATAAACATTCCTTTTACTAAATGGAATAGAGAAGAAAGAATTTATGCTCAATTAAATGCTAAATATTTGAATTATTTCTTCTATGCTTTGAATTCTGAAGATTGCATGAGAATCTCTATATGTACTATTGGGAAGAAAATTTGGGATAAACTATGTATTATATACGAAGGTACTAGTGAAGTCAAGTAATCAAAATTGAACATTTTAATGCATAATTATGAACTATTTTGCATGAAATCTTATAAGACTATCCTAGACATGTTTACTCAAATAGTAACATTATTACATGCTTTAGTTAAAGAATTTTCAAACTTTGAAAAGGTCAATACATTTTTATGTTATCTACTTGATAAGTTTGATGCCAAAGTCATTACTATTTATGAATCAAAAAATTTGGATAAATATTCTATTAATAATCTGATTAGCTCACTCATTCCCTACGAGCAAAATTTGGGTCAAAAGCTTTTGGATACAGGTGAAACTATAGTGCTAAAAGCTGAAGACATAGATGAAAGTGACTTAGTAGATGATAAAGTAAAGAGTTAGCATCAATAACAAGTAAATTGGAAAGTCTACTAAAGCATAAGCATAAGCATCAACAAAAGTGAAACAAAGGTAAAAATGGTAAGAATGTTAAGATTTTCTCTGATGTTATTTGCTTTGGATGTAGGAAATTCAGAAATATAAAAAATGAGTGCCCTAATTTAAAAACTCTTCCTGTAAAGGAATAGGGTAAAAATAAGCAAATTACAATAAGGCCAACTGATAAAAACTAAAAGATCTTCTAGGTAGACCTAGCTTCTGAATCTTCAGACCGGGAGCACGATGATGAGAAATAAAGTTTTGTTTGTGTTTATATGTGTTATAGTTAATGCATGTGTGTATGTTCTTTATTTTATTTTTGTTCATTGTAAATGTTTTTATTTTTCTGTATTGTTTTTAATGCTTTTATTTTCGATATTTAGGTTTGTGATCTTTTATTCTAATTTTTCTTTAATGTATTTACCTAATCAACACACACCCACATTTCTATTTAAAAAAAATTACCTCCTATTTACTTCAAATTTTAAGTGAGTGATGTTTTGATTTTTCTAAAATATTAAAGAAAAAAAATTCATGATTAATGTCCTCTTATTTTTTTAATGAGGCTATTTTTCTTTTGAATCAAAAGCTATATCAAATTAAATTAGATTTAGAAATTAAACCTTTTTCATCTTCCTATAATTTTCCATCTCATAGGGATCTTTTGTATATTGATAAATTAACTTTAGAATTTTCTTAATCAGGCTATTCATTTTTGTCATTGGATCTGGTTTGCTTTAAAAATATAGAAAGGGAGCAAGTTTGCAAAATGAAAAGAGGCACAAAATGAATCCAAAGCTAAAAAGATGCATAAAGTACGCTAAATTAAAAAGATGCACAAAGTGTATAAAAAATTAAAAGATGCGCAAAGTGTGCCAACATTGATAAAGAGGCATAAAATGAGCCCACAATGAGTTAGCTTACCTTTCTGATATTTCTTAGAAAATCCATGTGTCTAGTGATAATTTTGTTACTTGAGTTTGAATATCATGATTCATGACTCACCATTTTTGCATTGATATTTTATTAGATATACTTCATGCAAGAAGATTGAAAATAGTAAATTTCCTTCTCTAGTTTTTCCTTGAATTAGTTTTTTATTTAAAAAAGAGTTTAACCTATAAAGAGGTTAAGTTGGGTTATCTCAAACCTTGTTTTTTGGTTTTAGGTAAGGTCAATCCATTTCTTACTGAGCTTTTGAATAAAATCAAGAGGTAACTTTTTCATTCTAAGAAAATTTGCTAAAATTATTTAACATCACCACCATCTCCACTTGATTAAGGTCTGTATGATCTTTAGTTTGTTTTTGTTTATTTCATTTTGTTTTCTTTGTGTTTCTCTTATTTTTGTTAATGCAAAGGGGGAGAAGGTATTTAACTGGTTAGATTTGTGGTTAAATTGTATATGTTCATCTTATATTTGTATATGTTCATGTATCTGTTCATCTTATATTTGCATTTGTTCATCATGTATTTACATTTATTTATCTTTTGTTTTATTTGTCTTATTTAAAAACTTAAAAAAGGGTTTTTTTATGTTTCCCATATTTTTTAATGGAATTCTCTTTGTGAGGGGGAGATTCAGAGAAAATATTTTTATTTTATAAATCCAACTAGTAATATTTGCCATCATAAAAAAGAGGCAGATTGATGACTCGAGCTCACGAGTTTATATTTTTTATGATAACAAACATTGTGGCTTAGATCATTATGTCTCATAGTATTTATAATATATATTTATTTGTGTGTATACTAACATTTCAGGAACACCATGTACCATCTAACGAAGATTCAGGGCTCAAGATCGGGTAGAATAGGTTATGTTGTAAAGAATATATAATATTCATTGATGTATTTTTTTATTTCTTGTGTCTAGTCCTGTAATGGTGTTTGCTTGCTGAGTAACCTAGCACACACATAGGGGGAGAGAGAAAAATGTTTTGGAGAGAATATTATTTTTAAGTAAATTATACTGTATGACTTTGGTTTATACTATACGACTTATTTTGTACTATACGACTTATGTACTGTATGACTTCATTCATACTGTATGATATGTTGTGCTCTATCAAAATCCTAGCCGCCAAAGGTTAAGAAAGATACTAATTATGTACTGATCGTACAGTACGATCTGGATCTTATTATATGCCTTAATTAAAATGTTTCTTGATTAACTCCTTGATATCAGGCAATCAAATCATGGACAATTATTATCGCCGATTGTACTGTATGATTCTGTTCATACCATACGATTAACAGTGTATAAAATTGGTCATCCCAAATATCGTACTAAATAAAATCCATGATTTTTGTACTAATCATACTATACGATCTTCGACAACTGAATTTAATTTTTAGGGTTTTTTGAAGCCCTCTATTTAAGCTTTCTCCAAAGACTTTATATGCATCTTTGGCATGCATTGATTCATTTTTCTTCTGGAGAGAACTTGAAGAGAGAGCCTTGAAAGGGAGAGAGGAAAGGGTGAAATCTGAGAGGGAGAAGATCCTTAGAGGGGGTTTCAAGGGAGTGTGAAGGGGGTTTCACACGATTGCTCGGGTAAGCTTACACCTTAGTACCATCAGATTCAAAGTTTTCCTTGAGGGAAGTTTTGGGAAGAAGAAGATCTCTTTGGTGTCAAAGGACCTGGCTACAATGCTGCACCAGAGAAGGTGAAAGGGATTCATAGTTTTTTGTCATCTCCTGGAGGGAGAAAAAGGAGTCAAGGTTCTCTGCTTGTGAAGGGAGTTTCGGTCCTCTTTCGTACCGGGTTGGTGGAAGAGATTTTGTAAGGGCTGCTCTGCCTAACTGTAGGGGTCTAAAGGAGAGTCACTAAAGGTATAGTGTAATACTTGGAATGGGAGGTTCTAGGGAGTGGACGTATATCAAGTTGACCGAACCACTATAAAATCTGGTGTGTTCATTCTGATTAATTTCTATACTTTATTTTTATTGTGATTAACTGCTTGGGTGAAATCCCTAATTAATCTTTTTATTATAAAATTAATTCACTTCTGTTATAATATATAAAAAGATTTTTTTTTATTGTTAAAGATATTTTTAAATATCCAATTCACCCCCCTTTTGGTTAGCCTCGAGATAGTTCTTTAAGATTTCACAACCCTCACGAACTTTCAGGGTGGTATCTACGCTCCCCTTAACAAAGGTTCTTTCTAGTAGGAATGTGCTTAGTCTCTCATACTATACCCTGGGTGCTTGTTTCAATCCATATAATGTATTTTTTAATTTGAACACTTGATTAGAAAATTATGAATTTTTAAAACTTGAGGGTTGTTCAACATACACATCTTCTTTTATTACCCCATTCAAAAAGGCACTCTTGATATCCATTTGATACAGTTTGAATCCCTTAAAATAGGCAAAGGTTAGTAGCACCCTAATGGCTTCTAATCTAGCTACAGGGGTAAAAGGTCTCTTCAAAGTCAATTCCTTCTATCTGGTTATACCCCTTAGCTACTAATATTTCCTTATTTCTTATCACTACAACAGAATCATTAATTTTATTTTTGAAAACCCATTTAGTTCCAACAAAACTCTGGTCCTTAGGTCTTTTAACATGCTCCTAAACATCATTTCTTATAAATTAATTTAACTCTTCTTGCATGGCTAGGATCTAGAATTTATCATATAGGGCTTAATTTATGTTGGTGGGTTCAGTCATTGAGATGAAGGCAGAGTGGTTAACTTCTTTTCTAAGTTCATGCCTAGTTCTAACACCTTCAGATGGGTCTTCTAAGATCAATTCTTTAGGATGACTCGAAGAGTATCTCCATTCTCTAGGCAGTGTGTTTTCAAGTTCTACCTTTTCCTCTAGATTTATTGATTCTACTTAGGTGATTTCGCTCCAGAATTATCAGATTCATTAAATATAATATGAGTGGTCTCCTCTACTACCAGTGTCCTTTTATTAAAGACTCTATAGGATTTTCCAACATTTGAGTAACTTAGAAACACTCCTTCATTAGATTTTGGGTCAAACTTTTCTAACTGAGACTTCCCATTATTCAGAATGAGCACTTTACATCCAAAGACATGAAGGTGAGAGAGGTTGGGTGTCCTGCCCTTAAGAATTTTATAGGGTTTCTTATTCAGCTTGGATATAAGAGTAACCCTATTCAGAACATAACAGGCTGTATTCACCGCTTCTGCCCAGAATTATTTAGGAAGTGAGTATTCAGCTAACATGGCTCTAGTGGCTTCTTTCAGGGTCCTGTTCTTCCCTTGATAGTGTTGGCAGGTCCAAAGAGATCCACGTGAAGGACTTCTAAGGGTTTGCTAGTGGTAATGTCTTTGATTGAGGGGAAGGAGGATTTGTCTTATTTCCTTAATTAATAGGCATCACATTGGTGGTCCTTAGTGAACTCTAGTTTGGAAATTTCTCTCACTAAGTCTTTTTGGGTGATTTTTCTAAGGGCTTTTATGCTTGTATGACACAATCTTCTATGCCATAACTAGGATTCATCAATAATTATTTTTAAGCAAAGAGTAGTATCAGATTTAATGAAATTAAGAACAAGCATGTAAACATTATTGATTCTCCTTTCCTGTAAAATAGTTTTATTATTTAAGCTTATTATGTAGCTGGTAGACAAAACATTTATGTTGAAGCCTTTATCACAGAGCTGGTTGATGCTGAGCAGATTATGCTTCAATCCATCTACAAATAAAATATTTTTAATGATAAAATTTTTAGAATTGCTAATTATACCTGAGCCACTCTCCTAGTAGTGTTATCTCCAAGTGTAATCTTGCCTCTTGCCCTGGCCTCCAGCGAAATGAATTGATTTGTATCTCTAATCATATGCCTTGAACATCTGCTATCCAGGTACCACATACTCTCATGAGGCCTTTTGTGAGAGCACTCCTACAAAATCATCATGTATCAGATTTGAGAACCTAAAGAAGTTTGGGTTCCATCTTATGGAATGTGGGATAAAATGCTTGCATGTTATACTGTGAATTATACAATTTTGGTCTCTACACTAAATGTGTTCTACGGTGGATAGTGCAAGTGTGGGAGATGTGTCATAATATGTCACAATAAAAATATCTAACACCAGGAAAAGGGTTAACTAATCTATGTGGGTGATGGTGTCTTTTCCTAGGTTTGAATAATGCATACTGTGGTCATGGATTATGTAACTGTGCAAGTGTAGGTGATGTTTTATTTTCTTTGAAAGTATTTAACTTGGTTTTTAAAATGGGTTTGCACTTTCAAGAATTGAAATTTCAATTTTCAATGCATGCTCCCTATTATCAGCTTTATCTAAACATGCCTTTGTATTCTTAAATGAATTTTTTAAATTAATATGGGATGCTTTTAAGGAATCACGGTCATTAGTTAATTCAGAATGCTTCTTGTATAAGATATCAAATTCATCTAACAAAGCCATGTGATTGCTATCCAGAGTGGAGTCATTTTTCCTTAAGCATTCATGCTCTTTCTGTATAATTGAAAAGCCAAATTTAAGGCATGCATATGATTGTTTAAGCTTCCTATATGCAGAATGAATTTTTTTAAAAACTTCAAATAATTGATCATAGGTAAGCTCACATACCTCCTCTTGATCAGAATGATCAAGGTGACAATCTACCAGTAAGCATAGGTTAGTTACCTTCTTTTTTACTTCAGTTTCAGAAGAGTCTGATGCTGAGTCTTCTTAGAAAGCTTTTTGAGTCATTTGCTTACCCTTTTTGAATTTAGGCTTTTCTTCACCCTTCTCCTTACTTTAGTGAGCTTCAAGAGTTGGGCAATCATACTTCAGGTACCCTGGCTTCCTGCATTTGAAACATATAATGTCAGAGGAATTTTTAGAATTTTTATTATTTTTATCTTTATTTCATTATTGATGACACTTTTGCTTTTTCTTTAAGAAGCTTTTGAATTGTCTAGTTATCATTGCAATATCATCATTTTCTGATCTAGAAGTGTCACTATCAGAATCATTAGCCTTTAAGGCTACAATTTTCTATTTCTTCTTTTCACCTACCTTAAGATACCTTTGACTCACCCCTTGCTCGTAGGCAATGAGTGACCCAAATAAGTTATTAATGGAATAAACATTCAGATCTTTAGACTAAATAATGATACTGATTTTTGAATCATAGGAAGATGGCAAACAACGTAAAATTTTGTTAACTTTTTTATAGTTTGTAAGCTCTCTCCCTAAGGCATGCAGGGAAGTAACAATTTGAGTAAACCTAATATATATTTCAGAAATAGATTCATTAGGTTTCATGCGAAAAAGTTCTTAATCATGAAGCAGAATATTCAGCCTAGATTATTTTACTTCATTAGTTCCCTCATATGTTATGTATAGTTTGTCCCAAATTTCTTTTCCAGTTGAATAAGTAGAGACACGCATATAATCTTCAGATTTTAAAGCACAGAAAAAATAGTTTAAACATTTAGCATTCAGTTGGGCTAAATCTATCTTCTATGCTCTATTTAGAAAAAGGAAGTTCAATTTTAATGCCATTCACTAATCTAAAGGGTGCAAAATATCCTTCATAAACTAACATTCACATGCGATAATCAATTGATTGTAAAAAGGTGGACATACAAATTTTTTAAAAAACAAAAGGTTTATTATCAAATAAAGCTGATCAAGTGATTGAATATCCTTCTCCAGTATTATAATTACCAAAATTATATATAGATCTTTTTTAAAAGTTTTAAAAAACTTAATTTATGAATCCCACTTTGATACCACTTGAAAGTTTGTGAGAGTTATTAAACCCTAAAGAACTAGCCCGAGGCTAACCAAGAGGGGGGGGGGGGGGGGGGGGGTTGAATTGGTTATTTAAAAAATTCTTTAACAAATGAAAAATTAAAAATCCCTTGATGCAGAAGCAGATCACTTTCACGATAATAAAAATTAGAGATTTCAACCATAGAATAATTCACAAAAAAATATAGAAAAGTAAATAGAAAGAACACACCAAATTTATAGTGGTTCGATCAACTTGACCTATGTCTGCTCCCTGAAAACCTCCTTTCCAGGTATTGCACTAAAGTAGAGTCTCTCATGTTGCCCCCACAGTAAGGCAGAGAAGGCAGAGTAGCTTGAATCCTTTTACTCCCTCCTAGAGTAGGCAGAGAACCTGAAAATCCTTTTACCACTTCTTAGAGTCGACAGAGAATCTTAGAATATTTTTACTCCCTTCTAAAGTAGGTAGAGAACCTTAGAATCCTTTTACTCCCTCATAGAGTAGGCAAAGAACCTTAGAATCCTTTCACCCTCCCAGTGAAGGAAGAGAACCTAGATCTGATGCAGATGAAAGTTTCCCCTAGAGCCACCAAGTAACCAGACAAGCAGCTTGAAGAAGATGATGAAAACCTTACTTGGAGCAACCTTTATGAATCCCTCATAACTCCCCCTAATAAGGATCTCTCTCTCTCCCAAGCTCTCTCTCTTCCTTCTCTAAGCTCTCTCTCAGATCAACTTAACAGTAAAATATTTTCTCAAGGGACAACAAGAGAGCTTAAATATACATCCTCCAAAAGAAGCCCTAATTTCAATTTACCATTAAAGATTATCTAGTACGATCGATAGATCATCCTGTATGACTAGTACAAAATAGCCCTTTCAGCCAATACGATCAGCTTTTCCCTGTATAATTAATTCAAGTATTTGTATAGAATGTCCAGTAGGATTATGTGATCATCTCGGACAATTAGTTCAAGATACTATATTGATCATCTAGTATGATATTGGATGCTGATTAGTGATTAAAATATCATCTCGTAAATCGTTCGGGATGTCTAGTATGATCTCCTGTACGATTAGAAGAAATTTACAATTTTCATCTTGGATGATGGGGGATCATCCCATGAAATATCAAAGATCATCCATTACGATCTTTGTAAATCATCCTGTATGAATTGATCGATCAATTTAACCACAATTAGTCCCCTAATTATAGGATCAATTTAGGCATGATTGTCATTAATCATCTAGGATGATGTAAATCATCTGGTACGATTAAAAAAAATTAAAGATTAAAATATTACCTAAATTGTGATGGCGACTATTTTTTATTTCTGTAACTGATCGTCCTGGATGATTTAATCATCTAGTATGATTAGTTAATTAATCTTACTTAACAATGGGTGCCCTATGTAGGGTTTTCTATATAATTAATCATCCAATACGATTTATATCGTACTGTATAATTAGTTCAAAAAACCATTTTACTCCTAACTCACTAACTCACCCCCTTGAGTGTGTGTGCAAGGTTACTTAACTTGGGGTCCACCAGATACATAAATTGACTCAAGAAAGGTAAAAAATGCATTAAAATTAAAATTACAGACAGATTCAACCCTAGTATATCCGATCTTGAGCTAATTGGTGTTAAAAGTGAACTTATGGACCTGAAAGGTTAGTGAGTAGGGCAAATAAAATAGATATACAATAATAGCCACAGTAAAGAAATAATAATGTTTTTTATCATCAAAATCATAATACTTGGGCCCATATTTGCAACCCTCTCCTCAAACCCCCTTGTTTACTCATGGTAGTACTTCCAAGCAACATCCATCGAATAAAATGGGATCAACCATGTTATTAGGCGCGATGAGCATGGATTAATATTGAGTTCAAGAATATTACCATCTACTAAACAGACAAGTATTCCTAAGAGTACTGAATACACTACTCACTGAGAATTTTAAGAGATGGAAGCATGACTCTTGATATCCATTCAAGATGATCTCTCTTCTAATAACCATAAGCTGCAAATAGTCAACACGTCTCAAGAGCCGACTGACCCCAATGCTTGCTATGAGCCTGTAATAGGGGGGCTTACTTTAGAACCAATTGCTGACCCCACTTGCTACGAGAAGAGATACGAACTCCAATCTAATTGCCAAGAGGGCCAGAGAGATTGAACCAGGGCCAACCAATGCCTTTTCTAGATTAACCTCCAAAGCAAGAGTACCTCCCAAGTTTAAGGTACATTATATCGAAGACTACTAAAGAAAGATAGACCCTATGGATCACATGGCAATCTTCAAGTCCATGACTTCTCTCCTCAATATTATGACACCCTTCAGTGACGTCTCTTCTTCACCACTCTTAAAGACTCAACACTGTGGTGGTTCACTTACTTACCTAATATTATGATCACCTCCTTTCCAGATTTTAAGTGAATGTTTATTACATAATTTACTAGTGCCCAAAGATCCCCTAAAATCTCCCAGGTTCTATTAAAGATGAGGCATGAACTTAGTCAGTCACTAAGAAGCTTCATACTAAGGTTCTAGAAGGAGATACTTGATGTTAAAGACCTCAAACCAGCAGTCACCTAGGTAGCCCTGACCTGGGGGCTAAGACGAGGCCCTTTCTGATACACCTTAGGCCTACAACAACCAAGAACATTAACAAAATTGACAGAACTTGCTAGTAGCCACATCAACATTGAAGAGTATAACTAGGTGACCAAACTTACCACATTCACCCTCCTATATAACCCCACAGTAAAGAGAAGCTTCCCTCAGGGAATAATGGAGAAAAGACTCACTTCCCTTAAAGGAAGATCCAAGGACTAAATGTACGACACAACTAATAACATCTTAACTCATATTAGGCATCTATTCATCCCAGATTCTAGTGAACAAAAGTACTAATGGCATCAAGAGTTAGGGATGTTGCTCGTCAACCTTAAGACTATTCAACTTATATTCCACTGAGACTATTCATGGTTGAGCTCATGGAGGCCATTCAAAGCAAAGTATTCTTCTGACATCCACCACTCATGAAGGCGAGCGACTCTTGAGACACTACACATTCTCAAGGATCATGGGGAAGACACTAAAGAGTGCGGAAACTTGCATAATTTAGTTAAATAATTAATTAGAATTGGCAAACTTATAGAATTTATCCTCATAGATCTAGAGCGTTGAATAAGAAAGGCTCCTATCAAAAATAACAATGAGCCTCGATAGGATCGAGTAATCCACATTAAGAGGGTGATACTCATAATCACAAAAGGCAACCAAAGAGATGTCCCTACACAGCCACAAAAACTATGAACCACCGAGGTTAATACTACAACTTGCTCGCCATCTGATAAGGACACAACTTTCACCTTTAGTAATAGAGAAGAACTAGCCGGTGATAATCCCTATAATGAAGTCATTATTTTTACCACCCTCATTGCCAACTACATGATCGACAACTTCCTGATAGACACAAGAAATTCAGTGAATGTTATTTTCAAAGAAATTTTTTGATAAGATAAACTTACTAGCCTTTCAGCTAGTCCTTATTGCAGGACCTATTTATGAATTCTCAGCGGACCCTAAGGAGGCTGAAGGCATAATTGCCCGTCTAATCACCTAAGGCAAGGGAAGGATCAGTATACTGCCATGGATGACTTTGTCATTATCGACACCCCCGCTACATACAATGCCATATTCTATAGGCCACTACTGAATACCTTCAGTGCCATAATATTCACATACCACATCACAAAAAAATTTCCTACTGAAGGAAAGGAGATCATAATCAGGGTGATCTCACCCAATTTCATACTTGCTATATGCTAACAGTCAGTCTTATCAATACCCCAAAAGAAGTCCTTTAACTAGACATTGAATGAGGGCTAGGCCTTGATACCATCAAAGTTATCGATGTAGTACAAATTCTTTCGAATCAATGCCTCCTTCGACTAGGGGCATCAGGGCAGGTTATGTAATCCTTCACAACCATCTTAAAGTATTTGCATGGATAGTTCAGATATGCCGGGCATCAGCAAAGAGGTCATATGCCACTAACTCAATATACATAGAGATGCTAGCCCCGTCAAGCAGAAAATAAAAAAGACCACAGCTCTATATGGTAAGCCTATTAGTAAAGAGGTTGAAAAACTTTCTACTGCCAATTTCATCAGGTCCAATATCCAGAGTGGATTTCTATAATGGTGATGGTTTAGAAATGAACTGGCAAGTGGAGAATGTGTGTGGAATTCACCAATCAGTATACCCCCAAGGATGGCTACCCATTTCCTAACATCAACACTCTTATAGACTCAACAGTAGGCCATTTATCATGTGCTTTTGGATGCCTTCTCATGCTATCATCAGATCAAGATGCATTTCAAAGATTGTGAGAAAATAACTTTCATAATAAAGTCTTCGAACAATAGAAGGTCTATAATACTAAAAAGTTATGATCTTCGAGCTAAAGAATGCTGGAGCCACTTACCAACAGATGATAGACAAAGACTTCAAATATTAGAAAGATCAAAACATTAAAGTATATGAGGATGATCTCCTAGTTTAAAACAAATCTATTGATTAGCATATTAATGACATATAAGAGACATTTTGCACACTTAAGTGATACAACATAAGGCTGAACCCTCTGAAGTCCGCCTTTGAAGCAGGCAAGAGAAAATTTATGGGGTTCCTCCTGATGCCCTATAGATTCAACATCAACCCTGATAAGGTATAAATAAGAGTGTTAATGTTTGTGAAGATTGTTAAATCTTTAAGAACTAGCTTGAGGCTAACCAAGAGGGGGGTGAATTGGTAATTCAAAAATTATTTAATAAAAATTAAAGCCCTTGATGCAGAGGCAGATCAGTTTCAAAATAATAAAATTAGAGTTGTTTATCCACACAGTAAATCACAAAAAAATATGAAAATTAAAATGTGGAAAAGTAAAAGAATGAATACAAAGGATTTTATAATGGTTTGGTCAAATCTGACCTACGTCCACTCCCCGGAGGCCTCCTTTGGGTATTGCACTAAACCTCTTAGTGTCTCTCCTTTAGCCCCCACAACTAGGTGGAGAAGCCCTGACAAAATCTCTTCCACTAACCTGATGTGGTAGAGGACCTGGAATCCTTTTTTACCCTCCTGGTGAAGGCAGAGAACCTGAATCCTTTTACTCCCTCCTGGAGTAGGTAGAAAACCTGAATCCTTTTACTCCCTCCTGGAGTAGGCAGAGAACCTGAATCATTTTACTCCCTCCTAGAGTAGGCAGAGAATCTTGATTTGATACTGAAGAATGTTTCTCCTAGAGCCACTAAGGAACCATGAAAGTAGCTTGAAGAAGATGATGGAAACCTTACTTGGAGAAACCTTTGTGAATCCCTCATAACTCCCCCTCATAAGGATCTCTCCCTTTCTTCTCTCCCAAAGCTCTCTCTATCTTCCTCCTCTAAGCTCTCTCTCAGACCAACTCAATAGCAAAAGATCTCTCAGAAGATAATGTAAGAGATTAAATAGGGAGCCTCCAAAAGAAGCCCTAATTTTTAATTTGCCATCAAAGATTGTCCAGTACGATCGATAGATCGTCGTATATGATTAGTATAAATCACACTTTTTAACCAATATGATCTACTTTGTCCTATACGATCAGGTCAAGTATTTATGCTGATCGTCTAGTACGATACTGTGATCATACCATATGATTAGTTCAAGATACTATACTGATCATCCAGTATGAAAGACGATGATGGGCGATGATTTAAATATCATCCCATAGATCCCTCAGGTCGTATAGAAAAATATGCCTATATGATTAGAGGAAAATCATGGTTTTTCATTTGGGATGATCAAGTATCATCCCATGTATCTCTCGGGTCATCCAGGATGATCATCACCGATCATCCTGTATGATCTGATCGAGAAATTTTACCAATATTAATCCCCTAATAATAGGATTAATGTAGGCATAATTATCTTAAATTATCTAGGATGACTCACATCGACCTGTATGATTAGAGTAGAATCTCATTATTAAAATATTGCCTAAATTATGATTGGCAGTTATTTTTCACAATCTTAATTGATTGTCCTGTATGATATGGATCGTCTAGTATGATTAGTTTAATCAATCTTAATTAATAGGGGTGCCATAATTAGGATTTTCTATTTTTAACTGATCATCCAGTATGATATAAATCATACTATACGATGAGTTCAAAATTCAAAAAATTCACTAACTCATCAACTCACTCCATTGAGTGTGTGTGCAAGGTTACTCAGCTTAGTGTCCACCAGATACATGATTTGACTTAAGAAAGAAAAAAGTATTGAAATTTAAATTATAGACTGACTCAATCTTAGTCTACCCAATCTTGAGCTGATTGACATTACTAGTGGACTTGTGGACCTGAAATATTAGTGAGTAGGGCTACAAAATAGATATGCAAGAATAATAGTGATAAGGAATTTATTATCATCAAAATTATAGTACTTGGGACCAGATTTACAATAAAGTCAACATGAAGACCCCCCGAATTACCAGGGAAGTACAGTGACTCACCAGCTGGATCATCAAATGCAACCGCTTTATCTACCAGTTGGGAGATAGATGTGTTCTTTTCTTCAAAGCCCTTATGAGCACATAGAAATTCTTTTGGGATTGTGATAATAAAATAATATTTTAATAACTGAAGGATCTCCTAACTTCTCCATCGATCCTTAGAGTCCTTGCCATTAGGGAAAAACCTATATGGGAATTAGCCAACTTGGCTATAAGGTTGTGACCTTACTTCCAACCTCACTCCATTCAAGTGGTGAAAGACCACCCTTTCATGGTAGTTCTTACCAAACCCGATCATTCAGGATGGTTACTCAAATGGTTTAACGAGCTCAATGAATTTCCAATTACTTACACACCAAGGATAGAGATTAAAACTCATGTATTCCCTGACTTCATTATAGATTGCATGTGCCAAAATGATAGCAAAAAAAAAAAGGTTGCTCAACCTTGTTGGATGCTATATATAAATGGCACATCTGGTGAATAAGGTGTTGGAGCTGGCATCATCCTGAAAGATCCCACTAGAATTATCATCACCCAATCTATTAAATTTGAATATCTACTCTCCAACAATCAAGATAAGTATGATGTTATACTCAAGGGTTCCAATTTGCCTCTGAAATGGGTGTTACTCTCCTAAAAATCCACTCAGATTCATAGCCAATCGTCGGACCCAATAAATGGGAAGCATCCAAACAAGAAGGCCTATAGATGGCCACAAACCTATTAGAAGAACTTCGTGCGTAAGCTGCACTCCATCATGAAGAAGTAAAATGAAGGACTGCTAAGTACTACAACCTCCATATTAACAAAAAATTTTCTAACATGGATACCTTTGTCCTAAAGAAAGCTGATGCAGTTGCTCACCACTCCACTATCAACAAATTAGCAAGTAGATGGGAAGGACCTACATCATCAAAAGGCATGCCATCCTAGGAGCCTACGAACTATTGACCCACAACTGGATAGAAATACTAAGCACTTGGAGCTTTGATGACCTCAAACTATTTTACCCGTAAAAGAAGTACATATCTTTTCTCATTTTATGTTCTTATTATTTTATTTTAAAAAAAGAACATTTTCCAATTCATAAAAATCCCATGCTATCAAACTAGAACATTAAAGGCACCAACCTGACAATCACCCCTCTAAAAACACTCAAGGAACTTGAGATGCCAAGTCTACTCCTCAGGCCTTATAATGAGAACCCTTTAAGTGGACTCTCATAGTAAAAACCTGTTCTATGACAATTGATTAACTTCACCATAAAAATTACAATCACCCGAGTAGTGTAGGATTTGAGCTGATGGAAAAAATTTAACTACTTACGGAGTGCTGAGGCTAGCAGGAACTCAAGATCTACATGAGTGCAAGAGCCTCTGACATGAAGGAAAGTCATCTTTCCAGTAAAATCCCATTTTATTTCTTATCAAAAGACTGGTAAAAGGTTAAATATTCAAATACTAGTAGAAACAACCTATAAAAGAATTTTTCCCTCTTTTTTTAAATCCATTAGATTTTGTTGATTTTTCCATAACTAAATCAAAATCACCTGAGCAGTGCGGGATTATTTAATCCCTCTCTTAATCTGAGCTGAAAGAACATATTAGACAACTCCTTACGACATGCTGAGACCCCCAAGACCTATGCGTAAAGGAGAGTCATCTTTCTAGTAACATCCATCTTTCTTTCTCTTGAATAAAACTCATGTGATGTAAAGGTTCCCAGGCACTTAAGACATACACGAGTGCTAAAACCCCCAACATGAAAAAAAAATCATCTTTCTAATAACATTCATATTTCTTGATCTTCAATAGGAGATGAGTATCACATTCCAATGAAATAACCTACTATGATTCTACTCATCATTGATAAGAATACGTTACATTCTTACTTAGATCACTCTCCCTACACTCGATGAAGTTGGGCATTGAAATCCTTGATCTTTAATGCATATGAACACACTTGTTCATTTTGGAGGAAGAACATCTCTCAGTAACTCACCCCTCATTCAATAGGAAGGGCCTTAAAGGGAATATGCAATCATTCGAGCAGTGTATGATTGTCCAATTCTCCTCCGGGTCTGAGCTGAAGGAAAAAATTAGATTACTCCCTGGGATGAGCTTATGCTCCCAACCACTCAAGACCTGCATGAGCATTAGAGCCCTTGGAGCAAAGGAATGTCATCTTTCAAACAATACTTGCCCCTCAAATCCTATAGAGCACTAAAGTACTACCAAAATCACTCTCACTCATAAACTTGATTATCAAATCGTAAACATGATTGAGTAAGTGCTGAAACATATACATTACTAAAAAAAGTAGTACCATATACAAAAGAAGTAGATGTATCAAAAGACAGTCTTTATTTCATGCCTCCAAGGTATTGCAAATAATTTATATTACATATCTCATATTGCAAGTATTTACACACAAGCTGTATAATGAATCCAATAAAATTTTTTAGTGTAATACATGATGATTAAGCAACAATCCCAATAAGTATAGTGAAATGGGCTAGGGATATCCACCTTCATCCTTTAATTATATTCCATGGGAATTCCTTCAGATCACACTGTTCCACCGAAAAGCAAGTGTTTGGACACTTTAATAATCAAGATAACCTAAACTCTAATGGGAAAGCATGACAAGATCACTCTTTCCTTGCTCACCCAAGTAGAGGTCAGCAATAAAATTGGTTAGAAGCATATCTCAAAACTATCGATTCTTATCGCCAAAGCAAACCCTGATGAAAATGAAAAGATGGAAGTAGTGTGACACCTTGTTGCTTGCTTACTTATTCTAGCCTATTTCACTTTCTACTCTCAGAAGATATAGGGTTTTGAGCCCTTACCTTATGTGGAAAATTTGTTTTCCCCGAAGGCTAACATTCGGAAGAAGTACACATCTCCTTTCTCCTTTCCTTTTCTTCCAATATCACAGGAAGATCGGAACACCAGGCTTCTAGAAGTTTGCTGCTACTCCAGTTATCAGAAAGAAAACTCACCTTCAAAAGAATGACCTAAAAGATACTATCACCTTTACAGAGGCCATCAACATGCCCGTTCAAGCATCCCAACATGCTTTCTCCATCTTATTTAAAGGTAGAGCCTTATCTGCATAATGATATATCAAATTAGCAGAGAGTCTAAATGGATGCATCAGCATAAATTTGCCACTTGAGGTAATCTGATACACCTTATGAAAATACTTATTTGTATTGTGCATATAGAATTCATTGACGAAGCCCATATACATTAAAATCCTATTTAATTGTATTGACTCAAGCATATCTAATCCAAATTAAATATATGGGACTATCCATGATGTTAAATGATGCTCTTTGAGAATTTTGATTGAATTTTGCTAACAAATCTCTTAGATCTAGTTGCAATATGCTTATGTATGCGAAATTTAGTGGGTGGTTGAAGATGAAATCATAACCATTCATTCCGATCAACGGCTTCAATTTGATCTCATCCGATCCTACTATTTTATTCTGCTTTAAATTATATCCATTTGATCTTAGATCAGATGGCTAGGGTTAATTAATGTGTGATTCTGTTAATCTGGTAATCATTGCCAATCATTGCCATACCAATCAAATGGCCCTGCATGTAAAAGTGTGGCTGACTGTGTAATTCAATTTAATAATTCTCAAAAATACATATAATTTCAAAAATGCATAACTTCTCATAAAATTGTCCAAATTGGTGATCTTAGACTTTGTGGATTCATCTTGAGGAGTAGAATAAAAGCTATAAGGTTGCATGCTTTAATTTCTTATGTATTAAAAGTAATTTTTGAAAAGCTCTCAAGGGTATATTTGAAATTACTCTTCAAAAATATTTTCATCATGAGGTGAAATTGATATGAATGATTCTTGGGTATGAGTTTTACATACCCAAAAATGATGAAATCATTTGAAAACTTCTAAGTGCTTCAATTGATTATTTCAAGTTCATAGGTCAATTTTTGACCTATTATTTAAAAATTCAATGCACATAAATCCATAGAGAATTAGGTTATATGATTTAGTGTGTTGATTATGCTCTATCCAAGGGTTAACATATCATTGATTGGTACCCAATTTCATGGATAGATTTCCCAAATTAAATCCCTAATGGTGTAATTATATTTACGTTAGGAGACTCAATTGAAACATAAGGGGAATTTGATGAGCCCAAATTCAATTGGTTTGAAGCAAATGTTTGGATGATCACATGTTTCAAATTTCACTACAATTGGAGGTCATTTCTCTATCAATTAGTTAACCCAAACTCAATACACATAATTGACCTAGGAAATTTAAGATTCACAATAAATCTAAATTAAATAAAAAAAATTAAGTGTCATAATGCTCAGAATTAAAAGCTTAACATAGTAAAATTAAAAGTCCCTTAGAATTCAATCAAAATAAAAAGCAATTTAAAAATTATGAACTTTTATTAATTAATTAAAATAAATAATTAAAAAAATAATTTTAAATACTATAAATCATTCCTAGGAGTCATTAGAGACATTTGTGGAAAATTTCAAGAGGTTTGAAGTTGATTTGGTATGTGTTTGATTAAAAAAATTTAATTTTCTTTGGGAAAGTTTAATTTCTTGAATTTTAATTTTGAAATCGAACGCTTATCATAAATGATATGTCACCTCAAAAGATGAAGATATCATTCCCTAATAGGTTTAAATTTCAAAACTTTAGATTTATCCTGATTATCAAGTCGAAATTGAGAAAGAACTACATATGACCCCGAAGGGTCAAAATGAGTGTTCAATCAAATATTTGATTATAATAATTTTGATAAGAGGATCATTGATTTCATAATCAAAATTACAATAGTAATTTGAATATCTCTCTGAGAAAAGAAGTTATCAATCTCTATTGGTCATTTAAAAATGACGATAATGAACACCGAGTTTGATTTTCCCAAAGATAATTAATTGAGGGTTTTGAAAAGCTTGATTTTGAAAATTTGATCTGGATTTCTAAATCTCCTGTGAGTACAAGCCCTCATAGTTAATTACATTATAGGAAATTAGAAATTTTCTACGAATACTCTTGATTAAAATAGCAATATGAATTTTATTTAAAAATTCAAAGCTTGATGTCAATAGAGGTAAGGGTTGGAATTTTAATAGGGATTGGTTCAAGGTTGAACACTTATTTTTGGAGCCAATGGAGGAAGGGTAGGAGGCACCTGGGATTCTAAAATAATTCAGAAGTGCCCCAGCCTATCCTATGTGTTGGGCGTAAATTGGATGGAAAGAGATTTAAGTTTAAGTGATTGATTTTATTAGAAAGTTGGGATTCAAATCCCAGAGGTTAAGGTCTTAAGCCTAAGCTTGCCTCAGAACCTAAGTCTAAAGTGGGTACTAAAAATTAGTGACCCGAACCTAGCTAATGCAATGCAGGATCTGGACTTACCCCGGCCTGGATTGGCGAGCCAGCTAAATCACCCAACCGCTTTAAAACCATGAGTCTGGTCATTTATGCAAGAGTGAGTAGCGAAGTTATTTAAGATTGAGTTTTTGAGAATAGGGCCGACATCTAGAGCATTCCTTAATTTGGCCCCTTGACTTATGTTGGGTTAAATGCTTAAGTTAAAATATAATTAAAGGTTTACATACTTTTAAGTTTGTTACTAATGCAATTCATGCAAATTGACTCGATTAAATGCTTAAATTAGAATGAAGAAGTTTTAAGATCAGTATTAAAAAAATAGGTTTTATCCTAAAGATTGCACAAATCCCCTTAATAGAACTGCACCCTCATAGGCCAGGTGGTCTGCTAGAACCTGCAGGCGGGGAGGTGCCTAATAAGTGGAATGAGAATGCAGCAATTATAAAATGAGAACTCTCGGCAGTCCTGAGCTTCTTAAAATGTTAAAGTTTCTATATAAGCTTAAGAAATTTTAATTTATTTGAGTAAAATAATTTTTAACGTTCCCTCACGAGCCTCCGATCTGGTTCCAGGCTAAAACAAAAATCGATATGCAAAGAGCGCCAAAAAACTACTAGAAGCATGTAATCCTAATATTGAAATCAATATCAAATAGTTAATCAAATAATTAAATCAATTAAATTTAAAACTAAAACTGAAAGTCCATAGGCAAGTGCCTTTTAATTATATAACCTAGGGTCTCCAGGAAAAGTAAAGTGGCCAGGTAGCACGGACTACAATCCGGATTTAACTCCTAAGACTTAAGTGACTTTGAGAATTAGGATTCTTCTCGTTCTTCACTTCTTCATCCTTCTAGAACTCCTTAGATCGTCAGGTTCGGATATTCAAATGGGAAGAAACCCCCCCTCGAGAAGGGAGTTATCTTTTCTCTTTAGATATTTTGAAACCATCCTAATTTAGATCTTCCAAATGGATAGGGACTCTCTCCTAAGGGATGTCCCTTCCTCTTTGGACTCCAAATTAAATGTATAAACATCCGATCTCAAAGTACTTAAATGTTATAACTCGAACTTAAATTAAATTATATTTAAATAGAAATAAAAATCTAGACTCAACACCTGTAGGGTTATCCTAATAAATCAATAGTTATAATTTAAAACATCCCAAGTAGTTAATATTAATCAAAATTTAAATACTCAAATCACAGCCACATTTGGCCATGCTCTTTTAATTTTAAAGGGGGACTTAAGCAATTTCTGGAGCACCTGCAGAAAATATCATTAATTTAAAGCTTTATTTATTGCCCAATTAATTTTAAATACCCTGTATGAGCATGGCCACCTGCATAAGATTGAGTTAGTATAAATTGCCCCTATTCTAAGGATAGATCTAACTCACAATCAAATCAAAATACAGACTGTAGGAATTTAAATAAATAATTAATCAATTACTTAATTATAACAACCAGCATGTAATAAAAACTATGAAAAAACCTAGCACACACAAGTAGCAAAAAAGTAAACATCGGCCTAGCCTAAGACTAGAGCTGGTTGTCCTAGCAAATCATCTAAAGTGTGTGTAAAGGTCATGTGGTTTGGATATGTCATATACAGGGCATTTAGTTAAAGTTGTTTGATGTTCTGGTTGGTTAAAAGACTTAAGAGAGCTTTTAATTAGAGTTTAAGTCTTAATAATTTGAGATTGATTTTAAGATTGATTTTAATTATTTATTGGATACCACCTTTGTTGGTCATTGAGGCCGTGAAGTTTATTTCATCTTCTTTGGGGCTAATTTAATAGCCTCACAGGCCTGGGTTACCTAGTGGTACCTGGTATGATTAAGTGATTTAATTTAATTAAGGTTTAAAAGTTAATTAAATTTTAATTAAAGTTAATTAGTTATTAATTTTAAGATTTAAATTTATTTAAAATTTTCATTAACCAATTCGTGGCGTTGTGCTACCAGGCTCGAGGAACAAAGCCTCCTTAAGACACGTAGCCCCGTAGTCCGGAGTAGTTCAGCAAATAAACCAAGTTAATATATTTTAATTAAGGATTTTAAATTTAGTTAAATAATCATTAATTAATTAGAATTAAAGTTTTCCACTCCATTGAATCCATTCATGGTATTGTGCCACTATGCTCGAGGAACAAAGCCCCCTTAGGACACATAGCCCTGCAGCCTAGAGTAGTCCAGCCTAAAAACTTTATTTTAGAAGTGGTTGTTGTGTATTAAGGCTGGTTGAGTGATTTAAACATCAAATTACTATTTTCTGGAATTTAGAATCAATTGTCCAATTTTGAAATTTTCTGGATTATTTTAATCATTTAATTAAGGGGTCAAAGTTAACTTTTTATTGAAAGTGATTTCTAGAAAATTAGCATTTTATTAAAATATTAGACCATAATATGATCAGTTAGACTATAAGTACATTGGATTTAGATTTTTTTATATTTTATTATGAAGGTTTGAAGTTTTGACTTGAATTTGAATTGAAGTTTGACCAAAAGTTGACTTTTTTCAAATTTGAATGATTTCTAAAAAATTGATATTTTTGATAAATAATAGACCTTAAATGAAGTTAAATTCCTTTGAGTTTGATTGATTTGAAAATTTCTTGAATTAGTTATGAATTTTCAAAGTTTTGTGTATTTATTGAATTATTTAATTAACTTAATTAAGTGGCTTTTGATGATTTAAATCCAAACTGATTCCAAACTTCTTGAAATCACCTCTAAAGATCAAATATTGATCTAAGGAGGGATTATCAAGGGTTTGAGAATTTTTTGGAAATTTTAATTATTTTTAATTAATTAATTTAATTAAATATTAGATTTTAATGATTATTAAATTAATCTTAAATCTGAAGTCAAATCTAGTTGAATTTATTTTTCATATGTAGAGCCTTAAATTCTGGTCAGTTAGAGATATTATTTATAATTTTTGGATTTAAATTTGATTTATTAAATTTTCTAGAAATTTTAAAGGTTAATTAAGATTTAATCTTAAGAAAATTAATTAAGGGGCTTAATGATCTTAAAAATCAATGGGAATTTTTCTTGAGGCTTAAGATGTCACTAAGTTCAAATGGTTTGAGTTTCAAGTCAAGAGAATGTGTATCCTAATTTCTGGAATTTCTCTAAGTTTTTTAATCAGGGTCTTTGATTATTATTCTTAATGATGTCACTAAGTTTGATGGGTTTAAAATGAGTGTTTAACTAACCCTTAACATACATGAGGAAGATTCAATCACAATCACAACCAATTCCTAGATCTAGGACAGCCCTAAACTAATTGGTGTGTGCTTCCTAAGCATGGAAGGATCAAAATAAGACTCAATTAATTAGAAAACTAATCAATGAATAATTAACAAAGTAATTATTCTTTGATTAATAATCACTCCCCATTAATTCTATTCAATCATGCTCAATCCAGGTTTAAAACTTTAAGGGATCTCTTAAAGTTTAAAGATTTAAGCATATATAATTTTAAGATAAATTTTAAAATACATACGTATATATAAACCTATATAAGTAAATATAAGTTTCAAAATTAAATAATTAAAAATATCATCAATAATATTTTAAGAGATCCTCTAATTTTTGAAATAATTTAAAAATAAATTTTTGATTTTTGAAAAAAAATTAGCATAATATTTAATTAAATATAAATTAAATATTTAAATAATTGGTTAAAGGAATAAAATTGTTTAAAGATACATATATATTAAATATTTAAAATCAAATTTAATTTTAAAATGTTTAAATTATCTTCTTTCAAATTGATTAAAATATTTGAAATAATATTTTAAAATTTAAAAATTATTTAAGTTAATATTAATCAAACATTATTTAAACATTAAAATATTCAAATTGTTTAAAGAAAGTATTTTGAATTCAATTAAAATTTAAAATAAAATTTGTTAAATAATATCAGTGAGTATTTAAATTATTTTTAAAATAAAATTTTAGATTTAGGAAATATTTGGATTTAATTTAATTTAATATTAATCAAAATAACTAATATTTAAATGTTTTAAATAATTTACAATATATTAAATATTTTAACTTGATTTTAATTTTAAATTAAAGAGGGTTAAAATATGAATAATTTGATATATTACATTAATTTTTTGAATTAAAATTCAATTTTTAATGTTTTTTAAAGCTTTCTGATTTTAAAATGAATTAAATGTAATTTAAATTAATATTAATTAAAACGGTGGCGGAAATGTATACTTGGCACGCTAGGATTAGGTGGAGCGAAACGTGGCAATCATTGGCAATGATTGCGTGGGGGCGCAATCATTGCCATATGCTTGAATTACGGTGGCGGAAATGTACACATGTCAGCGTCCCGTCACAGCCATTAGATCATCTATTTTTCGAGTGGACGATCATGATCTCGGCGGACCGAGATCTAAACTATCAGGTAGACCACACGGCTGCGATGAACCATAGTGCTACCCTATCCTGACCGTTGATCTGAAGATCAACGGCTCAAAATTTATGCAATTCATGCACACTCAACTCCGAAACCCTAATAAGAAAACTACTTCATTCTCTCAATTTACTCAATCAAAGTGCTTGAAATGTAAAACCCAGATTAAGCTAATAAACAGAATTCATGTGGACATGTTTGTATTGCTTGAAAAGCTCTTTTGGAAATGTTATTTGACTCTATGTGCAATAGTTAGGGTTTGAGTTTTAAGACGATCTAACTGATGGATTTGGAAATTTTTTTAATCTCTGAGCTTGTTGACTATCCATACAACTTTTTCCTCTTGAACCCGTGGTCTGATAAGCTACAGATTGACTGGAAGGAGCCTTGGACGGATTTGGCTTGAGCTCGCCAGAGATTTTACTACCGGTGAGGTTTTAGCGATAGATTTGTGGTTGGGGATGGTAGAGGATCTCATTGGGAGCTTAAACGAGAGTAGTTTTGGGTTGGAGAGGCTCTGGGTAGAGAGAGAGAGAGCCAGGGTCTCAATAATAACCATTTGGGGGTTTTGACCTTATTGAATCACATTCTGATCAAATGGGTGGCTAGGATCAATTGGCTGAACTTCTAGATGAATGATAAGTGTCATTGGGTTGTTAGAATGGCAGGGGAATTAAGAACAAGAGGACAAATGACAAGTAAAGGTCATTTATCCTTTTGTGACCACATGGGAATGATAGGAGCTGTTGGATCATGATCCAAGGGCTTGGAATGGCCCTAACAATATTCTGGAAAGAGTCTTAACAGCTGGTGTTAAAAGTGGTTTGAGTTAAATGGGTTTAATCAAGGATTTGAATTGCTTGGAGGCTACTTTGACCCTCTATTGACTGTTTGACTAGTTAATGGGTCAAGGTGGCTAATGTGGCATGCAAGGTGGCACCACACATTGGATGGAGTGAAGATTAAGCCATGAGGTTGGAGTTTGAGGTAATGTAAGGGGTTCTGAATGGGTCTACCAAGTCAAAATGACTTGACTTGGTCAAATGAACCATGGCTTGATTTCATATGAGCTCAAGGGTATCCAAAGCATCAAATGAAGTGATTCTAAAAAGTCTTAAGCAATAGGATTGAATTTGAAAGGTATGAGCATATGAGAAGCAAGGTTTGACTATTGATTGAAGTTTGACCAAGTCAAATTTGGTGTGACTTGACTTGTGATGGGTTTAGGATAACTCAAAGTAAGTAATGGAATGGGTTTGAAGTTCTAGAAGACTTTATTAAATCATAAACTTTGACTTGATTCAAATGAGTCAATTTTGACCAAGCTTGAGTTTTAGTTGACTTGGTCAACATTTACCAAAACTTGACCTATGGTGAACTTGGGAATGTTCAAGACATCAAATAGGGTGGATTTGAGGGTTTGAAATCATTGATTTGATTAAATGGGTTATGTTGACCCACTTAAACCTTTAAAGAGTTAATGGGTCAACCTAGGTTGACTGGGTCAATAAGGTTGACCCAAGACCTATGCTTGAGCTCAATTGGTTTGAAGTGACATTTGAAGTTTGTTGGAAGTGATTTAAGGGATCAGGAAGGTCATTTGGATTAAAACACCTATTTGGGCCCTTAATGGGTCATTTGGGTCAACCCTGGTTGACTTGGTCAACCAGATTGACCTAGGGTCTAGGAATGGGCTTAATAAATTTGAAATGATGTTTTGAGTTTGTAGGAAGTGATCCCAAGGTCTGGGGAGTTCAAATTGATCAAAGTAACTTATTGAACTCTTAAGGACCTATTTGGTCAACTAAGTTGACCCAGGGTCTAGTTTTGAGATGTTTGGTTTAATATTTGAAACTTGCTGGAGGTGATTGCATTCAATTTGGAGCTCATTTGATTTGAAATGTGCATTTATACCCCTAAGGGTTATTTTGGTCATTTTGACCTTGAGTCAACTAGGGGTCAAAGGGAGTCTATCAAAATGCAGATTATTGATTAATAGGTTAGGATTAAGGTTCTAAAAGTGATTGGAGGCTTTAGAGAAAACTCTAAGGTTAAAATCCACTAGGTGGCAGGTCTAGTGGCATAGGCCATAAATATTTGAAGGTTTTATAACATTTGGATTTTAATTCAATTTCTGAGGTTAGAGACCTTAGAATGGGCTCAAATTTGAAGGGTTGCCTCTAAAGACATGTCTTATCAATATGCAATTGATAGACTCTGAATCAGAGGTCATTTGATTGGGGTTTGAGGTATTTGAACGTTCATTAGAAAAGGCTTTCGGGATAGGGCCTTTGAGCCTTGGATTTTAATTTAATTTTCTGGATTTGATCTGGATTTTAGATTTAAATGCTGGAATTTGAGTTATCAAAGTCAATTATAATCATTGGGATTATCATAAATGATTGAATATGGTTAAACCTAGATTAGGAGGCTAGATCAAAGTTTGAACTAGGCTTGAAGTCTGGATAGGTTTGAAATCTGGATATGTTTGAAGTTTGGGCTGATATTAAGGATTAAATAGATCAAAGGACTAGATAGATCCTAGGGTCTAGATTAATCTAGGGTCTGAATAGATTTAAGGTCTAAGTTAATCCTAGGGTTTGGATTGATCTAAGGTCTAGGTAGATCCTAGGGTCTAAGAAGATCATAAGATCTAAATTTTAAAAGGATCTTAGTGTCTAGAATAGATCCTAAGGTCCTAGATAAGTCTGGAGATTGAATATAGATTAAACTAAGATCTAGATTAATTAGAGGCTAAAATTATTTTGAGATCTAGATTGATTTGAGTTTTGAATAGGTTGATTTAGGGTTTGGATTAATCTAAGGTCTAGGTAGATCCTAGGGTCTAAGAAGATCATAAGATCTAAATTTTAAAAGGATCTTGGTGTCTAGAATAGATCCTAAGATCCTAGATAAGTCTGGAGATTGAATATAGATTAAACTAAGATCTAGATTAATTAGAGGTTAAAATTGTTTTGAGATCTAGATTGATTTGAGTTTTGAATAGGTTAATTTAAGGTTTGGGTTGATCTAGAACTTGAATAGATCTGGAGTCAAGATTGATTTGAATCTGGATTGATCTAGGGCCTAGATTGATTTTGGATCTAGATAGATCTAAGGTCTAGGTAGATCTAAGGTTTGAAATCTAGGGGAATCCTAGAGTCTAGAAATCTTAGGGTCTGGGGTCTAGAGGCATCCTATGATCTAGGTTGGTTCTATGGTTTGGATAGGCCTAGGGTCTAGAATGATCCAGGATCTAGATTGATGTTAGGTTCATGATTAATCTAGAGTCTGGGTTGGGTCCTTATGACCTCATATAAAAATGAGGTCAACAGCATGAAAATAAGAAATCCTCTCTAATTAAATAATTAAATAATTCATTAAATATGCTTAACTTATAAAAATCATAACTAATTATAAAAATTCAAATTAAACAAACTCAAAGGTATTGGACTCATCTCTAGGTCTAATATTTATTAAAAATATAAAACTTCCAAAAATCATTATAAATAAAAAGTCAATAATTGGTCAAATTTAGTTCATTAAATAATTCAAAATACAAAAAATCAATAAATCAATAAAAACTTTAATAAATATATAATTCAATGAATTAAATTAGATAAACAACATTTACACTTTATCAAAGAAGTTTCTAGGCTAAAATATCTTGAGCTGTAGGGCTTCATGCCTTATGGAGGCTTTGGTCATCGTGCCCATTATGACAATGCCACCAATGAATTAATAGAATGCAAATATTAAATTATAAAATTTATAAATCAGTAATCAATTAACTAAATTAAATAAAAATTAGTAATAAAACACTTTGAAATTAAAGCTTTAATACACTTCTACTTGACTCCTTTTAGGAAGAGAAATATGTATTGGATTAGAAAGCTTAAGGATTAAAACACTTAATTAAATATAAGAACTCTATGCAACCTATATACTCCAATTCAAAGAATTAGAAAGCTTAAGGATTAGAAGACTTAATTATAAATATGAGCGTAGGGATTTCCATTTAGTAGATTCTGGCACTTAAAAGCTGAAAGTTCGTGAGGGGTGTTAAACCCTTATGAACTAGTCCCAAGGCTAACCAAGAGGAGGGGGGGGGGGGGGGGTGAATTGGATATTTAAAAACTTCATTAAACAAAAAGAAATATCTTTTTATATCTTATAGCATAAATGAATTAAATCAATTGTTGAAATCCAGGATCCCGAGCACTTAATTTTGATGGTGACAACTAATACTTACTGAATCCATATAGACTTCCTTTAGATTACAAATGCTTAATCCTTGTATATGAGCACTAATATTTCAGGTCAGATGCACACTGCTCAAGGTTACTGGAGACTCAAACCGGGTAGAATAGGATGTTGAAAAGTCTGTAATTTTTATTTCTTTATTTTTTTTCTTTTTTTCTTTCTTGAGTCTGCCACAGAAGCATGCATGTGAAAGGAGCAACCATGCACACACATAGGGGGAGAATTATTTTAAATGTTTAAAATTTTTTTTAAGAATATCGTACTGTATGATTTAATATCGTACTATACGATTAATTATTAATACTCAGGCTAACGGCTAATTTTTAGATGATTAAATTGATAAACTGATCGTACTGTACGATAAGATACAATTGAGAAACCCTAGCCGCTAGAATAAGTTTGGTAAGTTCTTAATTTTGTTTTCCTGAACTGATCATACTGTACGATTAATTAATACTTACCAAAATTATCTCCATAATCAGGAAATAAACGTTGGTTTCTAATTTAAAAGTCAATCATATTGTACGATCATATATCGTACCGTACGACTAACAGAGACAATTTCATTCGTCCCATCGATCGTACCAGATGAAACCAAGGCTTTTTGTTCTATTCGTCCTGGACGATATTCATATCGTACAGGACGATATCCTGAAATGAACTAATCGTACTGTACGGCTAGTGGAGTGCTGGACGACCGACAGAGATGATTTCATTCGTCTCCTCGATCGTACCAGATGAAACCAAGAATTTTTGTTCTATTCGTCCTCGACGATATTCGTATCGTATAGGACGATATCCTGAAATACACTAATCGTACTGTATGACTAAAGGAGTGCTGGACGACTGGCAGAGACGAATTCTTTCATCCCAAGGATCGTCCCACAGATCGTCCTGTACGAAAAGTAAGAATCAACAGCATCGTCCTGTACGATATATATATCGTACAGTACGATATGCATAAACTTCGATAACGGTTCGTCTGTACTCGTACTGGACGGAGCTGTAATTGAACTGATCGTACTGTACGATTATAGATCGTACTGTACGAACAGAAATGCAAAAGTTGAAACTTTTAGGGTTTTCTGAAGCCTGATATAAAAACAATTTAAAAACTTTTCTAGAGTGTTGTTGATCTATCCTCTGGCTGTGAGAGGCTTTGAGGAAAGAAGGGGATTCGTTAGAGAGAAGCTTTTTTGGAGAGATCCAGGGCTTGAGAGAGGAAGGTGAAGGTGAGCTTGAGCGTGAGGGAGAAGTAGTGTGAGGGGATCACACGGTGGTTCCAAGCTAGCTGCATGCTTTACTCCTCTTGTGGCTTTGGGAAGCTTCGAGAAAGTTCTCGAGGGAAGAGACACTTCAAGATCAGCATCGTCAAGGTACTCTGTCATCTCCAGGAGGGAGAAAAAGGAGAAGGTCCGCTGCCCTCACCAGGAGGGTGACATAGCGTTTGGTATTCCGCCGCACCGAGGGAGGTGAAAGTGAGTATTGTAAAAGCTTCTCCGCTTTGCTGTGGGGGCAAAAGGAGAGTCAACTTTTACTAGTGCAAATCCCAGAGTAGAGGACTCCGGGGAGTGGATGTAGGTCAAGTGACCGAACCACTATAAAAATCTCTGGTGTATTTTTTTCCTGTTTATCGTACTTTACTTTTCATGCTCTTAATTAGTACATTAAATTGCTTGGTGAAAAATCATGATTTAAATCTTGTGTTGTGAAATTTACAATTGAATTATCAATATCATCGTTGTGAATGTTGTACTTGCTTCCACACGTTGTTCGTTGAGTTATCTTTTAAAAATAAAAAAAATTAGAACTCTTGTGTAGGGTTGAATTTTTTAAAATACCAATTCACCCCCCCTCTTGGCGCATCTCGTACTTTCAAGTGGTATCAGAGAGGGGTTTCAAAATAGTGTTTTAGAAAACCTAGAAACGTAAGATCCATGGCTCAATTTGGTAACCGTAACACTGCGGAGGATTATTCTATAACTTGTCCACCTTTATTTGACAATATACAATTTGATTTCTGGAAAATACGCATGTCTACATTTTTACAGTCTCTAGACTATCGCATATGGATGTTAGTCCAAGAAGATTATTCTACACCATTTTGTATGTTGAATGGAATTAAAATTGAACTAACATTTAATGAATGGAGCATTGAGGATAGAGAACTTGCACAGCTAAATGCTAAATGTCTAAATTATTTCTTTTGCGCATTGAAATCAGAAGACTATATGTGAGTATCAACTTGTACTACTGGTAAACAAATTTGGGATAAACTGTGTATCACGTACGAAGGAACTAGTGAGGTCAAACAATCTAGGTTGAACATACCGCTACATGATGACGAACTATTCCGCATGAAACCTAGTGAAACTATATCTGACATGTACACTCGATTCACCCAGATTGTAACATCTCTGCATGCTTTAGGAAGAGAGTTGTCTAACTCGGAGAAAGTAAACAAAATACTGCGATGTTTGCCTAGCTCATATGATGCTAAAATCACTACAATAACTGAGTCAAAAGACCTGAATGTTTATTCTATCGATAATTTGCTTGGGTCACTCATTGCCTACGAGCAAGGAGTGAGTCAACGACAAAGTGATGCAGGTGAAAAGAAGAAGGAGCGAGCGGTGGCTTTAAAAGCAAACAATTTTGAAAGTGACAGCTCAGCAGCGGAGGAAGATGACGACATCACCTTGATGACTCGTCAGTTCAAAAATTTTCTGAAAAGAAAGCAGCGCCGTCATCAAAGCAATTGGAACAAAGGTAAAAGCTCAAAGCATACTAAAGTTGCATCTGAGACAATTTGCTTTGAGTGCAGGAAACCCGATCATCTCCGAGCTGATTGCCCCAACATCAAGACTCATCAAACCAAGGAGAAGGGTGAGGAAAGATCAAAGTTCAAGAAGGGCAAATTTAAGAGTCAAAAAGCATTTTGGGCCGACTCTGCCTCAGAATCATCAGAAGAAGAAGCAGAGGAGGAGGTAACGAATCTGTGTCTTATGACTAATTATAATCTTGATCAATCAGATCAAGATGAGGTATGTCAACTGTCTTACGATGAACTGCTTGTTATTTCTGAAAAAATCCATGACTCGTATAGAAAGTTGAAGAAAAAGTATGTTAGTCTTAATACTGAGTTTAGTACTTTACAAAAGGAGCATACTAGTGTAGTAAAGAATTTTTCTGACTTGGATAAAGATCATGTCTTTGCTTGATGAATACGATGCATTAAAAAAGAAGCATATTGAGTTAACCACTGCACACGATACCTTGAAATCATCACATGTTGAATTAGAGAATGTATTTAAGGAACTAGAAGAACTAGTAGGGGAACTTAGTAGTAGTGAGCATACATTGAGATTCGAATATATAAGTCTTAACCAAGAGAATAAATTTTTAAATGAAAAACTTCATGCATTCGAAAATAATAAAAAACCTCCCATGTTTGCTAAGTTTTTTCAGCCTCCACCATGTGAATCATCTCATTCAAAACTAGTACGGCATGCATCATCCAAACCCAAAAATAGGCATTACCACCCTCGTAGATTAGTGAACCCATTTCCAGGTGTTAGATGTTATTCTTGTGGCATACTAGGTCACATAGCCCGCACATGTACAATTCACTATAGGACATATCTAGTATGGAGACCTAAATCGCATTCATCACAGCATAACATGCATACATTTCATTCATATAAGCATGGGGTGGAACCCAAACTCACTTGGGTTTCCAAAGCTAATCTGTGATTGACATTGTAGGGATGCTCTCACAAAAGACCTAGTGAGAGCATGTGGTACCTGGACAGTGGCTGCTCGAGACAGATGACTGGAGACATGAAGCAGTTCGTGACATTGGAGGCCAGGTCAGGAGGCAAGGTAACTTTGGGAGACAACACCACCAGGAAAGTGGTGGGCTCAGGTATCATTGGAAATACTAAGAATTTGATTATTGAGAATGTACTTTTAGTTGACGATTTAAAGCATAATCTCTTAAGTATAAGTCAACTATGTGACAAGGGCTTTGACATAAAATTTCTTTCTAATAAATGCATGATTAGCTTAAATGATACACTTGTGTTAGAAGAAAAATGCATAAACAATGTCATGTTAGATTTAAACTGCATTGAAACCTCAAACTCGTTGTGTCTAAAAATAATAGTGGACGACTCTTGGTTATGGCATAGGAGACTATACCATGCTAGTATGAAAACACTTAGGAACATCACTCAGAAAGACTTAGTTAGAGGCATACCAAACTTAGAATTTACTAAGGATCATCTCTGTGATGCTTGCCAATTAGGAAAACAAGTTAAATCTTCATTTCATGCAATCAAAGCTATCAACACCACTAGGCCACTAGAAACTCTCCACATGGACCTGTTCGGACCTGTTAGTACAGCCAGCCTAGGAGGGAAGTTGTATGGGTTTGTAATAGTAGATGACTACTCTTGGTTTACTTGGGTGAAATTCTTAGCTCATAAGAGTGAGTCATTTGAAGAGTTTAGAATTTTCTCCACTTGGATTCAAAGGAAATTAGGATGTGTAATTTCAATAATTCATAGTGATCACGGTGGGGAGTTTGAGAATGATAAATTTGAATCATTTTGTAAAGATGTTGGAATAGAACATAATTTCTTTGCTCCTAGAACTCCTCAGCAAAATGGAATAGCAGAAAGAAAGAATAGAAATTTAGTTGAAGCTGCTAGGGCTATGTTAGCTGAATACACTCTTCCTAGATATTTTTGGGCAGAAGCAATGAATACCGCGTGCTATGTGTTAAATAGAGTAAATGTTAGATCCAAACTTAATAAGACATCCTATGAGTTACTTAAGGGTAGGACACCCAATCTTTCACACTTACACGTTTTCGGTTGTAAATGCTTCATCCTAATCAATGGCAAGTCACCCTTAGGAAAGTTCGATCCTAAATCTGATGAAGGAGTTTTCCTAGGCTACTAATCTATAGGTAAAGCCTATAGAATATTCAATAAGAGAACCCTAGTAGTAGAAGAGTCCACCCATGTGGTATTTGATGAATCTAATAAGACCTCTGAATCTAATCATGAAGAAGAAGAAGTTGAGGTTATAAGGGGAGTAGAGACCATTACCATAGAGACTAGAGCGGAACCTCAGGAACATCTGCCTAGAGATTGGAAAATTTCTTCTAGTCATCCTAGAGAGCTGATCTTAGGAGACCCATCAGAAGGGGTAAAAACTAGGCATGGACTTAGGAAAGATGTTAGTCATTCTGCATTCATATCTATGATTGAACCCACGAGTATAGATCAAGCTTTACGAGATGAATTTTGGATCTTAGCAATGCAAGAAGAGTTGAACCAATTCGTTAGAAATGATGTATGAGAATTAGTCAAAAGACCTAAAGAACAAAGTATGGTTGGAACTAAATGGGTCTTTAAAAACAAGATGAATGACTCTAGAATAGTAGTGAGAAATAAGGCTAGGTTAGTAGCAAAGGGGTATAACCAAATTGAAGGAATAGATTTTGAAGAAACCTTTGCTCCGGTAGCTAGACTAGAAGCCATAAGGGTACTGTTAGCCTTTGCTTATTTTAGAGATTTTAAGCTGTATCAAATGGATGTCAAGAGTGCTTTTCTGAATGGGGTAATCAAGGAAGATGTTTATGTGGAGCAACCTCCGGGGTTTGAAAACTCACAATTTCCGAACCACGTGTTAAAACTGAAAAAGGCACTATACGGGTTAAAACAAGCACCTAGAGCCTGGTATGAAAGACTTAGTACGTTCCTACTAGATAGAGGCTTTATTAAGGGTAGTGTGGACACCACCTTATTCTTGAAAAAGGTAGGAGTTGAGGTACTCATTGTTCAGATTTATGTAGATGACATCTTGTTCGGATCGACAGAGAAAAGCTTATGTAATGAATTTTCAAAAATAATGAGTGATGAGTTTGAAATGAGTATGATGGGAGAGCTTTGTTACTTCCTTGGATTTAGTGTAAAACAAATGAAAGGTGGAACGTTCCTTAGCCAATCTAAGTACATCAATAATATTTTGAAAAAATATGAAATGGACAATGCTAAGGCTATGAATACACCCATGAGCTCAAACATTCAATTGGATAAAGATCCCAGTGGGAAGTCTGTAGATCAAAAGAGGTATAGGGGAATAATTGGATCGCTTCTCTACCTGATTGCCAGTAGATCAGACATAATATTTAGTGTGTGTGTCTCTGTACCCGCTTTTAAGCTGACCCGAAAGAATCTCACATGACTGCTGTCAAAAGAATTCTTAGATATCTACTAGGCACCCCGAACTTAGGAATTTGGTATCCTAGACACAGCACTACTTTTGAAATCTTAGGGTACTAAGATTCAGACTTTGCAGGATGTAGGGTAGATAGAAAAAGCACTTCTGGTACTTGTCAATTTATTGGACATTCATTAGTTTCATGGTCCAGTATAAAACAGAATTCGGTAGCCCTATCAGCAGCCGAAGCAGAATATATAGCGGTAGGTAGCTGTGTTGCACAAGTCTTATGGTTAAAACAACAACTGTTAGATCTAGGACTACCTGTAGGAACCATTCCAATCATGTGTGACAACACTAGTGCTATTTGCATATCCAAAAATCCAATTCAACATTCACGAACAAAACATATAGACATTAGACATCATTTCATTAGAGATCACGTAGCCAAAGGAGATATTGAACTGCACCACATTGCTACTGAAGATCAATTGGCTGACATTTTCATAAAACTATTAGATTATGACACATTTAGCACTTTAAGAACAAAATTAGGTGTCATAGACATTCAAGCCTAAAACAAAAAAAAAACCATAACACAAAATAAAAAAATAAAAAAAAATTTTGTGTTTGTTATGATTAGTTTGTTCAAAAAAAAAAAAAATATATAATAATAAAAAAAATGGTTTCCTGATCCTCTTACCATGCTACTCACAAACCTTGAATTTCTTCAAAAATCGTACTGTACGATCCAATATCGTACTGTATGATAATGTTCAAATCACTCCAATCTCAGCCGTCCATTCCCATTCATGGTCCAGATCTTTCATGTCTTATATCTATCGTACTGTACGATTCACCACTCGTACCGTACGATACACATTATTGGTCATCGTACTGTACGAAATACCTATCGTACTGTACGATCCACGTGTCAAATGGATTAGGATGAATTTAAACTCGGCCGGTACGAACATTATTACCTATCGTACTGTACGAACACCTGTTCGTACTGTACGATTATTTTTGTCAAAGGTCATTCAGACGACTCCTCGGGACGAACGCCTCACACTCACGTTCGTATAGTATAATTCTGATCGTACTGTATGATTTGACTCGCTTTTCTGAACGGTCATCCAGACGACATTATTGCGCCTATCATACTGTCCGATACTCAATCGTACTGTATGATAGTTCACAAATTCTATAAAAAGGAGGGATTCTTTGACTACACTCACTCACCCTCACTCACTCCAAGTTTCCTCTCTTTCTCAAGTCCCTTCTTCAACCATGTCTGGTGCCAGTAAGCACGGCTGAATGGTCGTCGGGAGCTCCTCCTCCTCTCGGCATTTTGACGATTGCTTTCTCTCCGTTGCAGACGAGAAAGCATACATTAAAATTAAGGAAGCCAAAATCACTCCATCTCACATGTTGAATCAAGCCGCTCTCAATTTCGAGGTAATGAACCTTTTCGCATCCACCACCCTTCAATTCCTTTTGACTCTTGCCTTTCCTTTTCACTCCGAACTTCTTTTTGAGTTTCTTGCCAATATCAGAATCGACCTAGAATACACCACTTTCACTTCCTATGTCTGCAAACAGAATGTCGTTATCACCGTCAACGACATTGCTGCATACATCGGGCAGTCCACTGACGGCCCTCGTCCCTAATCTATGATCTCCCATGACTATGATTAGACATTAGTAAATATGACCCTTAGAGGTATCCCCTCCAATCAACACCTACCCCTGGTCCAAACCCTGAATCAGAATGCCCGCGTTATCCAGCATGTCCTTCGCACGTCCATTATACCCAAAGCTGGAGACCGCATCCATATTACTCCACTGCTTTCTGTCGTCACATATCTAATCATGTCTGGCACAAAATTCAATGAAGCCCAAATGGTTTTTGACTATATCCATACCCTATCTGCCTACCGATATCTCGGTGCCCGCCGCAAACTGAACCTTGCTTTAGGGCATGTCATAGGATACATCTTAGATGCCAAGTACCAACTTCATTATCTGCTACCTCCAGATCATCTTCCTATCTTCTACTCGGATGCCTCTTTTCGTATCTTGTTCCATCAAGGGGCCGCTCACGCCGATCCCGAGTTTGATGACGAAGAGGTTGCTGCTCCTGCTGACGCCCCTCCACCACCACCAATCTACCCACCTGGTCTTGCTCCTCCTGACTACCCTCATGACGACATCATTCAACGCCTTGATCGCTTGGAGACTAGGTTGGATGCCCACATTGCTCAGCAACATCAGGAATATGAAACTGATATGAAATGGTTTAGGGAGCGCTTCACCTCCATCGATCACCAGTTTGCGTCCCTCCATCAGTACCACCAACTGTTTCCACAACCTCCACCACCACCTCCGGATCAGGATCCAGATTTTTGAGTTATTGTAGTTATTTATGTTTTTGGTTTCTTGTCATTGTAGTTGGTTCCTTGTTCTTCCCTTTTTGGTGCTGTCAAAAGGGGGAGACGTTTCTGTGTTCTGTGTTGTTCTATTTTTTGCTTACTATTAATGATATTGGTTGTTTATGTTTATTCTGTTTTCACTACATGTTTTTCTCTCTTGTTATGTTTTTTTATATGTTGTAATAAAAAAAAATATTTGTTTCTTCTCCTCCTATTTAAAAATTAATAAACTATTCTTCTGAGGGGGAGCTAAGGAAGTCAGAACAACTGTGTCCATCAGAAAATATTATTTGACACCATCAAAAAGGGGAAGATTATTTAAATCCAGGATCCCGAGCACTTAATTTTGATGTTGACAACTAATACTTACTGAATCCATATAGACTTCCTTTAGATTACAAATGCTTAATCTTTGTATATGAGCACTAATATTTCAGGTCAGATGCACACTGCTCAAGGTTACTAGAGACTCAAACCGGGTAGAATAGGATGTTGAAAAGTCTATAATTTTTATTTCTTTATTTTTTTTCTTTTTTTCTTTCTTGAGTCTGCCACAGAAGCATGCATGTGAAAGGAGCAACCATGCACACACACAGGGGGAGAATTATTTTAAATGTTTAAATTTTTTTTTAAGAATATCGTACTGTACGATTTAATATCGTACTGTACGATTAATTATTAATACTCAGGCTAATGGCTAATTTTCAGATGATTAAATTGATAAACTAATCGTACTGTACGATACCTATCGTACTGTATGATAAGATACAATTGAGACACCCTAGCCGCCAGAATAAGTTTGGTATGTTCTTAATTTTGTTTTCCTGAACGGATCGTACTGTACGGTTCTTATCGTACTGTACGATTAATTAATACTTACCAAAATTATCTCCCTAATCAGGAAATAAATGTTGGTTTCTAATTTAAAAGTTGATCGTACTGTACGATCATATATCATACCGTACGACTGATAGAGACGATTTCATTCATCCCATCGATCGTACCAGACGAAACTAAGGTTTTTTATTCTGTTCGTCCTGGACGATATTCATATCGTACAGGATGATATCCTGAAATGAACTAATCGTACTGTATGACTAGTGGAGTGCTGGAAGACCGACAGAGATGATTTCATTCGTCCCATTGATCGTACCAGACGAAACCAAGAATTTTTGTTCTATTCGTCCTGGACGATATTCATATCGTACAGGACGATATCCTGAAACACACTAATCATAATGTATGACTAAAGGAGTGCTGGACGACTGGTAGAGATGAATTCTTTCATCCCAGGGATCATCCCACAGATCGTCCTGTACGAACAGCATGAATCAGCAGCATCGTCCTGTACGATATACATATCGTACAGTATGATATGCATAAACTTTGATAACTGTTCGTCTGTACTCGTACTGGATGGAGCTGTAATTGAATTGATCGTACTGTACGATTATAGATCGTACTGTATGAACAGAAACGTAAAAGTTGAAACTTTTAGGGTTTTCTGAAGCCTGATATAAAAATAACTTAAAAATTTTTCTAGAGTGTTGTTGATCTATCCTCTGGCTGTGAGAGGCTTTGAGGAAAGAAGGGGATTCATTAGAGAGAAGCTTTTTTGGAGAGATCCAGGGCTTGAGAGAGGAAGGTGAAGGTGAGCTTGAGCGTGAGGGAGAAGTAGTGTGAGGGGATCACACGGTGGCTCCAAGCTAGCTCCATGCTTTGCTCCTCTTGTGGCTTTGGGAAGCTTCGAAAAAGTTCTCGAGGGAAGCGTCACTTCAAGATCAGCATCGTCAAGGTACTCTGCCATCTCTAGGAGGGAGAAAAAGGAGAAGGTCCGCTGCCCTCACCAGGAGGGTGACATAGCGTTTGGTATTCCGCCGCACTGAGGGAGGTGAAAGTGAGTATTGTAAAGGCTTCTCGGCCTTGCTGTGGGGGCAAAAGGAGAGTCAACTTTTACTAGTGCAAATCCCGGAGTAGAGGACTCCGGGGAGTGGACGTATGTCAAGTGACCGAACCACTTTAAAAATCTCTGGTATGTTTTTTCCTGTTTACCGTACTTTACTTTTCATGCTCTTAATTAGTACATTAAATTGCTTGGTGAAAAATCATGATTTAAATCTTGTGTTGTGAAATTTATAATTGAATTATCAATATCATCGTTGTGAACGTTGTACTTGCTTCGGCACATTGTTCGTTGAGTTATCTTTAAAAAAAAAAAATTTAGAACTCTTGTGTAGGGTTGAATTTTTTAAATACCAATTCACCCCCCCTCTTGGCGCATCTCGTACTTTCATCAATAATAAAAAGATTAATCATAGATTTTACCCAAGCAATTAATCGCAGTAAAATAAAATACAAAAAATAATCAGAAAGAACACACCAGATTTATAGTGGTTCAGTCCAACCTGCCCTACGTTCACTCCGTGGAGGAATCCTTCGAGTATTATACTACACCTTTAGTGACTCTCCTTTTGCTCCCACAGCTGGGCGGAGAAGCCCTTACAAAATAACTTCCACCTTCCCCAGTGCGGCGGAGTAGCCGGGTCCTTTGATACCAAAGAGATCTTCTTCTTCCCAAAACTTCCCTCGAGATGACCCTTGAATCTGATGGTACTTAGGTGCAAGCTTGCCAGAGTAACCGTGTGAACCCCCTCACACTCCCTCAAAAATCCCCCTTCCAAGGCTCTTCTCCCTCTCAAACTCCACCCTTTTCTCTCTCCCTTTCAAGCTCTCTCTTCAAGTTTTCTCCAGAAGAAATAAAGCCTTAATGGCTGCAAAAGACACCTATTAAGTACCTTGAGAAAGCTTAAATAGAGAGCTCAAAAAACCTTTCCAAATCAGTTATGGTGGCAAAGATCGTCTAGGACTATTGCAGGATCGTCCAGGAAGATATGCTCAAAAAGACAGCTTCAAAAACCCTAAAAACTCAATTCTGCTGCCAAAGATCTTCCAGGATGATCACAAGATTGTCCTGGATGATGTGCAGAATTTGACCTGATAGTCCTGGACGATCCCAGGATAGTCCAGGACGATCAGTACACATTTTGCATAAATTATCCCGTATAATATACAAATCGTCCAGGACGATCAGAATATTAAATTATGCATATTTGATTGAATAATCACAGTATTAATTTAGGTAACATTATCATAGATCATCCAGGATGATTTAGATCATCTAAGATGATTAGAACAAAATTTGAATCTTAAATCCTTGCCTAAATTATCATGGCGGCTAGGGTTTTGAGATAGTAATGAATCGTCCAGGATGATTAGTTCAATGAACAGATCGTCCAGGACGATCCTGTGATCATCCAGTACGATTTGTTCAAAAGTTAAACTTCTGATTTTGACTAGATCTCACTCCCCCTGAGTATGTGTGTACATGATCACAAGCAAGCATACACCCTTATAGGACTTGACTCAAGAAAATAAAAATTACATCAAGAGATATTACAAATATCATTACATCATAACCTATTCTACCCATTCTTGAGCCTTGAAACTTTATTGGAAGGTGCATGCTATTCTTAAAAAGTGAGTATATATACACAAACAAATATACATTAAAAATACTAGGAGATGTGAGCTATAATGTTTGTTATCATCAAAACAAGAACTCGTGAGCCTGTCACAATAATCTCCCCCTTTTTGATGATGGAAAATATTACTAGTTGAATTTGCAAACAAAAAGTATTTTCTCCTAATCTCCCCCTCACTAAGAAAAAACTTTTTAAAATAGGGAGAAATATTTTTCTTATTTAAAAAAAAAACTACACAAATACAATAAATAAAAATAAACTTCACAAATATAATAGTACATTCTCCCCCTTTGACATTATAAAAAAGAAGAGGAGTATATAAAAATAAAATAGAAAAAATAGACTAAAAGATCGAACACAGTCCCTGATCTGGTTTAGAAAAAAATTGAAATAATATTTTTAAATATTAATAATTTTCTTGTAATGATAAAGTTACCTCGTGATTTTATTCAAAACTTAGTAAGGTATGTATTGACTACTCATAATCCAAAAATCTTAGAAATTCAGAAATTATTAATCCAAGCTCAGGTTTTAAAAAGGCTAAAAAACTTTTTAAGCCAATATCTAAATCAAGAAACAAATTAGATAAGGAAATAATTTTTTTTTCAAAACTCCTTTCATGAAATATATCTAATAGAAGATTAATGCAAAGTAATGAATCATAAATCATGATTTTCAAACTCAAGTAACGAATTTATCAAAAAGACATATGGATTTTCTAAACTTTAGAGATTTACAAGAAGGGAAGCTAACTTTTTGTTGGCTCATTTTGTGCCTCTTTTCAATTTTGCGCTCTTTGCGCATCTTTTAATTTTTGATACACTTTGTGCATCTTTTCAATTTGGCGACATTACGCATCTTTTCAGCTTTGAGCTCATTTTCTGCCTCTTTTGATTTTTGTAATTCGCCTCCTTTCTAAATCTTTAAAATCAGCAAGCTATATTCTTATGATAAAGACGAATAACCTGATTAAGATAATCTTTGAAGTAGGTTCATTAACTTGCAAAATATCCTATGAGATAGATAAAATGTAGGGAGATGAAAAAGATTCAATTTTAAAAACCAATTTATAGTATGAAATAGATTTTGAGTCAAAAATGAAATAGCCTTATATAAAGAAATGAGATAGAGAGACAAAATCATAAGTTTCCTTTCTTTGCCTGATTTTAGAGAAATCAATCACAACTTACATAGAATTTTTTAGAAAAATAAGAGGTAAATTTTTCATTTTAGAAAACATGTTTTTTGAAAAAATTATTTAATTTTCTAAAGTGTAAATGAAATAAAAGGTGATATATATGTGCTGATCAGAGAAACTGACAATCATATAGAAAAAATAAAATAAAAGATTGCAAAAATAAAACAAAAAGAATAAAAAGAAAACTTAAAAAATAACAGAAAAAGTAAAAATATTCATAAAAACAAAATAAACACAAACACACAAGCAAAACTTTAATTCACATCATGTCGCTACTGATGTGATGATTCAGAGGCTAGGTCTGCTCAGGAGATTTTTTGCTTTGCATTATTTGCCCTTATTACAATTTGCTTGGCTAAACCTTTTCCTTTTTAGGAAGGGTTTTTAAGTTCGAGCACTGATTTTTCATATGTCCAGGTTTTCTACATCCAAAATAAATAACATCAGAAGAAATCTTAATATTCTTACCTTTTTAACCTTTGTTCCACTTTTATTGATGTTGATGCTTGTGCTGTAGTAGACTTTCAATTTATTTATTATTAATGCTAACTCTTTACTTTCGTCATCTTCTGAGTCACTTTCATCCATATTTTCAGCTTTCAGTACTATAGTTTCACCTGCATCTAAAAGCTTTTGACCCAAACCTTACTCGTAGGCAATGAGTGAGACAATCAGATTATCAATATAATATTCATTCAAATTTTTAGATTTAAAAATTGTAATGACTTTAGCATCAAATTTATCAAGTAGAGAATGTAGGATTTTAATGACTTTTTCAATGTTTGAAAGTTCTTTTCCTAATGCATGTAACGATGTCATAATTTGAGTAAACCTAGTATACATATCCAATATCATCTCATAAGATTTCATGCTAAAAAATTCATACTCATGCATTAAAATATTTAATCTAGATTACTTGATTTCACAAGTACCTTCATACATAGTTCATAATTTATCTCAAATTTCCTTGCTAGTAGTGCATGTAGATACTAATATATAATCATTAGAATTTAAAGCATAGAAAAAATAATTCAAATATTTAGCATTCAATTGAGCATTAATTTGTTCTGTTCTACTCCATTCAAAAAAAGGAATATCAATTTTAATTTCATCTACAATACGTGATGGTACGGAATAACCTGTTTAAATCATATGTCACATGCGATAATCTATTGATTTCAAGAAAGTAGACATACGAATTTTCCAAAAATCAAAAGTAATATTTTCAAATAAAGGTGGTCAGGTGATTGAATATCGTTCCGCAATATTACAATTTTCAAAATTAGCCATAGATTAAAATTAAAAAATTTTCTAAAACTTAATTTTATGAATCCCGCTCTGATACCACTTGAAAGTTCGTGAGGGGTGTTAAACCCTTATGAATTAGTCCCAAGGCTAACCAAGAGGGGGGTGAATTGGATATTTAAAAATTTCTTTAAACAAAAAGAAATATCTTGTTATATCTTACAACAGAAATGAATTAAATCAATAATAAAATGATCAATCACAGATTTCACCCAAGCAGTCAATCGCAGTAAAATAAAATGCAGAAAATAATCAGAAAGAACACACCAGATTTATAGTGGTTTGATCCAACCTGACCTATGTCCACTCCCCGGAGGCACCCTCTGAGTATTGCACTATACCTTTAGTGACTCTCCTTTTCCTCCCACAGCTGGGTGGAGAAGCCCTTACAAAATCACTTTCACATTCCCCGGTGCGGCAGAGTAGCTGGGTCCTTTGACACTAAAGAAATCTTCTTCTTCCTAAAACTTCCCTCGAGATGACCCTTGAATCTGATGGTACTTAGGTGCAAGCTAGTCGGATCAACCGTGTGAACCCCATCACACTCACTCAAAAATCCCCCTTCCAAGGCTCTTCTCCCTCTTAAACTTTACCCTTTCCTCTCTCCCTTTCAAGCTCTCTCTTCAAGTTTTCTCCAGTAGAAATAAAGCCTCAATGTTGTTGCAAATATGGTTTTGATAATGACAAACATGTTTCTATTGTGTTTTGCTTGGCTAACCTGTTTCAGGAACAAAAGATCACGAGCAACTCAAGCCAACTCAAGATCGGGTCCAAGTGTGTCTAAGTGTACTATTTTCCTTTTCTTGAGTCAATTGTAATATAACTGATCCCCTATTTAAGTAACCTTGCACACACACACTCAGGGGGAGAGCTTGAGTGAATTAGAGTTTCTGTTCAAGTTTTCATTCAGATCATCCTGGACGATAGTCACATCGTCCTAGATGATAGTCACATCATCCTAGACGATCAAGAAAAAATAGAAACCCTAATTAGGGTGACCAAGTTAAGTATGTCTGATTAAGCAGATCATCCTGAACGATCATTTCATCGTACGTGATGATATGCTCAAATCAAAAATTTTCAACCACCAGATCAAGTTAGACAAGTTTTTATTTTAAGTTCTTTAGTCTGATTGTCCCGGACGATACGTGTATCATCCTGAACGATCCAGTACAATCATGCCTAAATTAGTCTAGTAATTAAGGAAAGTAATTAATACTTGATTAATACGATCATATCATCCTGAATGATGGCAGGATCGTCCTGGACGAACATGATCGTCTAGTGTGTTTCAGCTGGACATCTCGAGCGGTGCTCTGGATGATTTGGGCACATTTTTGAACTAATTATACAGGACGATATCCTGATCGTCCTGGACGATCAAGTCATTTTTGGGTCATCCAGCACAAGTTTCTCTGGACGACCCGAGCGATCTTCTGGATGAAATTCCTCAATTTACACTAATCGTCCCGGACGATCGCAGAATCATACGAGATGATATGAATAACTTTTTCTACTGATCGTCCAGGCTGAAGCAGCTAATTTTGAACTGATTGTACAGGACGATCTAGGCCGACCAGTTGAGATTTTGGACAAATTTTGAGCAAATGGAGGGACACTTTGAGTTAGTACAATATCAGGAGGGGAGGCTCCGGGGAGTGGAAGTAGGTCAAGTTAACCGAACCACTATAAAATTCTGGTGTGTTCTTTCTGATTACTTTCTGTACTTTAGTTTTTCTATGATTATCTGCTTGGGTGAAATTTGTGTTTAATCTTTTCGTCTGAGTATTTACTTGTTTCCGCTGCATATCATAAAAAAGATTTTTATTGTTGCTCTCAAATTTTTAAATAACCAATTCACCCCCCTCTTGGTTAGCCTCGGGACTAGTTCATCAGGGCTTCACATTCCTATCGAACTTTTAAGTGGTATCAGAGAGGGATTCAAAATTTAAGTTTAAAAACTTTTGAATTTGATCCATGGCTAACTTTGGTAATCGTAATACTGCTGAAGGTTATTCAATTACACGACTGCTATTATTTGACAACATTCCTTTTTATTTTTGGAAAACTTGCATGTCCACGTTTTTTCAATCAATTGATTATCGCATGTGGATGCTAGTTAAGGATGGATACGAACAATCTTTTAGGATGATTAACAATGTTAAAACTGAACTACACTTTACTGATTAGACTTTTGATGATCGTGACTTAGCACAATTGAATGCCAAATATTTGAATTATTTTTCTGTGCTTTAAAATCTGAGGATTACATGTGTGTCTCTACGTGTATAACTGGTAAAGAAATCTGGGATAGATTGTGCATCACGTATGAAGGTACAACTGAGGTCAAACAGTCTATGTTAAATATTTTGCTTCATAACTATGAACTGTTTCACATGAAACCTACTGAAACCATTTCTGAAATGTATACGAGATTCACTCAAATCATCACTTCTTTGCATGCCTTAGGTAGAGAACTTACAAACTACGAAAGAGTGAACAAAATACTTAGATGTTTACCTTCTTCATATAATGCTAAGATAACTGCAATCACTGAATCTAAAGATTTAAATACTTACTCTATTGATAGCTTACTTGGATAACTCATTGCTTACGAATAAGGGGTGAACCAAAGACAACTTGATGCAGGTGAGAAGAAGAAGGAGAAAACAGTGGCACTGAAGGCCAGTGATAGTGATTCTAGTTCTTCCGGGTCTGATAGCGATGACATTGCCTTGATCACAAGGCAATTCAAAAGCTTTCTAAGGAAGAAACACAAGAACTTTCAGAAGTGGAACAAGGGTAAGTCCAACAAAAATTTTAAGAGTTCATCTGATACTGTCTGTTTTGAATACAGGAAGCCTGGACACATTAAGGCTGATTGTCTTATACTTAAAGCTCATCTAAGCAAGGAGAAGGGTGAGTAGAAACATAAGTTCAGAAATGACAAGAAGCAGGTTCAGAAGGCTTTCTGGGCAGATTCTGCATCCGACTCCTCTGAGACTGAAGCTGAAGAGGAGAAAATAAATTTGTGTCTGATGGCTGATAATCACCGTGGTTAGTCTGATCAGGAAGAGGTATATGAGCTTACTTATGATCAATTACTTGAAATATCTAAAAAATTCATGCATCGTATAGGAAGCTTAAGAAAACCCATGCTAGCTTGAAATTGGATTATTTGACTTTGCAAAAAGAGCATGATGTTTTGATTAAGGATCATTCTACTGTTGATTGCAATCACATGTCTTTACTTGATGAATTTGATGAACTGAATAAAAAGCATTCTGATTTAATTACTGAGCATGATTCACTGAAAATTATACATGTTAATTTAGAAAAAGCTTTTAAAGAGTTGGACAACATAGCATGTGAAGTGGAGAGTAGCGATGGTGCTTTGAAATTTGAAATTGCAAGTTTAAAAAAAGAAAATAAATTTTTGAAAATTAAAATCAGTGCTTTTGAGAAAAACCAAACACCTCTTACTTTTGCATAGTTTTATGCACCTCCACCTTTTGTAGAATCAGGTTCAAAATCATCAAAGCATGTTTCATATAAACCTAGGAAGAGGCACTATCACCCATGTAGATTAGTTAACCCTTTTTTAGGTGTTAGATGTTTTTTCTGTGGTATGTTAGGACACATTTCCCACACCTGCACTGTTCACCATAGTACACATTGGGTGTGGAGGCCCAAACTGCCTGTTTCATAGCACAGCACGCATGCATTGCATTCTTCTTTTCATAAGAAGTAACCCAAACCTCTTTGGGTTCCTAAAACTGACATTTGATGATTTTGTAGGTATGCTCTCACACAAGATCTCGTGAGAGCATGTGGTACCTGGATAGTGGATGTTCTAGACACATGACTAGAAATGCAAATCAGTTCATTTCGCTGGAGGCCAGGGTTGGAGGCAAGGTTACACTTGAAGATAACACCACCAAGAGGGTGGTAGGTTCAGGTATAATTGGTGATTCAAAAAATTTTATGATTGACAATGTTTTGCTTGTAGATGGACTGAAACACAACTTACTGAGCATCAGTCAACTTTGTGACAAAGGATACATCATCAAATTCCTGCCCACTTGCTACATTTTAAGCTTAAATGACAAAGTTATTTTATAGGGACAAAGGATCAACAACGTCTACAAGCTGGATGTAAGTTGTATTAAAGCTGAAAATTCAATTTGCTTAAAAACTGCTGCTGATGAGTCTTGGTTGTGGCATAGGAGATTGTGTCATGCCAGTATGAAAACCCTTAGGAGAGTCACCCAAAAAGACTTAGTTAGAGGTGTGCCCAAGCTTAAGTTCACTAAGGACCACCTATAAGATGCCTGTTAGTTAGGGAAGCAAGTCCAGTCCTCTTTTCATCCTGTTAAGGACATTAGCACCTCTAGACCTTTAGAAGTCCTTCACATGGATCTCTTTGGACCCATTAGCACTGCCAGCTTAGGGGGGAAAGTCTATGGGTTTGTGATTGTAGGTGACTACTCGAGGTCCACTTGGATTAAATTTTTGTCACATAAATCTGAGTCATTTGATGAGTTTAAGTCCTTCTCCACTTGGATTCAGAGGAAGTTAGGTTGTGAGATCTTGACTATTCATAGTGATCATGGTGGAGAGTTTGAAAATATAAAGTTTGGAAGTTTTTGTGAGGAGCAAGGGATTAGTCACAATTTTTCAGCTCCTAGGACCCCTCAGCAGAACGGGGTAGCTGAAAGGAAGAACAGGACCTTAGTGGAAGCCGCTAGAGCCATGCTTACTGAGTATTCACTTCCAAAAGACTTTTGGGCTGAAGCGGTAAACACTGCCTGTTATGTGCTGAATAGGGTGAATGTGAGATCAAAATTGAATAAGAGACCTTATGAGATCATTAAGGGTAGAACTCCAAACCTGTCCCACCTCCATGTCTTTGGCTGTAAGGTTTTCATTCTGAACAACGAGAAATCATCCTTAGGAAAGTTTGACCCCAAATCTGATGAAGGAGTGTTCTTAGGCTATTCTAGTGTGGGGAAATCCTTTAGTGTGTTCAATAAAAGGACTTTGGTGGTGGAAGAGACAACTCATGTGGTGTTTGATGAATCTGATCCTAAGGTGACTAGAGTTGAGGAAGAAGAAGAGGTAGAGGAGATTATCCAAGGGGTTGGAAATGCAAATCTGGAGGAGAGGGTAGAACCTCAAATCACACTGCCTAGAGATTAGAGATATTCTTTGAGTCATCCTAAAGAACTGATCTTAGGAGACCCTTCTGAAGGTGTTAGGACTAGGCATGAACTTAGGAATGAAGTAAACCACTCTACCTTTATCTTAATGACTGAACCCACCAACATCAATCAAGCCCTTTCGGATGAGTTCTGGATCTTAGCTATGCAAGAAGAATTGAATCAATTTATAAGGAATGATATTTGGGAGTTAGTAGAAAGACCTAAAAATCAAAGTATACTGGGAACCAAGTGGGTCTTTAAGAATAAGATGAATGATTCTGGTGTGGTGGTTAGGAATAAGGCGAGATTGGTGGCTAAGGGGTATAATCAGATTGAATGGATTGATTTTGAGGAGACCTTTGCCCCTATAGCTAGATTGGAAGCCATTAGAGTGCTACTAGCCTTTGCCTGTTATAAGGGATTTAAGCTGTTTCAAATGGATGTCAAGAGTGCCTTTTTAAATGGGGTAATAAAAGAGGATATTTTTGTAGAATAACCCCCAGGTTTTGAGAGTTCCCAATATCCAAATCATGTTTACAAATTAAAAAAGGCATTATATGGATTGAAACAGGAACCCAGAGCTTGGTATGAGAGGCTTAGCACATTCCTGTTAGAAAGAGAGTTTGTTAAGGGGAGCATAGACATCACCCTTTTTCTGAGGAGAATAGGGGATGACTTACTCATTGTCCAGATCTATGTTGATGATATAATTTTTAGATCTTCTGATAAATATTTATGTGATGAGTTTTTTAAAATAATGAGTAAGGAGTTTGAGATGAGTATAATGGGAGAATTATCCTACTTTTTGGGGTTTAGTATAAGGTAAATGGATGATGGAACCTTTCTCAATCAATCTAAATACACTAAGGACATTTTGAAGAAATATGAAATGGACAAAGCCAAGCCAATCAATACTCCCATGTGCTCCTCTGTTCAGTTAGATAAGGATTCAAGTGGAAAATCAGTTGATCAGAAGAAGTATAGAGGAATAATTGGATCACTACTTTACCTGACTGCTAGCCGACCTGATATCATGTTTAGTGTCTGTCTTTGTGCTAGGTTTCAGGCTGATCCCAAAGAGTCCCACCTCACTGCTGTTAAGAGAATTCTTAGATATCTTTTAGGGATCCCAAATTTAGGAATCTGGTATCCTAGGCACATCACCTCTTTTGAGATTATTGGGTATTCTGATTCTAACTTTGCAGGGTGTAGGGTGGATAGAAAGAGCACCTCTGGAACTTATCAATTCATAGGATAGTCGTTAGTCTCCTGGTCTAGTAGAAAATAGAACTCAGTTGCACTTTCCACTGCTGAAGCTGAGTACATTGCCTTAGGGAGTTGTGTGGCCCAAGTTCTTTGGTTAAAGCAACAAGTCTTAGATTTAGGATTACCTGTGGGCACAATTTCTGTTATGTGTGATAATACTAGTGCCATCTGCATCTCTAAGAATTAAATCCAATATTCTAGAACCAAACACATTGATATAAGGCATCACTTCATTAGGGACCATATTACGAAAGGGGATATTGAGCTACATCATGTAGCAACTAAAAATCAGCTGGCTGACATATTCACTAAACCACTGGCCTTTGACTCATTCAGTATTTTAAGGACCATATTAGGAGTGATTAATATAAATACTTAATTCTGATGATTGCTGATTTCTGATTTCTCTGATTTTTATTCTGCTTATATTAGTTAGCTGTTTGTGTTGATTATTTACTTTCTGTTATTTTTATTCTACTGATTTCTATTTTAGCTTTGGTGTTAGTTTGATTTGAGTATTTCTTTTGATGTAATTTTTTACCTATTTTTATCTACTGGTTTATATCTGTTATTTATTATTTTATGCTTTTCAAAATCTGATCACTGTTCGCTACTTCTGATAACCTGGATTTCTGACTGAGAGTTTTACCTTGATTTTATTCTGAAGCTGGTAAGCAGTGATTGATTCCACTGGATCGATTAAAGGGAAGAAACATTGATGATTGTTTCTCTTCCTCTAACTCCTTCGCTGGTGTATTGGTTCTTTTGGATAAATATCCTCTTCAAAATTAAAATTTTGGTTTTTGAAATAGAAATTTATTTTATCTTCCTACAGTAATCTACCTCATATCAATAGTATTTTCAAAGTCTTGGGTCATTATTTTGATTTTCTAAACTAAGTGATTACACTTATCATACGACGTATGGCTTTTATTTTGTGAATTACTCTTCCTTATTATGGAGAGCGTCTCTTATGTCTGGAAGGTAATTTTACAGCTGAGATGCTTTAATGATTTTGAGAGGGAGAAAGCTTACAAAGGATGCACAGTGCGCCAAGTAAATTAAAAAAAGAGGCATAAAATGAGCCCAAAAGTTAAAAAGATGTGAAATTTCGCCAAACTAAAAGATACACAAAGTGTATCAAAAATTAAAAGATGCGTAAAGCGCCAAACAAATTGAAAAAGAGGCACAAAATGAGCCCAAACCAAGCTTTCTTCCCTTTCAGATCGTTAAATGTCTTAGAAAAATCCGTACGCCACTTAATATTTTCAAAAGCTTGAGTTTGAAAATCCTGATTTCTGATTTATTACTTTGTAACACTATTATATTAGATATTTTTCTTGAACGAGGTTTGAAAGGATCTCTTTTCAAATCTAATTTCTTTTCTTCTGAATTGGATTTTTGATTTGAAAGAGATTTGCATCTATAAGGTGCCCGAGGTGGGAGTTACGATTGTCGATTTTTCTAATTTTTTCTGATTTTCAGCGCTTTTAATCATCTTTTTATTGGTTTTTGGATCTAAAATCAAGGAAAAATTTTGATTTACTGGAGCAGCTTGATAAAAAAAAGGGGGAGTCAGTTATTGGTTATGTGTTTTGTTTGTATTGTTGGTTCTATTGGTTTTGTTTGCCCTCCTCCTTTTTGTGATGTCAAAAGGGAGAGTCAGTTGTAGTAGTTTTTGTTCTTGTTATGTTTTGTACTTGTGTTTTCTTACTACTCTGGTTGTTCAATGAAAATTGAAAAAAATTTGTTTTTTCGATCTCCTAGCTCTCTTATTTTTTAAACTACTGCACATATGTTCGCCATCATAAAAAAAGGGGAGATTGTTGCAAATCTGGTTTTGATGATGACAAACATGTTTCTATTGTGTTTTGCTTGGCTAACCCATTTTAGGCACAAAAGATCACGAGCAACTCAAGCCAACTCAAGATTGGGTCCAAGTGTGTCTAAGTGTACTATTTTCCTTTTCTTGAGTCAATTGTAATATAACTGATCCCCTAGCTAAGTAACCTTGCACACACACACTCAAGGGGAGAGCTTGAGTGAATTAAAGTTTCTGTTTAAGTTTTTGTTCAGATCATCCTAGACGATAGTCACATCGTCCTGGACGATCAAGTAAAAATAGAAATCCTAATTAGGATAACCAAGTTAAGTGTGTCTGATTAAGCAGATCATCCTGGACGATCATTTCATCGTACGGGATGATATGTTCAAATTAAAAATTCTCAGCCACCAGATCAAGTTAGGCAAGTTTTTATTTTAAGGTATTTAGTCTGATCGTCTCGGATGATATATGTAACGTCCTGGACGATCCAGTATAATCATGCCTAAATTAGTCTGGTAATTAAGGAAAGCAATTAATACTTGATTGATACGATCATATCATCCTGGACAATCGCAGAATCGTCCTGGACGAACATGATCGTCTAGTGTGTTTCAGCTGGACGTCCCGAGCGGTGCTTAGGATGATTTGGGCACATTTTTGAACTAATCGTACAGGACGATATCCTGATCGTCCTAGATGATCAAGTCATTTTTGGGTCGTCCAACACAAGTTTCTCTGGACGACCCGAGCGATCTTCTGGACGAAATTCCTCAATTTACACTAATCGTCCCGGACGATCGCAGAATCGTACGGGACGATATGAATAACTTTTTTTACTGATCGTCCAGAAGAGCTAGATCATCCAGGCTGAAGCAGTTGATTTTGAACTGATCGTACAGGACGATCTAGGCCGACCAGTTGAGATTTAGGGCAAATTTTGAGCCCTCCTATAAAAGATCTTTTTCTTTCAACAAGAAAAATCTTTTGCCGCTTTCCTTTCCAGAGAAACTATAGAGAAAGAGAGAGTTTAGGATAGAGAGAGAGGATCTTATGAGGGGGAGTTCATGAGGGGTTCACGAAGGGTTCTCCAAGCAAGGATTAGAGTCGTCTTCTCCGTTCGTCGTCTTTCGTCGTGTTGGTGTTCTTTGTGAGAGGATAATTCGCAAGAAGATCTGGGGTTCTCTGCCCGCTTCAGGAGGAAGCAAAAGGAGTCCGAGGTTCTCTGCCTGCTTCAGGAGGAAGTAAAAGGAGGTTAGGTTCTCTGCCTCACCGTGTCGGTGGAAAGGAGGTTTTTGTACAGGCTTCTCCGCATTGCTGTGGGAGCAAAAGGAGAGACACTTTGAGTTAGTGCAATACCCGGAGGGGAGGCTCCGGGGAGTGGACGTAGGTCAAGTTGACTGAACCACTATAAAATTCTGGTGTGTTCTTTCGGATTACTTTCTGCACTTTAGTTTTTCTATGATTATCTGCTTGGGTGAAATTTATGTTTAATCTTTTCATCTGAGTATTTACTTGTTTTCGCTGCATATCATAAAAAAGATTTTTGTTGTTGCTCTTAAATTTTTAAATAACCAATTCACCCCCCTCTTGGTTAGCCTCGGGACTAGTTCATCAGGGTTTAACATCCCTATCGAACTTTCAAATGGCTACCAAAGACACCTATCAAGTGCCTTGAGAAAGCTTAAATAGAGAGCTTGAAAAATCCTTCCAAATCAGTTCTGGTGGCAAAGATCGTCCAGGACGATCGCAGGATCGTCCAGAATGATGTGCTCAAAAAGGCGGCTTTAAAAAATCCTAAAAACTCAATTCTGCTGCCAAAGATCGTCCAGGATGATGTGTAGAATTTGACCTGATCGTCTTGGACGATCCCAGGATAGTCCAGGACAATCAGTAATAAATTTGCACAAATCATCCCGTATAATATACAGATCATCTGGGATGATTAGAATATTAAATTATGCATATTTGATTGAAAATTCACAGTATTAATTTAGGCAACATTATCATAGATCATCCAGGATGATCTAGATCATCTAGAACAAAATTTGAATCTTAAATCCTTGCCTAAATTATCATGGCGGCTACGATTTTGAGATAGTAATGGATCGTCCAGGATGATATAAATATCGTCCAGGATGATCTGTTCAATGAACAGATCATCTAGGATGATCCTGTGATCGTCTAGTATGATTTGTTCAAAAGTTAAACTTTTGGTTTTGAATAGATCTCACTCCCCCTGAGTATGTATGCACATGATCACAAGCAAGCATACACCCTTACAGGACTTGACTCAAGAAAATAAAAAGTACATCAAGAGATATTACAAATATCATCACATCATAACCTATTCTACCCATTCTTGAGCCTTGAAACTTTGTTTGAAGGTGCATGCTATTCCTAAAAAGTTAGTATACACACAAACAAATATACATTAAAAATACTAGGAGATGTGAGCCATAATGTTTGTTATCATCAAAACAAGAACTCGTGAGCCCGAGTCGCAACAGAAGCTGTTGAGCACTATGTTCCTTAAAACCTAAAGCTAAACAACTTCAATAATTAAAACACCTTTTTAAAATAAAGTCAAAATTTCTAAAATATTAAAACTTAAATTCAAATCACCATTTAATGACCTTAAATAAATAAAATTAACTATAAGCAAGTTTAAACCAATAAAACTTAGGACCTATCCAAACCACACAACCTTATACACATACTTAGATAGTTTACTAAAATAACCAACTCTAGCCTAGACTAGGCCAATGATTTGGTTTGGTTAGCTTGGAGTGCCTTACTTGGAGGGTACTCATGTGTAATTGCTTACTTTCTATACTCTATATGTTATATTTATATTTTTATTGGTGCACATTTGGAGTAGGCTCTTAGGACACTTAACTTTTCTATATACACTTACACAAGCATTATATATGTACATTTTTTCTTTCTTTTATATATCCTGCTCTTTTTTATATTTATACAAAATTAGAATGTACCTAGATAATGATGTAAAGAAAGTGTGATAGCAAGAGAGAGAAGCTCCGGGTAAGCTAAAGAGAGAAAGCTGCTGTTTTTTCAAATTTCTTCTTTCCTGGTTTTTCTGCCTTGGATTCGGCAGGCCAAGGGGGCATGGCGGCGGCTGATCGATGGCCATCTCTGCCATCGGCGGTGGAAGATTCATCTGTAGGCAAGGTAAATATGTGGAATAAATCGATGGAAGGAAGTCTTCCTTCTAAAGTTGAACGTGATGCTGAAGATGTTCGCAGACGATGATCGAAAGTGAACTTATCATTACAGAAAATGATGGCGTTCATGTGAAGAAGGTTAATCTGGTTGAAGGCAAAGGTAAAGAGGTCTCTTTAAGCCTTGACTGCAAGACTCCTCATATGATCAAGTCAAATGGCTTTCCTCTGTCTAAATCTTTTGATCCTGACGCCTCGTCGTCTGGTATGAAAATTTTTGTTAATAGATTCAGGAATTCAAATGAAATCCCTGTCCTTAACAGTAAGATAAATGCAAATTCCTCGAGTTATGTTAACAAAAGTATTCATAATCTTGTTAAGACGTCGATGGCTCCCTCAGAGAATGCTGCTGTTAGTTCTGACTGTAATGCTGATCATATGATCGATAATATGTCTGAGTCCAATGGAAAACATGATTTTTTATTCCCTCCGAACAAAGCTTTATCTGCTTCAAGTTTCAAAGATATTGTATCTGAGGGAAAATCATCCATTAATGGGAAAGAGAGGTTGAATGATTTAAATAATGTTCGAGAATGTGTAGAAGGCGACCTTGCTGGAGAAACTGCCAATAACAAACAGTTCAACACTCCCAAGAAGGCTGCCAGCAATGCATTAATATATCCAATCTGGACTTTGGGAATGATTTCGTAGGAGACAATGATGTTGTCAAGCTTCACTCTAGAATGGAATTAGAAAATTCAAACAAACTCCGCAAAACCTTGGTTATAAAAGTCTTTGGAGATAATACTCCCTTCCAAATGATAAGTATGGAACTTAGGAGACAATGGGCTCATTATGGTAAATTCCACTTAACCATGCTTGGTTTGGGATGGATGCTTTGCGCATTCGATGAACAAGAAGCATTAGAATTGGTCTACTCAAATGGACCATGGTATGTTAAAAACAACATAATAGGGATGGACAAATGGTCACCTTCATTCTCCCCATTATCATTGAAAGGTCTCTCGGCACCAGTTTGGATTAGAATACCAAATCTGCCTCTTCAATGTTGGGATGAAATCAACATTTGTAGGATAGCTTCCAAGGTTGGTAAACCTTACATGATAGATGGAAATATGTTTCAATGGAGTAGAAGGGAATTTGCTAGGATTTGCATCCGTATTAACTTAGATGATAAGCTACCTTTTGGTGTTTGGGTTGAAGGTTGTGTGGGCAAATTCTTTCAAAGGATTGAATATGAAAAACTCCTAAACTTTTGTTTCAAATGTGGTAAAATTGGGCATATGAAGAGCAATTATCCTAACTTAAAGGAAGATCAATCAGCTATAGTAACTGATTCACTGTTATCTAAAGGTTACTATGGCCAAGGAAATGTATAAGAAGCCCCTGCTGTGAACAACAATGCTGGATACGGTCCTTGGATCCACTTGAATTTCAGGAGGAATAAATTCCAAAAATCAAGGAAAATTCCTCAGGAGTTAGATTTGGAAAGGAAAAAGCACTTTTCCAACAAAGATCTATAGGAAAGTTGCAAATTCTTTGGACGGGGGAGGCGAAATCAGCGACCTGGGAGTCAAAGCTGGTAGTCTGGAAGATAAGTCCAGAGAAACTGCTATCCAAGATGATTATACTCAATAAGCTGTTGTAAACAATAACACGGGTATGTTATCTTCAAATTGTTCAATTCCCTGTGATGCAAACTAGTTTAAAGTGCTAGATGAAGATCTCTAAGAAGGAGAACTTACAACTCCTAAGGTGGTTAATGTCCTAACTGACAACTCTATTCATAGTCCAATGATGAAGACATTTGTTCCTATGACTATAAAAGGATCAGAGACTAAAAGGAAAGGACTTCAACAACTTAAAAGTTTAGGTCCTATCAAAATTATCACTAGAAGTAGAAAGGTGGAAAATGAAGTCAAAGGCAAAATGGGGAACCATCCCCCCATTTTACTATGATGTCATCTGTTTGTTTCTAGAACTGTAGAGGAGCTAGGAAGAGGAGAGATTCTCTTTATATCAAGAAGTTTGTGAAAGATAATGGTCTCTTATTTTTGGGTTTGCTTGAAACTAAAGTTTCTGCCTTTGATAGATCGGAAATAAATTCATTAATTGGTGCAGACTGGGACTATTTCCAAGTCCCCCTGGAAGGGTTATCTAGTGGAATTGTAGTATTATGGAGATCAAATGTAGCAACTTTCAAAGTTCTGGAATCATCTCAATAATTCACTGTTGGGGACCTTGAAGTTTTTAACAAAGGTATTTGGAGAATTGGTTTAATATATGCAAGCAAGGATGCTTATAAAAGAAGAACCCTTTGGGAAAGATTACAAAGTCACTCTTCCATTGAGAGACCTATGGTGCTCGATGGAGATTTCAACTGTCTCCTCAATAAAGAAGATAAAAGGGGTGGAAAGAGATTCTCCTATTCCTTGGGAGCTAGAGAGATGGATCTATTCCTAGCTTTTAATGATTTACATGAAGTTGGGTGCGTTGGCCCAAAGTTCACTTGGTGCAACAACAAAATAGGAGTTAACAGGATACTTGAAAGACTAGACAAATGTTACCTTAACTCCTCCGCATTATGCACTCCCCACCGAATTATGGTTAACCATTTGGCAAGGATCACTTCGGACCATCATCCCATTCTTCTAAACCTTTTTAAATGTAAATCTGAATTCAAAAAGATAATCAGATTTTAAGATATGTGGATCTCAAATCCAGCATCTTCAACTTTGGTTAAGAAGATTTGGATGAAGAAAGCAACGGGTGATTATGGGAAAATCTTAAATCTGAAAATGAAACGAACACTGAAGGCTCTGCTTTATTGGAAAAAGGAGAATCATAAAAATCTGGTCCTAGCTAAAGAAACAATTCTAAAAGAAATCTTGGAACTTCAGGAAAAGGAATGCAATGAAGGTCCTTTATCTTATGAAGACACCTGACTTCTTAAAGTGAAGGTAGCAGAATACAATTCGAATCTAGCTCGGATCAATATGTGGTGGAGACAGTGAGCAAAAGTTAAATGGGCTTCGGAAGGGGATTTGAAAGTTTGATAGGGATGTTAAGCCCTGGTGAACTAGTCCTGAGGCTAACCAAGAGGGGGGGTGAATTGGTTATTTAAAAATTTGAGAGCAACAGGAAAAATCTTTTCGATGATTTACAGCAAAAATAAATAAACACATAAATGAAAAGATCAACCACATATTTCACCCAAGTAGATAATAACAGAAAAATAAAGTGTAGAAAATAATTAGAAAGAACACACTAAATTTTATAGTGGTTCGGTCAACTTGACCTACGTCCACTCCCCGGAGCCTCTCCTCTGGGTATTGCAATAACACAAAAGTGACTCTCCTTCTGCTCCTACAGCAAGGCGGAGAAGCCTGTACAAAACTCCTTTCCACCAACTCAGTGAGGTAGAGAACCTGAACTCCTTTCGCTTCTTCCTGAAGCGGGCAGAGAACTAGGACTCCTTTCACTTCCTCCTAAAGCAGGCAGAGAACCTGAACTCATTTCGCTTCCTCCTGAAGCAGGCAGAGAACCCGGATCTTCTTGCGAACGATCCTCCCACAAAGAACACCGACAGTACGAGAGACGACGAACGGAGAAGACGACTCTGATCCTTGCTTGGAGCAACCTTTGTGAATCTCTCACAAACTCCCCCTCATAAGATCCTCTCTCCCTCCCAAACTCTCTCTCTTTAGGGTTTCTCTGTAAAGGAAAGTGGCAAAAAAATTTTCTTGTTGGAAGAAAAAGATCTTTTATAGGAGGGCTCAAAATTTACCCTAAATCTCAACTGGTCGGCCAATATCGTCCAAGATGATTGCTAGATCGTCCTGTACGATCAGTTCAAAATCACCTGTTTCAGTCTGGACAATTAGTAGAAAAAGTTGTTCAGATCGTCCCATACGATTCTGCGATCATACGGGACGATTAGTGTAAATTCAAAAATTTCATCCAGAAGACCGCTCTGGTCGTCCAGAGGAACTTGTGCTGGACGACCTAAAAATGAGTTGATCATCCAGGATGATATTGATATCGTCGTGGATGATTAGTTCAAAAAGTGCCAAAATCGTCCTGAACACCGATCTGGACGTACAGGTGAAACATGCTGGACGGTTATGATTTTTAACACATCGTCCTGTATGATCCTGCGATCGTCCATGACGATATGATCAAATCAATCAGACCTTAATTACTTTCCTTAATCACCAGACTAATTTAGGCATGATTGTAATGGATCATCCAGGATAATACATGTATCGTCCAAGACGATTAGATCAAATCTCTAAAAATAAAACTTGCCTAACTTGATCTGGCGGCTGAGAATTTCTGATTTGAGCCTATCGTCCCGTACGATGTATGGATCGTCCAGGACGATCAGCTTAATCAGACAGACTTAACTTGGTCGCCCTAATTAGGGTTTCTATTTTTATTTGATCATCTAGGATAATGTGAATATTGTCCAGGACGATCGGAACAAAAATTGAACAGAAATTCTAATTCACTCAAGCTCTCCCCTTGAGTGTGTGTGTGCAAGGTTACTTAGCTAGGGGATCAGTTACATAGCATTTGATTCAATAAAGATGAAAAAATACATTGGACCTAGATTTCAAAACAGACTGATTCGAGCTTGGACTGGCTTGAACTTGTAATTGAACATGCGTACCTGAAAGATTAAACAGGTAACCAGAGACAGAAATGTTTGCTATCATCAAAATTATTCTCTTTAAAACCAAATTTGCAACAGGATTGCAACACAAAATTCTTCCACACCTACGCATGTGCTAGAAGGAACGCTAACTTCATTGGCTCAATCACCAATAAGGATGGGCTGTTGGTTGAAGATCAACATCAAATTGAAGGCTCTATTGTAAGCTTCTTTGAGAACAAATTGAAAATCAGGAATTGCAATCTGGAAGGTTGGCCCAAGCCAATCAATCGGCTGAACAAGGAGGAAACCTGCTGCTTAAGTAAAGATTTTAACATTGAAGAAATGGAAACGGTTTTCAAGCAATCAGGGAACTTTACCGCTCCTGGGATTGATGGAATGACATACTCTTTTTTTAAGGGGTATTGGGACATTATTAAGGAAGACCTATGGAATGCACTGAATCAATTTTTTAATCTGGAATCATGAATTTGAAGTGGAAAGAAAATAATAGTCATTCTGATCCCCAAGGTACAAAATCCCAAAACTCCTTCTAACTTCAGACCTATAAGCCTTTGCAATGTGGTTTATAACGTGGCTGTAAAAATGATTGTCAATAGGCTATCTTCGATAATGCCTAGAATTATCTCTATAGAACAAGCGGCATTTTTGAAAGGAAGATCCATGTCTAATCATATCTTGGTAGCACATGAAATTTTTCATAAATTCAGGTTCTCAAAAGCTTCCAAAGGATTAGTTTCTTTCAAATTTGATTTGGAGCAGGCATTTGATTCAATGGGTTGGCCTACTTTGGAAAATGCCTTAGAATATTTCGATTTTCCTTATACCATTTCCAATCTGATCTTAGAATGTGTAAGGAATCCCACTTTTTCAGTGATAGTAAATGGGAACCACTCAAGATGGATTGAGGCCAAATGTGGATTCCGTTAAGGATGTCCCCTATCTCCATTTGTGTTCATCTTATGTGCCCAACTTCTATCCAATGCATTCATACAAGGTGGTGTTGAGATTGGTGTTCGGCTTAGTAGAAATAGTCCTAAAATATCTCATTTACTATTTGCAGATGACATCATAATATTTTCAGAAGCCAAAGTTTCCTTCATAAAGAAGATTAAAAGCATCATGGAAGAATTTGGTTCTTGGACTGGGCAACAAATTAATGCCAACAAATCTTGTATCTTGTTTGGAAAAATGGTTAGAAGGCGAAAGAAAAAAATGATCTCCCGTATTATGGGCTTGAAAGGAGTTAATGAATTTCATTACCTAGGATCCAAAATAGCTCTTAGAAGACTTGTTGGAAAGGACTTCAAGAGCATTACCTAAAAAGCTCTTAAAATAACTAACATTTGGGGATCCAAATTAATCTCATTGCCTGGGAGGATCACTTTGGCCAAATCGGTTTTGCTATCCTATATGATCTTTCATTGTACTCACTTCATGGTTCCTAAAAGTATCCTTGAAGATCTTGATAAAATTTGTAGAAACTTTATTTGGAATAAATCAAATGGAGAGATTGGTATTCACTACGTCAATTGGAAGACCATGTGCTCACCAGTTGAGTTTGGCGGAAGAGGACTTCATTCTTGCATTGCAAAAGTTGGGCCACTTAGAGCTAAGCTTGCTTAGAGATATAACCAAGATGAACTCTCACTGTTGCACATAGTTATGTTCCCAAAATTCGGCCAGCTCTATGGAAACAAATTTCTAAAGAAATCTGGATCGATTGCTTGGAAAATTATCAAGGATGGAGGAGCTTCTCTAAAGCCCATAATCAGATGGGAGGTTGCAAATGGCAAACTTATTAATGCTAATAGAGACATTTGGATTCTAGGCGAAAGTATAAACTTCTGGCCTACTTTTGTAAACCCTATTCATATTGATGAATTCACGGTGGATAGATTCATCACAGAAGGAACCTGGAACATCACAGAACTTAAAAAGAATTTTGGTAAAGAACTTGTGGGATTGATTTGTCAAACTCCCATCCATTCAGATCTTCACAATGATAGCATGGAATTATTATCCAAATATTCAGGAAAATCAATATCCAAGTTGGCTTCTGAAGCTGCAATTCCAATATCAAACCAGGTTGCTAATTGGAAATGGATAAAAAAAAGAAAAGCCACTCCCTCGGGTTGAAGGTTTTTGGTGGAGATTATTCAATAAAGCTATCCCAACTTATGATTTCCTCTGCCATAGAAGATTGCAATTGCATAATGGTTGTCCTAGGAATTGTAATATGCAAGAAGACATTAAGCATGTGGTAACTAAATGTAAAAGGCTGGAATGTACCTTTCAGCTTTTGAAAAAGTGGGGCTTTATATTCCCCATTTTTACTTTTATGGAAGATTGTTTGAGTTGGATCCCTCTACAAAATTATTGGATGATCAATTTATTCTATAATGTAATATATTTTTCATGGAAGGGGAGAAACGAACTAGTCCACGAAGGAAATGATGTTTCTCCACTTTTCATTGCTTTCGAAGCTCTCAGCTATGCTTCAATTACAGCAATCAATTCTTGCTATAAATCGAGTAAATGGGTTGCTAACCAGCATCATTTACTGTTGGATAACCATTAGCATCCCCCACCACTCGACTGGTTAAAGGTAAATGTTGATGCGTCATTACTTAAAACATATAGAGGTGGTTTCGGTGGTGTATTCAGGGACCACAAAGGTAGATTCCTCTTGGCTTTTGGCTACTCTTGCATTCACTGGGATATATCAAGACTTGAACAACAAGCCATTCTATCAATCAAAGGAGTAATCAAAGATTGGATGCTTAACTACAAGGGGATCATTATTGAAAGTGATAACTTCAACATCATTAGCCTATTACAAATGATCTTCTACAAAGGTAAAAAGGATTTGGAATCTCCTTTCAAAGACTTCCATAGTGTCATTTTTAACTGTATAGATAGGAAGTGCAATAAATTAGCAGATCTATGTGCTAATTATGCAACTTTTAGTTCTTTCATTTGGGAAGACTTAGTGCTTCATAAGGTTCCTCCTTACTTTATTTCCATATTAAAGGAGGAATCTAATGGTATTGGCTAGTTCCTTGCTTTAGTTCTTTTTAATAATAGTAATGCAAATGGTTGCATTTTCCTAAAAAAAAAAGATAATGATGTAAAGGCAAATATAAAAGAAAATGTAAATATAAAAATTTTAGATTCTCGTATAGTTGGATTGAGTTGTACAGTGTCAAGAGTTGTAAACGTTTGAAAATGATTGTTTATATATACATGTATAGGTTCCAAAAGAAAATAATTCCTCTTTATTTGAAAATCATTATCTTTTAAAATTCTATAGAAGATTCAAAAGCTAGGAGATTGAAGAATGAAGTATACAATAATATTTAAATCTATATTTATATATGGATAGAAATATAGGCTTATTGTTGGTGGAGTTTGGCTACCTTTACTTTTTAGCAAACCCTGGGTTGTACTCTGAGAAATTATAAATGAATAATTTTTTTATTTATACATTATTATTCATGCATCATTTTATTATACGATAATGTACATATTACAAAGTCTTTATTATAAAGTTTTTAAATTATAATTCCCTAACTCTTAGAATAGAGCCTATCTAATCCTACATTTATATAACGATTGATTGTGGTTAAGATTGTTAGCTAGCAACTCACTCTAAGTAAGTGAAAGTCTATATTAAATGTACCCCTCTGTCTCTGCACATCCTTTCTCTTTTGTCCTTTCAAAACTTTAAATCTAAATCAAAATTTATGATCTAAAGCTTATGTGTTGAAATCTTGATAGCCCAAACATTCTTTTAAATCTATATAAATTGGAAAACTTTAGTCTTCACTTTAATCGAGAGTATTTACTTAGGAGATACAATTAACTATAGGGGCTTGCCCTTATAGGAAGTCTAGAATTAAGAATTAAAATAATCCATACCTTAGCTCCCTTCTAAGATAGGGGACAAATCTATGGTTGTAGACCTAAGCTTTAAACATTGGTTTAGTTTCATATTCAAAGAGATAAGTGAATATTCTTTTTATCCTTAGGGATGAATTATATATTCCTTATGCTGTGTTTAATCATGAAAATAAATTGAGAGTTTCTCTTTTCAAATCGATAGTGAAATATTAGTTTATCCTTTGGGATGATATAATGTTAATTTATGCATATTTGATTAAAGAAACATAAAACATTTAGAGTAAATCTTGTGGCATATGAGAAAATTGTCCACATATTTTTCTAGCGACTGTGTTGGGGATAGACTTTTCTCTCCATCTTTACGAAGACTACTTTTTTAAATACATATAAATTTAAATAAATATTTGGACTATCAGATTTCATGTATATGCATGCTTATTTAAATTTTAGTCTTGTATATGCATGTTTAGTATAGTCTTGTAAATGCATGTTTATTTAAATTAGGTGGGGGTGCGGCCTATTTATAGTCTTACATATTTGCATGTTTTATAGTCATGCATTTATGCTTGTTGTATAGTGTTACATTTTTGCATGTCTTCTATTCTTGCATGTGTATATAAATATAAGACTTTAGATTGTAAATCTCAAAGCTAACTCCCCTCGTTTATAAAGTCTCTTCACTAAAATCATTGTCCAAATCTAAATCTAAATCTTGTTAAATTCAATCTTCTATATGTGTAAGTCTAAGGACAAGGGTCTTTAGCAAATAATTGTTGAAAAAAAAAAATTAAATCTTAATCTTTTCTCTCAAATTCAAAGTAATTTGGATTAGGGTAATTGTCAAATCATTGAAATTAATCTCAAACTCCAATTTCAATCATTCTACTAGTTTGTATTTTCTTGGACTGGGTCCATATCTAAAATCATTAAAAAATCTAAATTAAAAAAGTTTTGATTCCACTTCAGTTTAGTTGCACTTTGGAGATTTAGTAAACTCTACTCAATTTATTCTTCAGACTTACATCTTGCCTAAATGTTAGTGAATTTTGAAAATTGATACACAATTCTTGTCAATTACAAAAAAAATATCTAAAAATTTGATTATCTCCTTCACCAATAATATCAACATGACTGTCAGCAATGATCCATCTACTGAGGTCACTATGACTCAATTTGGGTCAATTGATAATGTTTAATTTACTTTCACTGCACCATAATCTGAGGTTGTCAAAACTGAATTTGTTCCTGCTCTGCCTATCAAAATTCTACCTAAGGGTGGGTCTACAGTTACCCCAGTAGTTGCTAAGACTTCAGTATTTTCTCGATTGACTTTCCCAAAGCTATCTGCCAGTCAGAAGGGAAAGTCTGCTATAGTGTCTGAGCTCCCTATCAGAGCAAGTTTTAGATGGGGTTATCCTCCACCACAATGGAGATGACTAAATCTCAATGGAGAAATAAAAATCATCATATGAGGCATTAAGAAGAGAGATAAGCTGATAAAAGAAAATTGTTTGTTGAATGCTGCAACTGAGGTAGCTAAAAGGAAGTCATATGAATTGATGATTAAAGATTCTAAGGCTATATTTAATTCCCTTGTAGAAAGTTCAAATTAATTCCACCTCCTATCCCATGTGTTGGAGAAGAGAACATTCTTTGAATATTAAACTCTTGCACTCCTACTACATCTAAAGCATCCATTGTGGTCTATCTATCTGAAAAAAAAAAAAATTAGAAGTTTATGGGATGGATTAGTTCGTAACTGTTCAAATAGTTATGGGCAATCAAACTCAGAGTTTTTAAAGTTAATAAAATGAGTAATCTCTACTCAGGGTGAATTAGAGCTGCGTAGAGAAAGGAATGTTTCTCCCTCTGAGAGGAGAAGAATCTAAGGGATTCAAAATTTACAAAGTTGTCAATAGGATCTCATGAGGCTTAAGGCAGCTAGCAGATGCTAATAGTGTGACTTAATATGAGACTTACTAAGTTTAAAATATACTTAGGTTTTCTTTATTATGAAATTAATGTAAGCTCACTAAAATGCACAAGTATATGTGCAGAATCTAATAATAAAGCAATATAGTAGAGTGTCGAACCCATGAGGAAGTGTTATGCTTAGTTGCAACTTAACTGTTATTGCCACTTCAAATACACAACTTATCCTACTGAAAAAAAAATGATATTTTTGAGTTTTATCACTGAAAGAAAAACTTGCAAAAGAAAATTAATATTTATGATAATAAAATATTTTGGACTAATTAATGTAAAAAAACATAACTTTCCTAATGAAACTCTGAAAAGTAGATGTGGATCGGAGCATATGCATCCCAAGATCTCTATCAAGCTTGTAGCAGCGAGAAGAAAGGTTTATGAGCTTCCTATAATTTATCTTTCTCCATAGAACTTAGAATATTCAAACATTCTATATCTAGGCAAGCAAATATTTCATTTCAATACTTCTAATTATTCTAGCATTCCTCTATCAAAGTTATACATCACACTAAGTTTTAACTATATACATGACTATTGTATGCATTAAATAAAGAATAAGAGATATTAAAAACATCAATACTTTTGTTAAAGCACAGGAGTCTACATTAGTACAAACTTTGCTTATTACATCATTAGCCCAAAACTAGAGAATTAGTAAGACATGAAGGAAATAATAAGCAAACTCATTGCTATTTTATTCAACAGAAGAAGAGATACAAAAGTGGTTATAAAAAAATTATCACCAGGAATGATCAAATGAACTTCTCCACACTCCTACTTTCACTAATCAATGTGCTGCTTACATAGATAGGCTACGATCTCTACAAAATAAAAAAATATCTTGCACTTTCCTAGCCTCCCTTAGACTTTACGCTAAGGGGGAACTATAAAAATACATTTACGAGAACAAAATTTTGCTCCAGTGACATAACTTATAACAAAAGAACTAAAAAACTATTTATAGTAATCACAAGAATGGGCTCAAGCATAGCGTCACTCGATAGGGTGGCATCGTGGTGGTGAAAAATAGAACTAGCGCCTCGATGCTATAACGTCTGCTCTACTATGGTGCTGGCTGACATGGCACAGTTACCGATTAAAATGGAGCATCTTTTTATTGAGTCAACATGCCTTCTCGTATTAGTTACTACTATGTCGTGATGCTCCAGAAGTTTGACTATTATGCCACTTAAATGGAGAATCCAGTGCTAAGGTGTTGAAAGGTATGGTGCTGTGACATTCATTTTCTTGAGACACTTAGTGCTGCATTTCTAAATCACAAGTCTATTCCTATGAGTAATTAGAAACATAAATCTATGAATCATGAAAGGTATAATCCAATCAATCCTTAAAAAGTTGTTCAATTGAAAAGTGAAGTGACTAAAGTCTCTCACCAATCCTTAGCTCATCAATCAATGAGAACTAATCGACATTATTTCAAAGGTAGTAAATCATCTTCTCATCCCAATATGATAATACTAAAACCAACAAAGTAAACAACTCTATTATCTAATAAGAAGAAGGTTACGTAGCCTAAAATAGTTGCCACTTCTACTACACCTGTCATTAACAAACCAAGTGTAGTAGAAGAAAGGAGAAAGCAAAGTAAAGATCAAGTAGAGTCTTCCTTGAAAAGGAGTATATCCCGATTGACCTGTATAATGTATCAAAAAAGTCCATAGAAGAGATGATGAATTCTCTAAAAGAAAGTATACAAAAGATAGATGAAGAAGCTGATGTGATAGCATCTCTCAATAATTTAGATGAGGAAATGGCTGAATGTGTATTTGTAGTGGATACTCGATCATCAATCCAGAAAGATAAAAGGAAAATAAAAGTAAATCCAATAGATGTTAGAAATGAGGAGGAAGAAAAAGAAGATGAAGAATATGTTCTAAATCTGACTAGCAGTCGTTTAGACCAGTTAATTTACAAAGATGAACAAATAGCTCAGATAAAGAAAAATATGGAAGAGTTAATGGCTATTATGGCCGCTCTATAAAGTAAAAAAAATTCCTTCTATTGAAGCTAAGATAGATTCTATGCTAGTAGAGTCTATCCAACACTGCAGTAAGCCCAAAGAAACAAAAAAAATACTAAAGTCATTAAGTTAGAGAAAGAAATAGTTTAAATAGTAGACATCAAATAGATAGTAGAAAAATAAGTCAAGGAGGCTCTAACACACTTTTGAAGAGTTAGAATAGATATTCACAACAAGGTTTGTTGGAGAACATCACCATGGCATAGTGGGGAATCTGTTAGTGGAGGAATAGAAACCTGATGAAAGTTTGGTTAATTAGATCTTAAGATGGAGGAACATCTATATGAAATGTGAACCTCAACTCCAGGAGCAACATGCTATAGAAATTCTTTTAAATAATATTCATGGCCCGATTGCTTTCTTACTAAAAGGGTTTACAATCAATACTTTTGAGGAATTATTGAGTAAAGCCTCTAATCTCTAAGAGGAAATGTCTCAATTAACTTTCTTAAGAGATTAATCAACCATGAAAATAAAATAAAACTTCAAAAATTGCTAGAAAAGAAAAAAAATATGTGTCAGTGTTTACAGAGAAAAAAGGGAAACAACCAATGTATATCCAAAAAAAAATTCTAAGTCATCGTTCATAGTATCAGTAGTACGATATGCCTCCTAATCAATAATTTAAACCTCATTCCATTCTCACTCCTAAAGAGAAAAGAGAGAGGTTTGAAGCATCAAAGAATAAAAGTTATTCATTTAAAAGAGTGGTTATTAAGAGAATCTTTAAGAATCTTTTAAAGAACATAGAATTTAAACTTTCAGATCTAAAGAAGCCAGAATACGTGGGTAAATCAGGATAGCCTAGATATTTTTCATATCATTGGATGATTAGTTATGAGTTAGAAGATTGCATAACTTTTAAAGAATGGATTAAGAGGAATATTAAAGATGGGCCAGTTGTGATACCCAAAGAGTATTTAATCAATCCTAGTCAAGGATTAGCTAAATGTATATTTCGTGGGCCTTCTGTATCAGTCTCAAATTTAAAATCTAGTGATGATTGGGATATAGCTTTATCCTGATCTTCTAAGAAAATTCTAAATAAACTTTATTATTTATATGCTCATGTATCTTAAGGAGTGCAAAATCCTATGCTAGTTGATTTACCATCTCCTAAAGAAGAAGTCCAGAATAAGGTTCAAATTAAAGGGCTTAGTAAGATGTCAGTCGGTTAGTATTTAGTGGTTCAGAAAGAGGAACCTAAAAATAGAGGCAGCAATGTTAAAAGTAAAGTTGTAGTTTCTTCTAATGGCAAAATAAAAGCTCTTGTACCCCTTACAATGTATGATTTCTATTTTATCCCTCCAGGAATAAAGAAAATAATGAATAATGATTTAGTGCATATCTTGTTTATATTTGATGATGATGAAACAAATGGTAATATAAATAGTGCAACAAAAAATAATTTTATAGAACCAAAAATAAAGTTAGATAAGTTGAAATAATCTCTTCAATATTTCTCTGATAGTGATTCCTCTATTGCCGATGTTCAGGGTGATCCTATTTGCCTAGAAATTGAGATGTCTAATTTTGATAATTCATTAGATGAAGTTTTAAAAGTAAAAGATAACATAGAATTAAAAGAATTCACAGTCTCTTCCTCATAAAGAAGGTTTAAGTAAATATGCGCAGTGGTAAAGTACTACCACCATCAGCATCTATAGCCAACAAAGGAAAATAAGTTGTTGATAATCCAGAGACGTCAACATCGATTCAACTAGATTCAGATATAGCTAATTGAGATATTCTTAAAATGGATTATAATGTGTTAGCGTCATCTCAAAAACTACCTGTGAAATTTAGTATCTATGATACTTAGGTTCTTTCTAAAGAATTTAGAGAGGCTTTGATTAAAGCATTACTTGATCTAGAGATCAGTGTGGCTCAATTAGCATTAACACAGTCTGAAGAGGCTCAATACTTCAAACAAATTCTAAGGATCACATTCTTGATTAAAGATTTTCTCTTGGGGATTATGGAGTATAACTGTCCATCATATATTTCTTTGAACATAGATAATTTCAAATTATCTCATGTTCTTGTTGATCCAGGTGTATCAGTCAATATTATGACTCTTAGAACTCTTGCATACTTGAAAGTGGATGCTCATAAATTCAACTCTATGTTGACCTCATTTTTGTATGAGGTCACTAGGACCAATCTAGATCCTTGATCAACTCAGACCCTAGGATCAATCTAGTTTAAACCCAGAAATTCAAACTAAAATAAAAGGTTTAAAGGCCTTGTCTTGAAAGCCTTTTTCAGTGATTTTTTAAATACTTGAAACTCCAATCAAATGACCTCTGATTCATGACCTATCAATTACATATTGATTAAACATGTCTCTAAAATCTATTCTGCAAATTTGAGCTTAATCTGAGATCTCTAACCCTAAAAATTGGATTAAAATCCAAAGGCTGTAAAATCTTCAAATATTTATGGCCTATGCCACTAGACCTGCTACCTAGTGGATTTTGACCTTGAAGCCCTCTCCAAACCCTTTAATCACATCTAAAATGTTGATTATAACTTGTTAATTATTAAACTATATTTTGGTGGTTCCATTTTTAACCCCCAATTGACCAAGGGTCAAAATGACCAAAATACTCCTTAAGGGCTATTTTTGGAGTTTCCTTTAAAACTTTAATATACACTTATCAAATTAAATCCCAAAAAATCTTCTAATACATCCTACTCATCATCAGGAATGTATAGGACTCAAACCTAGACCCTGGTCAAGCCTGGTTAACTAGGTCAACTCAAATGACCAAAATATCCCTTAGGGGTAAAAACAGTCATTTTGAATCAAATGACATTATTTTTGGATGGAACCACTTCCATTCAACTCCAAAATTCAAAACAAACTTTTTGGAAATAATCCCAATCCTTGGGTCAACTTGGTTGACCAAGTCAACCAGAATTAACCCAAATGCCCTTTAAGGGTTAAATAGGTTATTTTCATCCAAATGACCTTCCCAGACCTTGGGACTACCTCCAACAGACTCAAAATATCATTTCAAACTTGTTGAGCTCGAATCCAGACCTTCGATCAACCTGGTTGACCAAAAGTACATTAAGGGTTTAAATGGGTCATTTTAACCCATTCAACCTATTCAACCCATTTAAATAAAATCAATATCTTCAACCCTTCAAATCTATTTCATTTTAAGCCTCAAATATTTCTAAACCCACCATGAGTCATATCACCATATGTTGACTAAGTCAAACTTACCAAAATTTAGTCAAACCTCTTTCCGTTCACACACATGTATTCAAATCTTGAGTCCTTAATCTCAAGCCATATTTAAATTAATCAAACCAACTCATAAGACCTTCCCCCATGCCACATAAGCTCTTATTGACTAGTTTGACTAGTCAAAATATGCAAAACATGGTCAAAGGAAAGGCTTAGGTGGCTTTGCCACCTTGGCAAAGTCAAATCCCATAATAATCCATTTTCATATGCATTTAGGTGGCTACAGGGATTACATGGCAGTATGCTAGAGCTCATCTCATGCATTAATCAAGGCTAGTAATAAGAGGTTAGGTTAGCCAAGCTTTACTCAACTCAAATCCTTGGAATCTTCTCCAACCATCCAAAATGATAAATTCCAGCTGCATTTATCCTCTCCCAGCCATCCCTCAGCTCCTCCATCTATAAATAAGCCCACCCAGCCATTAAAATGGTTGTTAAAAAGTTTGAGAGCCCAAATTGAGAAGAGAGAGAGAGAAAGAGAGAGAAAGGATAATTACAATAGTATAATTTAATCCAGCCATCAAAAGTTCTTTGACCCTTGAAGGAAGTTGTAGAGGATTCAAATAACTTTCCAAAAAGCCCAAGGTCATCAAAATCCACCCATTGGATTGTATCTTCATTTTAAGTTATATGATCAAACCTTGATTTCTCCCAAATCTCGATGCATGGAGCCTTGAAACTCCATGGGTTGAAAGATTAGCATATCAAGATCCTATGTTTCAAATTTCATGAAAATCTAATGGTTGGATTAAAAGTTAAGTGCAATTGAATATTTTAATTCATTTTGAACTATGTTTCAGTCAGCTAACCAGAGCCGTCCGATCACTCATTCAATGCGATTGGACGGCACTGATCATGTCACGTCATCCCTAAGAACCACGCATGGTTATGAAAGAAAAATTGAATTAAAAAATTAATTAAATGCCCATAACTTCCAAAATTCATAGAAAATTTAATTTTTCACCAAATTTAGTGTTCTTGGGCTCCTTGGAAAGGTTTTGAGCCCTACTATTTATTAAAATTAAAATTAAGCTAATTTGATCAGTGGAATATGAGATATTTAGGTTTGATTAAAATCTAATTTTCTTAATTTTCTCATAATCTAATGGTCAACATGCTCCAAAATTTTGGTGAAAAGTTTTTGGGCATCTTAGGCATTTCCTGTAATTTTCTTAGGATTAGACGTGTAATGGATTTATATGATGTGAATTTATAAGGTAATGGGTCTATTTTTGACCCAAAACTTTAAAAATTCATAAACCTTCAAATTCTTAGAACTAGGCTATCTAATTGTGGTGATGTGCTTGCATATGTCCTAGGGTTATGTGACCAAAATTTCAAATCCATTTGAACACTAGAGACACCTAGGGAAAATAATAAAAAAAGGTTTAATTAACCTAAAAAAATTATAGGAAATTGTACACACATCTAATAGAGATGAAACTTTAGAACATTGAACTTAGTGACATTTTATACCGTAGGTCCAAATTTCATTAAGTCAGAAAATTAATCAAGTCAAAATTCAGTATTTTTTAGGACTCAAAAAATTCAAAAAAATATAATAAATCAAAATTAAATTCAAAAATTAAAACTAATACATCAAACTGACCAAAATTTGATTTTCTATTTATAAAAAATAAAAGTCCTATCACTAGACTTGTAAATTAGCTTTAATTTAAGTTTTAGTAAAAAATAATAATTAATTATATAAAAGAATTAAAATATATTTAAAATGTCAAATAAATTCTAAACACCTGAAAACACTCTTATGGGTAATCCCTGACCTTTGGGAGTGATTCCATACAGTTTAGAATAAGTTTGGATCAAAATAATCAAAACATCCAAAATTAAGTAATTAAAAAAATCAATTAATTAACCAAACTTTGAAAAATCATAATAGATTCAAATTAAATCCAAAAATTTCAAATAATATATCAAATTAAACATAATTCAATCCTTAATCAAAGAAAATTAAAATCACTTTAATTTGACTTCAATTTTGAGAATAATTTAATTTTAAGTAAAAATTAATATTTAATGATTTAATTAATTAAAAATAATTAAAAATTCCATAAAATTCCCAAACACTTGGGAATTTTTTCTTAGGTCATTCCTGACCTTTGGAGTTAATTTCATGGAGTTGGGAGTTTATTTAGAGCCAAATTATTAAATGGCCCTTAATTAAACCAATTAAATAATTCAAATAAATACACAAACTGTGACAAATCATAACTAATTATAGAAAACTCCAAATTGAGCAAACTCAAAGGCATTGTACTCCATGTAAGGTTTAATATTTATTAAAAATATAAAATTAACAAAAAGCACTTAAATTTAAAAAATTAATTTTTTGATCAACTCTAGTTTAAAATTTAACTTTAACTTCAAATTTTCATAATTAAATATAAAAAAATCCAATTCCAGCAAACTCAAAGCCTAATTACTCATATTTAGGTCTAGTATTTTAAAAATATCAAAACTTTAAAAATTAACCTTAATCAAAAAGTCACTTTTTGACCCCTTTAATTGATATATTAAAATAATTCAAATAATTTTAAAAAAATTCAATAATCAGCCAAAATTTAAAAAAAATATAAATTTAATTAATTAATTAATCAACCAACCCTTTAATACAAACAAACACTCCAAAGATGAAGTTTTTAGGATGGACTACTCTGGGCTGCGGGGCTACGTGTTGTTAGGAGGCTTGAATCCTCGAGCCTGGTGACACAACGCCACAAATGAATTCAATAGAGTATAAAACTTTAAATTAAATCATTGTTAATTATTTAAATAAATTAAACAATTTAATCCAACTACATCAACAAGGTTTTTAGGATGGACTACTTCGGGCTGCGAAGCTATGTATCCTAACGAGGCCTGGTTCCTCGAGCCTGGTGGTACAACACCATGAACTGGTTGATGAAAAATTTAAATTAATTTAATCCTTCCTTAAAATCAATAAATAATCTAATTAATTAAATTTATAACTAATTAAATCCATTTAATTAATTAACCTTAAAAAAATACATTTTAAAACAAACCTTAACACATTAATATTTAAACTTTAACTAAATTTACTCTTTGACCTTCAAGAAACCCAAATATTAGACAACTTTAACTAATTATCTGATATAAGACATATCCAAACCACACATCCAACTACACACACATAGATGGTTTGCTAGGGCACTACTTCTAGATTTAGGCTAGGCAGGTGTTTACTTTCCTATTATGTGTCGAGATTTTTAAGTTTTCATTACATGCTGGTTGTTAATATTGATATGATTATTTATTTAATTTCTGCACTCTATAATGTGATTGATGGGCATTAAATTTACCCTTAGATTAGGGGCGATTTAAATTTTGATATAATCTTATATAGGTGGCTATGCTCATACAGGGCATTGAAATTAAAGGGGACAAAGTTAAATTTAAATTAATCAAATTTCTGTAGGCGCTCCAGAATACTAAGTCACCCTTTAAAAATTGAAAGAGCATAGCCAAGTACCGCTGGTTTGAGCATTTTAAATTTCATTATATTAACTGCATGGGATAATTTAAATATAATTGCTTAGGATAACCCTGCAGGTTGTTTAAGTCTAATTTTTTAATTTTTATTAAAAGTAATTCAAATTTATTGAGTTATAATTCAAAGTGATATTTGAGAGGGGATACATAAGTATCTAACTTAGATTTCAAAGAGGAGATAACATTCCTTAGGGGAGGGTTCTCCTCCATTTGGAAGACTAAGTTAGGATAGTTTCAAATATCCAAAGGGAAAAGAAAATACCCCTGCGAGGGGGAGTTTCTTTTCATTTGGATATCTGGACCCGACAATCCAAGGAGCCCTGTAGAATGATGAATAAGTGAAGATCAAGAAGAATCCAATTCTCAAATTCACTTGAGTCTTAGGAATAAATTTCGGGTTGTTGTCAGTGGTACCCGACCACTTTACTTTCTACAGACCCTGGGTTGTAATATTAAGTGGCACTTGCCACATGGACTTTTAATTTGAATATTAATTAATTTAATTAATGATTGATTTGTTGATTTGTGATATAGGATTGCATACTTTTAGTAGTTTTTTGGCGATTTTGCTTGTCGATCTTTAATTTTTCCTGGAATTTGATCGGAGGCTCGTGAGGGATCGCTAAAACTTTTTCTACTTTAATTATATTAAAATTTTTAAGATAATATAAAAACTCTAATGCTTTTAAGAAGTAAGCCTGGGACACTTGGGAGTTCGCATTGCATCTTGTTGCACTTTCTTTCCTTTGTTAGACACCTCCCAACCTGTGAATTTTGGCAGACCACCTGGCCTATAATGGTGCATATCTATCAAGAGAATATATGTAATCTATAGGGAAAAAATCTACTTTTAAGCCTTTTTAAAAATTGCTTCATATTTGATTTAAGCATTCATTGAGTCAACAAGCATGCACTATATTACAAATAAATTAAAATGAGTCAAAAATATAATTACACTTACTTTAATCTTTATACTACCCAACATAAGTCAAAGGGCCAATTAGGGACTGCTCTAGATGTCAGCTTTATTCTCAAAAACTTATCTTAAGTAATGTCCCTACCACTTTCACATAAGAGACCGGACTTATGGTTTTAAAGCGACTAGGTGATTTAGCTGGCTCCCCAATCCAGGCCGGGGTAAGTTCGGATCTTGCATTACATTAGCTAGGTTCGGGTCACTGATTTTCAGTACCCAATTTAGACTTAGGTTCTAAGGCAAGCTCAGGCTATAAGACATCAACCTCTAGGAATCTAATCCCAACCTTCTAATAAAATTAACCATTCAAACTTAAATCTCTTTCAATCAAATTTAAGCCCAACACTTATGATAGGTTGGGGTGTTTCTGAAGTGATTTAGAATCTTAAAACACCTCCTACTTTTCTTCCTTTAGCCTCCAGAAATAAGTGCTCATCTTGATCCAATCCTAGTTGAACTTCCAATCCTCACCTCCCTTGATATCAAACTTTAAAATCTCAAAATAAAGTTTCTACCACTATTTTAATCGAGAGTATTTGTAGGAAACTCCAATTTCCTATAATGTAATTAACTACAAGGGCTTACGCTAGTAGGAGATTTAGTAACCCAGATTAAATAAATCTTTTAAAATCAAATTTTTAAAACCTTAATTAATTATCTTTGGGAAAAATTTAAGTTAAAATTAATGATTATTATCATTACTTTCAAAGGATCAATAATGATTGATATCGCTTTTCCTTAGAAAGATATATCAATTATTATTGTAACTTTAATTATGAAGTTAATAATATTTCATCCAAATTATCATAATTAAATCCAAATTATTGTAATTAAATACCTAATTGAACAATTATTTTGACCCATTGAGATCATATATAGTTTCTTCTCAAATTTTACTACGATAATTGTGATGAACATTCAATCTATAAATTGAACCCATTAGGGAACAATATTTTTGCCTCCTGGGGTAATATATTGCTCATACTGACGTGTTCAATTTCAAAATTAAATTTGAGAAATTAAATCACCCAAAGATAATTAATATTTTCAAAAAACTCAACACTTTTTAATCAAACACTCTGATAAAAGGATGTTATGAGGATTCAATGAAAAGGGCTTTGGGTTCAATAACCCAGCTTTTAGAAATTGGAAACATAAAAATTGAAGCCAAATTCCATAATAGAATTCAAAACTTCTTTTAACTCTCTCCTAGGTAGACACTGGCTCCATGAGTATAGAATGGTGCCTTCCATGTTTCATCAGTGCATTAAATACTGTCGTGAGGGGGCAGAGCATTGTATTAAAGATGAATTACAACCATTTTCAATTCATGAAGTTGGTTTATACAAAGATTCTTCATATTATCTTCCTAAGAAGTAGGTTGTCTTCTCTAAAAATCTCAAACTAGTTGAAGTTGAAGAAAAAGAAAAGAAAGGAAAAGAAAAAGAAAAACACAAAGAAAGAGAAAAGCATTATGATCTTAAACACGATGTTCTCTGGTCACCAGCCTTTCCTTCACAAAGAGGTGGTAGAGTGACTCAATGATTTAGAGGAAGAGGTCTAGCACGAAAAATTTGAATAAAAAAAGAAAATGAAAAGCAAAATATGCAAATAAAGGTGCCTGTAATACATATTAATTTTGAATCCATCTTAAAGGAGGAATCATATATGATTGATAAAAATCCACTGTCTATAGAATATTGGAAACATGTAAAGCAATCAAAGTTTGAAATCTCTATAAAAACTAATAACGATGAGGATAGGGTTCAAATGACTAGCAAAGCGGATTCAAACACATCTACCATGGAGAGGCTAAAGAAGTATGCAAAAGATATTACCTTAACCCCACTATCCCATAGTGATGTAAAAAGATTTGAGGTGGTATCCTTTCTTCTTTTAACCCATATTCCAAGGCTAATATCATTATGCCCTCTACCAAAAAAACACCTAGAATCAATGTAAACATCAATGATCCATTTAAGGATAAAATAATAGAGCTTCCTTTTGACTGGCACTCAAACTGCGTTAATAAATTTGCTAAGCAAAGTTTAACACTATCAAGTTAGATTGGAGGTGAAGCTTAACAATTCGAACACTTGTGGAAAATAAAATATTATAAATACACATCAATACTAGGTGTCAACTTTGCTACTCTATATTCATTTGAAGATGATGAATATTGCTTAGTCTTATCAAATAATTTTGAGCCTAGCAGTATCTTTTTAGTGAACATTAAAAATTTTAATGAACTCTATCTAGGAACTTCAGATGATCTGGATGACTCTTAAGTTAGTGATGCACCTCAAGAACTTGAAGAGGAGATTAAATCTACCATTGATGATTTAAAAGAAATAAATCTGGCTACCAAAGAGAACCCTTGTATGATCTTCATAAGATCTTTATTGAATGAGAATGAGACGAATAAAATGATTGAGCTATTATTAGAATTCAAATATTATTTTTCTTGGAGCTATAAAGAAATGCCCAAATTATCTCCAAACATAGTAGTTCATAAGCTAGAAATTCAACCAGGAATGATCCTAATTAAATAAGAACCTCGACAGATACATCTCGACATTCAACAATAAGTAATATCTAAAGTTAATCAGTTAATCAATACACGCTTTATTAGGAAAGAAAAATATCCAACTTGGTTAGTTAGCATTATCTCGTTCAAGAAAAAGAATGGTTAAATTTGTGTCTACATTGATTTCATAGATCCATCAAGCTTATCTTAAAGATGTGTTTCTACTTCCTATACTAGAACTTATGGTTGAAATTGCTTCCTCCCATGTAATATTTTTCTTTATGGATGACTCATCTGGGTACAATCAAATTAAAATGAAAAGTCATACCATTCAGATTAAAGAATGTAGGGGCAACCTACCATATCTAGATTTCAATCTACCTTATCTAGGAGTCACTATTCAAGTCAAGTATAAATTCATCTATTTGGGAGCCACTATCCCATCTAGATTTTTATCATACTTGTTTAGGAGATGCTATTCAAGTCAAATATAAATCCATCTATTTGGGAGCCACTATCTCATCCAAATTTCAATCACCTTACCTAGGAGATGCTATCCTAGTCAAATATAAATTCATCTATTTGGGAGTCACTATCCCATCCAAATTTTAATATACCTTATATAGGAGACACTATCATAGTCAGGTATAAATCCATCTGCTTGGGAGCCACTATCCTATCCAGATTTTAATCCACCTTATATAAGATACACTATCCTAGTCAAGTATAAATTCAATTTTTTGTGAGCCACTATCTGAAAGTTCATCAACGTTATTAAACCACTAAAAACTAGCTTGAGGCTAACCGAGGGGGGGGAGGGGGGGGGGGGGGGGGGGGGGGGGGGGCAAACTTCTTTAAGCAAAAAAGAAAATCCCGAAGCTCTCCTCAACACGCTCTCTAAGCTCCCTCTCAAGCAATTCAACAGTGAAAGATCTCTTACAAGATAATATAGGAGTTTAAATAGAAAGTCTCCAAAGAAGCCCTAAATTTCAATTTACAGCTAAGGATCATCCCGCATGATCGTTAGATTATCTTGTATGATTAGTACAAAATAGCACTGCTAGGCAGTACAAACTGCATTGGTTTGTATGATAAATTTAAGAGATTATACTGATCATCCAGTACGATCCTGCGATCATCCTATATGATTAGTTCAAGAGACTGTATTGATCTTCCAGTATGACAAGCGATGATGGGTGATGATTAATATCATCCCATGCATCTCTCAGGTTATACAGTATAATCATCCTGTATGATTTGATTGAGCAATTTAACTATAATTAATCTCGTAATCACAGGATCAATTTAGGTATGATTATCACAAATTAACTCTTATGATGTATATCATACTGTGTGATTAGAGTAAAATTTGAATATTAAAAAATTGCCTAAATTATGATTGGTGGTTGAATTTTGTGATTATACCTGATCGTCTTGTACGATTAGGATCATCTAGTATGATTAGGTTAATCAATCTCAGTTAATAAAGGGTGCCCTAATTAGGGTTTTCTATTTTAATTAATCATCCAATATAATATAAATCATACTATACATTTAGTTCAAAAAATTAAAATTTTTTTAACTCACCAACTCACTCTCTTGAGTGTGTGTGTATAATGTTACTCAGCTTAGTATCCACCATATACATGATTTGACTCAAGAAAGATAAAAGTATAATAAAGTTGTAATTACAAACATAGTCAACCCTAGTCTATCTAATCTTAAGCTGATTGAAGTTGCAAGTGAATGGTAAACCTGAAATATTAGTGAGCAGGGCAAAACAGATACACAATAAACCAATTGATAGTAGATAACAATAAGGAAATAATAATATTTGTTATCACCAAAATCACAGTACTTAAGTTCAGATTTATAATAATCTCCCCCTTTTCGATGATGGCAAACATTAGTGTTTAAAGATAATCAAATTCTTTACTATCTTTTAATCTCCCCTTAGAAGGTAAATTTTTGAAAGGAGAGTAAAAAAAAATTTATTTTAATTCAATTTTTTTTTAATTTTTAATATGAAATAAATATAAGAAATAATTAGAAAAATAAACATAAACAAAGTAGTAAACTTTCTTCATTTAGACAAGGGTGAAAATAACTGAATAATAAACTACTACTCCCCCTTTTGATATCACGAAAAGGAGGAAACATCTTAAAAGCAAAAGACATTAAGGAGAAAAAGAAACACATACAGCACAAAGTAATAAAGTAAAGAATAGTACAAATACATGAATATAAACACAGAGCAAACTAGTAAAAGGAAGAATGCTGATCAGGTGGAGGAGGAGGTGGTGGTTGGAAGAAGCTGTGGATGGAAGAAAATTGCTCCACAAACTAAGCCATATCATTATCGTGTTATGCTGCATTGCTTTCCAAATGAGCCAGATCATTTGCATGTTGTTGCTGCTGCTCAGCTACGTAGTTTTCAAATCTAACCTCCCACTAATCAAACCTCTGAACCAACTGATCAATCTGAGACTGCTGGCAGATAGGGACTGGTGCAGGAATAGGTCCTCTCTCCTCTTCCATAGGCTCTTCATTCATAGTGTGACGATGGGTACTATGAAGGACATAGAAACAACTATTAGAATAAAATACAGGGAGGTGATCAGGTGGAGCATGGTATTGAAGATTATATTTGGATTCTAAGACAAAGGCAATTAGATGTCCCAAGGTATTGGTAGACATTCATTTGTAGCGAGGATATCAAATGCAGGTTAGGTTATCAATATAACAAATGATAAGATCAGTTACATTAAAATCAATGTTAGCCATGATATTGTAAGTGGCAAATGAAAGAATAGGGGGAATATTAATCTAATCCCCAGCTTTAGAAATGATTGACTTGCAAAGGATATGCTGAATGATTTGGGCATCCTAGACTAAGGTGGCAACTTGGGCTACATAATAGTTAACATTAGTTTCCCTAAGAATGGTGTTTGCAAGGGTCCAATTATAGTTAGGATCTGAGGCTAAAATGTGAATTTTGTCTCCAGTAGTGAAAAGGTGAATAAATTTATGAAAGTCTTAGTAAGTGATTTCTACAGGCCTTCTATTAACATAAGATTGTAGGGCAGTAACCTCATTGTTAATTTGAAGGCTTGCAAAGAATTTGAATAAAAGTTCAGAGTTGAATGGAAAGGCAAGGGTAAGGATAAAATTAAGAGTTGTGTGGGAAAAAAGATTGAGTACCTGGAAGTTTGTAATCTCTTGATTGATGATTTTGGAGGGCGTAATTCTAGCTATTTCATAATGATTATAAGCCACTTCATAATCTTCCTCAGTAAATCTGGGATCGATAGTGTGCCTAGAGGAACTACCAGTAAGTGCTCGAGAACATTTTCCACTACCCATTTCAAGGGATTATAGTGTAAGAGGAAAGTAAAGGATGAGAGGATTGAAATGGTGTGAAGAAAGTGAAGAACTTCTACTATTTATAGTACGATCATGAGATTATATTGGATGATCGTAAGAATGTACCGGATGACTATGTGAAATCAATTCGACCAGATGATCTGTCAAAAAAGGTGGTCTTATCATACAGTATGATCAGACATTATACTAGACAATTAGAGAAAGAGAGAGAGCATTCATCATGAGGAGTTACCCTATATGATCGTTGACTTATAAGATCGAACAGTATGAATAGTTGGATTATATAGTATGATATATCATTAAAGATCATACCGGCTGAATTCAATTCATCCAACAGTTCTGTTACAAATCTGGTTTTGATGATGACAAACATGTCTCTATTATATTTTTGCTTGGCTAACCCGTTTCAGGCGCAAAAGATCACAAGCAACTCAAGCCAACTCAAGATCGGGTCCAAGTGTGTCCAATGTACTATTTTTCTTTTTTTTTGAGTCAATTATAATATAACTGATCCCCTAGCTAAGTAACCTTGCACACACACACTCAGGGGGAGAGCTTGAGTGAATTAGAGTTTCTGTTCATTTTTTGTTAAGATCGTCCTGGACGATATTCACATCATCCTGGACGATCCAGTAAAAATAGAAATCCTAATTAGGGCGACCAAGTTAAGAGGGCCTGATTAAGCAGATCGTCCAGGACGATCTTTGGATCGTACGGGACGATATGCTCAAATCATAAATTCTCAGCCGCCAGATCAAGTTAGGCAAGTTTTTATTTTAAGTTATTTGGTCTGATCGTCCCGGACGATACGTGTATCGTCTTGGACGATTCAGTACAATCATGCCTAAATTAATCTGGTAATTAAGGAAAGCAATTTATATTTGATTGATACGATTATATTGTCCTTGACGATCGCACGATCATCCCGGACGATCATGATCGTCTAGTGCATTTCAGCTGTACGACCCGAACTGTGCTTAAGATGATTTGGGCACTTTTTGAACTAATCGTACAGGATGATATCCCTATCGTCCTGGACGATCAAGTCATTTTTTTGGTCGTCCAGCATAAATTTCTCTGGATGACCCGAACTGTCTTCTGGACGATATTCCTCAATTTACACTAATCGTCCCAGACGATCGCAGGATCGTACGGGACGATATGATCAATTTTTTCTACTGATCGTCCAGAAGAGCCAGATCGTCTAAGCTGAAACAGTTGAATTTGAACGGATCGTACAGGACGATCTACCGATCGTCCTGGATGATCTTGGCCGACCAGTTGAGATTTAGGGCAAATTTTAAGCCCTCATATAAAAGAACTTTTTTTTGAAACAAGAAAAATCTTTTGCCACTTTCCTTTCCAGAGAAACCCTAGAGAGAGAGTTTGGTGTTGAAATCCAGGATCCCAAGCACTTAATTTTGATGGTGACAACTAATACTTACTGAGTCCATATAAACTTTCTTTAAATTACAAATGCTTAATCCTTGTATATGAGCACTAACATTTCAGGTCAGATGCACACTGCTCAAGATTACTGGAGACTCAAACCGGATAGAATAGGATGTTAAAAAGTCTGTAATTTTTATTTCTTTATTTTTATTTTCTTGAGCCTGCCACAGAAGCATGCATGTGAAAGGAGCAACCATGCACACACACAGTGGGGGAATTTTTTTTTAAAATGATTTAAATTTTTTTTAAGAAAATCGTACTGTACGATTTTGTATCGTACTGTACGATTAATTAAAAATACTCAGGCTAATGGCTAATTTTCGAATGATTAAGTTTACAAACTAATCGTACTATACGATACATATCGTACTGTACGATAAGATAAAATTGAGAAACCCTAGCCGCTAGAATAAGTTTGGTAAGTTTTTTATCTTGATTTTCTGTACTGATCGTACTGTACGATACTTATCATACTGTACGATTAATTAATACTTACCAAAATTATCTCCCTAATCAGGAAATAGACGTTGGTTTCTAATTTATATGTCGATCGTACTGTACGATCATATATCGTACTATACGACTTACAGAGATGATTTCATTCGTCACAGAGATCGTACCAGACGAAACCAAGGTTTTTTATTCTGTTCGTCCTGGACGATATCAAGAAATGAACTAATCATACTGTATGACTAGTGGAGTGCTGGACGATCGTCAGAGATGATTTCCTTCATCCCATCGATCGTACCAGACGATACCAAGAATTTTTATTCTATTCATCCTGGATGATATTCGTATCGTACAGGACGATATCTTGAAAAACACTAATCGTACTGTACGACTCAAGGAGTGCTGGACGACTAACAGAGACGAACTCTTTCGTCTCAAGGATCGTCCCACAGTTCGTCCTGTATGAACAGTACGAATCAACAGTATCATCCTGTATGATATACGTATCGTACAGTACGATATGAATAAAATTTGATAACTGTTCGTCTGTACTCGTACTGGACGGAGCTGTAATTGAACTGATCGTACTGTACGATTATAAATCGTACTGTACGAATAGAAATGCAAAAGTTGAAACTTTTAGGGTTTTCTGAAGCCTGATATAAAAACAACTTAAAATTTTCTTTAGGGGGTTGTTGATCTATCCTTTTGCTGTGAGAGGCTTAGAGAAAAAGAAGGGGATTCGTTAGAGAGAAGTTTTTGGAGAGATCCAGGGCTAGAGAGAGGAAGGTGAAGGTGAGCATGAGCGTGAGGGAGAAGTAGTGTGAGGGGATCACACGGTGGCTCCAAGCTAGCTGCATGCTTTGCTCCTCTTGTGGCTTTGGGAAGCTTCAAGAAAGTTCTCGAGGGAAGAGTCACTTCAAGATCAACATCGCCAAGGTACTCTGCCATCTCCAGGAGGGAGAAAAAGGAGAAGATCCGCTGCCGTCACCAGGAGGGTGACATAGCGTTTGGTATTCCGCCGCACCGAGGGAGGTGAAAGTGAGTATTGTAAAGGCTTCTCCGCCTTGCTGTGGGGGTAAAAGGAGAGTCAACTTTTACTAGTGCAAATCCCGGAGTAGATGACTCCGGGGAGTGGACGTAGGTCAAGTGACTGAACCACTATAAAAATCTCTGGTGTGTTTTTTCCTGTTTACCGTATTTTACTTTTCATGCTTTTAATTAGTACGTTAAATTGCTTGGTGAAAAATCATGATTTAAATCTTGTGTTGTAAAATCTAAAATTGAATTATCAATATCATCGTTGTGAACGTTATATTTGCTTCCGCACATTATTCGCTGAGATTATATTTTAAAAATACAAAAAAAATTAGAACTCTTGTGTAGGGTTAAATTTTTAAAATACCAATTCACCCCCCTCTTGGCGCATCTCGTACTTTCAAGTGATATCAGAGAGGGGTTTCAAAATAGTGTTTTAGAAAACCTAAAAACATAAGATCCATGGCTCAATTTGGTAACCATAACACTACGGAGGGTTATTCTATAACTCGTCCACCATTATTTGACAACATACCGTTTGATTTCTGGAAAATACGCATGTCTACATTTTTACAGTCTTTAGACTATCGCATGTGGATGCTAGTCCAAGAAGGTTATTCTGCACCATTTCGTATGTTGAATGGAATTAAAACTGAACTATCATTTAATGAATGGAGCATTGAGGATAGAGAACTTGCACAACTAAATGCTAAATATCTAAATTGTTTCTTTTGCGCATTAAAATCAGAAGACTATATGCGAGTATCAACTTGTACTACTGGTAAACAAATTTGGGATAAACTGTGTATCACGTACGAAGGAACTAGTGAGGTCAAACAATCTAGGTTGAACATACCGCTACATGATTACGAACTATTCCGCATGAAACCTAGTGAAACTATATCTGACATGTACACTCGATTCACCCAGATTGTAACATCTCTGCATGCTTTAGGAAGAGAGTTGTCTAACTCGGAGAAAGTAAACAAAATACTGCGATGTTTGCCTAGCTCATATGATGCTAAAATCACTGCAATAACTGAGTCAAAAGACCTGAATATTTATTCTATTGATAATTTGCTTGGGTCACTCATTGCCTACGAGCAAGGAGTGAGTCAACGACAAAGTGATGCATGTGAAAAGAAGAAGGAGCGAGCGGTGGCTTTAAAAGCAAACAATTCTGAAAGTGACAGCTCAGCAGCGGAGGAAGATGACGACATCGCCTTGATGACTCGTCAATTTAAAAATTTTCTGAAAAGAAAGCAGCACTGTCATCAAAGCAATTGGAACAAAGGTAAGAACTCAAAGCATACTAAGGTTGCATCTGAAACAATTTGCTTTGAGTGCAGGAAACCCGGTCATCTCCGAGCTGATTGCCCCAACATCAAGACTCATCAAACCAAGGAGAAGGGTGAGGAAAGATCAAAGTTCAAGAAGGGTAAATTTAAGACTCAAAAAGCATTTTGGGCCGACTCTGCCTCAGAATCATCAGAAGAAGAAGCAGAGGAGGAGGTAACGAATTTGTGTCTTATGACTAATAATAATCTTGATCAATCAGATCAAGATGAGGTATGTCAACTGTCTTACGATGAACTACTTATTATTTCTGAAAAAATCCATGACTCGTATAGAAAGTTGAAGAAAAAGCATGTTAGTCTTAATACTGAGTTTAGTACTTTACAAAAGGAGCATGCTAGTGTAGTAAAGAATTTTTCTGACTTAGATAAAGATCATATGTCTTTGCTTGATGAATACGATGCATTAAACAAGAAGCATATTGAGTTAACCACTGCACATGATACCTTGAAATCATCACATGTTGAGTTAGAGAATGCATTTAAGGAACTAGAAGAACTAGCAGGGGAACTTGGTAGTAGTGAGCATGCATTGAGATTCGAATATGCTAGTCTTAACCAAGAGAATAAATTTTTAAATGAAAAACTTCATGCATTCGAGAATAATAAAAAACCTCCCACGGTTGCTGAGTTTTTTCAGCCTCCACCATGTGAATCATCTCATTCAAAACCAGCACGGCATGCATCATCCAAACTCAGAAATAGGCACTACCACCCTCGTAGATTAGTGAACCCATTTTCAGGTGTTAGATGTTATTCTTGTGGCATACTAGGTCACATAGCCCGCACGTGCTCAATTCACTATAGGACACATCTAGTGTGGAGACCTAAATCGCATTCATCACAGCATAACATGCATACATTTCATTCATACAAGCATAGGGTGGAACCCAAACTCACTTGGGTTTCCAAAACTAATCCGTGATTGACATTGTAGGGATGCTCTCACAAAAGACCTAGTGAGAGCATGTGGTACCTGGACAGTGGCTGCTCGAGACACATGACTGGAGACATGAAGCAGTTCGTGACACTGGAGGCCAGGTCAGGAGGCAAGGTAACTCTGGGAGACCACCACCAGGAAAGTGGTGGGCTCAAGTATCATTGGAAACACTAAAAATTTAATTATTGAGAATGTACTTTTAGTGGATGGTTTAAAGCACAATCTTTTAAGTATAAGTCAACTATGTGACAAGGGCTTTGACATAAAATTTCTGTCTAATAAATGCATGATTAACTTAAATGATTCACTTGTGTTAGAAGGAAAATGTATAAATAATGTTTACATGTTAGATTTGAACTGCATTGAAACCTCAAACTCTTTGTGTCTGAAAATAATAGCGGATGACTCTTGGCTATGGCATAGGAGACTATGTCATGCTAGTATGAAAACACTTAGGAACATCACTCATAAAGACTTAGTTAGAGGCATACCAAAGTTAGACTTTACTAAGAATCATCTCTGTGATGCTTGCCAATTAGGAAAATAAGTTAAATCTTCATTTCATGCAATCAAAGATGTCAACTCCACTAGGCCACTAGAAACTCTCCACATGGACCTGTTCGGACCTGTTAGTACAGCCAGCCTAGGAGGGAAGTTGTATGGGTTTGTAATAGTAGATGACTACTCTAGGGTTACTTGGGTGAAATTTCTAGCTCATAAGAGTGAGTCATTTGAAGAGTTTAAAATTTTCTCCACTTGGATTCAAAGGAAATTAGGATGTGTAATTTCAACAATTCATAGTGATCACGGTGGGGAATTTGAGAATGATAAATTTGAATCATTCTATAAAGAGGTTGGAATAGAACATAATTTTTCTGCTCCTAGAACTCCTCAGCAAAATGGAATAGCAGAAAGAAAGAATAGAACTTTAGTTGAAGCTGCTAGGGCTATGTTAGCTGAATACACACTCTCTAGATACTTTTGGGCAGAAGCCGTAAATACCGCATGCTATGTGTTAAATAGGGTGAATGTTAGATCTAAACTTAATAAGACACCCTATGAGTTGCTTAAGGGTAGGACACCCAATCTTTCCCACTTACACGTTTTCGGTTGCAAATGCTTCATCATAATCAATGGCAAGTCACCCTTAGGAAAGTTCGATCCTAAATCTGATGAAGGGGTTTTCCTAGGCTACTCATTGGTAGGTAAAGCCTATAGAATATTCAATAAGAGAACCTTAGTAGTAGAAGAATCCACCCATGTGGTATTTGATGAATCCAATAAGACATCTGAACCTAATCATGAAGAAGAAGAAGTTGAGGTTATACGGGGAGTAGAAACCATTACCATAGAGACTAGAGCAGAACCTCAGGAACATCTGCCTAGAGATTGGAAATTTTCTTCTAGTCATCCTAGAGAGTTGATCTTAGGAGACCCATCAGAAGGGGTAAAAACTAGGCATGGACTCAGGAAAGAGGTTAGTCATTCTATATTCATATCTATGATTGAACCCACGAGTATAGATCAAGCCTTAGGAGATGAATTTTGGATCCTAACAATGCAAGAAGAGTTGAACCAATTCGTTAGAAATGATGTATGGGAGTTAGTCAAAAGACCTAAAGAATAAAGTGTGGTTGGAACTAAGTGGGTCTTTAAAAATAAGATGAATGACTCTGGAATAGTAGTAAGAAATAAGGCTAGGTTAGTAGCAAAGGGGTATAACCAAATTGAAGGAATAGATTTTGAAGAAACCTTTGCTCCGGTAGCTAGACTAGAAGCCATCAGGGTACTGTTAGCTTTTGCTTGTTTTAGGGATTTTAAGCTGTTTCAAATGGATGTCAAGAGTGCCTTCCTGAATGGGGTAATCAAGGAAGATGTTTATGTGGAGCAACCTCCGGGGTTTGAAAACTCACAATTTCCAAACCATGTGTTCAAACTGAAAAAGGCACTATACGGGTTAAAACAAGCAGCTAGAGCCTGGTATGAAAGACTTAGTACATTCATACTAGATAGAGGCTTTGTAAAGGGTAGTGTAGACACCACCTTATTTTTGAAGAAGGTAGGAGTTGAAGTACTCATTATTCAGATTTATGTAGATTACATCTTATTCGGATCGACAGAGAAAAGCTTATGTAATGAATTTTCAAAAACAATGAGTGACGAGTTTGAAATGAGTATGATGGGAGAACTTAGTTACTTCCTTGGATTTAGTATAAAATAAATGGAAGGTGGAACGTTTCTTAGCCAGTCTAAGTACATCAACGATATTTTGAAAAAAATATGAAATGGACAATGCTAAGGCTATGAATACACCCATGAGCTCTAACATTCAATTTGATAAAGATCCCAGTGGTAAGTCTGTAGATCAAAAGAGGTATAGGGGAATAATTGGATCGCTTCTCTATCTGACTGCCAGTAGACCAGACATAATGTTTAGTGTGTGTCTCTGTGCCCGTTTTCAAGCTGACCCGAAAGAATCTCACATGACTGCTGTCAAAAGGATTCTTAGATATCTACTAGGCACCCCGAACTTAGGAATTTGGTATCCTAGACACAACACTTCTTTGAAATTTTAGGATACTCAGATTCAGACTTTGCAGGATGCAGGGTAGATAGAAAAAGCACTTCTGGCACTTATCAATTCATTGGACAATCGTTAGTTTCATGGTCCAGTAGGAAACAAAATTCAGTAGCCCTATCAACAACCGAAGCAGAATATATAGTGGTAGGTAGCTGTGTTGCACAAGTTTTGTAGTTAAAACAACAGCTTGTAGATCTAAGACTACCTGTAGGAACCATTCCGATAATGTGTGACAACACTGGTGCTATTTGCATATCCAAAAATCCAATTCAACATTCACGAACTAAACATATAGATATTAGACATCATTTCATTAGAGATCATGTAGCCAAAGGAGATATTGAACTGCACCACGTTGCTACTGAAGATCAATTGGCTGACATTTTCACAAAACCATTAGGTTATGACACATTTAGCACTTTAAAAACAAAATTAGGTGTCATAGACATTCAAGCCTAAAATAAAAAAAAAACAAAAAAAAGATTTTTTTTTGTTTGTTATGCTTTGTGTTTTTTTTAAAAAAAAAAGAAAAAAAAAACCAAAATGAAAAAAAAAATGGAATCCTGATCCTCGTACCATGCTGCTCACAAATCTTGGTATTATCTGACAATCGTACTGTACGATCCCATATCGTACTGTACGATAAGGTTCAAATCATTCCAATCTCAGCCGTCCATTCCCATTCACAGTCCAGATCTCTCATGTCTTATACCTATCGTACTGTATGATTCACCACTCGTACCGTACGATACTTATTATTGGTCATCGTACTGTACGAAATACCTATCGTGCTGTACGATCCACTTGTCAAATGGATTAGGACGAATTTAAACTCGGCCGGTACGAACATTATTGCCTATCGTACTGTACGAACACCTGTTCGTACTGTACGAACATTTTTGTCAAAAGTCGTTCAGACGACTCCTTGGGACGAACGCCTCACACTCACGTTCGTACAGTACGATTCTGATAGTGCTGTATGATTTGACTCACTTTTCTGAACAGTCATCCAGACGACATTATTGCGTATATCGTACTGTATGATACTCAATCATACTGTATGATAGTACTCAAATTCTATAAAAAAGGAGGGATTCTTTGCCTATTCTCCTCACTCTAAATCACTCAGAATCTCCTCTATTCTCCAAACCTTTCTTCCACCATGTCTGGGTCCAGTAAGCGCGGTCGAATGGTAGTCGGGAGCTCTTCCTCCTCTCGGCGTTTCGATGATCGTTTTCTCTCCGCTGCGGATGAGAAAGCGTATATTAAAATCAAGGAAGCCAAGATCACTCCATCCCGCATGCTAAATCAAGCCGCCCTAAATTTTGAGGTGATGAATCTGTTTGCTTCCACTACCCTTCAATTCCTTTTGACTCTTGCTTTTCCATTTCACTCCAAACTCCTGTTTGAGTTTCTTGCCAATATCCGCATCGACCTAGAAAATACCACTTTCACGTCTTATGTCTGTAAACAGAATGTCGTTATCACCGTCAACGACATTGTTGCACACATAAAGCTGTCCTCTGACGGCCCTCGTCCCCAATCCATGATCTCCCACGACTATGATTGGACATCAGTAAATATGACCCTTAGGGGTGTCCCCTCCAATCAACACCTACCCCTTGTCCAAACTCTAAATCAGAATTCCCGCGTTATCCAGCATGTCCTACGCACATTCATTATACCCAAAGCTGGAGACCGCATCCATATTACTCCACTTCTTTCTGTCGTCACATATCTAATCATGTCTGGCACAAAATTCAATAAAGCCCAAATGATTTTTGACTATATTCATACCTTGTCTGCCTTCCGATATCCCGGTGCCCGCCGCAAACTGAACCTTGCTTTAGGGCATGTCATAGGATACATCCTAGATGCCAAATACCAACTTCATTATCCGCTACCTCCTGATCACCTTCCTATCTTCTACTCGGATGCCTCCTTTCGTATCTTGTTCCATCGGGGGGCCAATCCCGCCGATCCCGAGTTTGATGACGAAGAGGCTGCTGCTCCTGCTGACGCACCTCCACCACCACCAATCCACCCACCTGGCCTTGCTCCTCCCGACTACCCTCACGACGATATTATTCAACGCCTTGATCGCCTGGAGACTAGGTTGGATGCCCACATTGCTCAGCAACATCAGGAGCATGACACTGATATGAGATGGTTTAGGGAGCGCTTCACCTCGATCGATCACCAGTTTGCATCCCTCCATCAGTACCACCAGCTATTTCCACAACCTCCGCCACCACCTTCGGATCAGGATCCAGATTTTTGAGCTTTTGTAGTTGTTTCTGTTTTCTGTTTGTTGTCATTGTAGTTGTTTCCTTTTTCTTCCCAATTTGGTGTTGTCAAAAAGGGGAGACTTTTCGGTGTGTTATGTATTCTGTTTTTGCTTACTATTAAATGCTATTGGTTGTTTATGTTTTCACTACATGTTTTTTTTCTATCTTGTTGTTTTTTTATGTTATAATAAAAAAAAACTGTTTCTTCTCTTCCTATTTAAAAATTAATAAGCTACTCTTTTGAGGGGGAGCTAAAGAAGTCAGAACATCTGTCCATCAGAAAATATTATTTGACACAATAAAAAAGGGGGAGATTGTTGAAATCCAGGATCACGAGCACTTAATTTTGATGGTGACAACTAATACTTACTGAGTCCATATAGACTTCTTTTAAATTACAAATGCTTAATCCTTGTATATAAGCACTAATATTTCAGGTCAGATGCACACTACTCAAGATTACTAGAGACTCAAACTGGATAGAATAAGATGTTGAAAAGTCTGTAATTTTTATTTCTTTATTTTTATTTTCTTGAGTCTGCCACAGAAGCATACATGTGAAAGGAGCAACCATGCACACACACAGGGGGAGAATTTTTTTTAAAATGATTTAATTTTTTTTAAGAAAATCGTACTATACGATTTTGTATCGTACTGTACGATTAATTAAAAATACTCAGGCTAACGGCTAATTTTTGAATGATTAAGTTTACAAACTAATCGTACTGTACGATAAGATAAAATTGAGAAACCCTAGCCGCCAGAATAAGTTTGGTAAGTTTTTAATCTTGATTTTCTGTACTGATCGTACTGTACGATGCTTATCGTACTGTACGATTAATTAATACTTACCAAAATTATCTCTCTAATCAGGAAATAAATGTTGGTTTCTAATTTATATGTCGATCGTACTGTACGATCATATATCGTACTGTACAACTTACAGAGACGATTTTATTCATCCCAGAGATCGTACCAGACGAAACCAAGGTTTTTTATTCTGTTCGTCCTGGACGATATTCATATCGTACAGGACGATATCAAGAAATGAACTAATCGTACTGTACGACTAGTGGAGTGCTGGACGATCATTAGAGATGATTTCCTTTATCCCATCGATCGTACCAGACGATACCAAGAATTTTTGTTCTATTCATCCTGGACGATATTCATATCGTACAGGACGATATCCTGAAAAACACTAATCGTACTATACGACTCAAAGAGTGCTGGACGACTAACAGAGATGAACTCTTTCGTCCCAAGGATCGTCCCACAGTTCATCCTGTACGAACAGTATGAATCAACAGTATCGTCCTGTACGATATACGTATCGTACAATACGGTATACATCGCCAAGGTACTTTGCCATCTCCAGGAGGGAGAAAAAAGAGAAGATCCGCTGCCGTCACCAGGAGGGTGACATAGCATTTGGTATTCCGCCGCACCGAGGGAGGTGAAAGTGAGTATTGTAAAGGCTTCTCCGCCTTGCTGTGGGGGCAAAAGGAGAGTCAACTTTTACTAGTGCAAATCCCGGAGTAGAGGACTCCGGGGAGTGGACGTAGGTCAAGTGACCGAACCACTATAAAAATCTCTGGTGTGTTTTTTCCTATTTACCGTATTTTACTTTTCATGCTTTTAATTAGTACGTTAAATTGCTTGGTGAAAAATCATGATTTAAATCTTGTGTTGTGAAATCTAAAATTGAATTATCAATATCATCATTGTGAACATTGTATTTACTTTCGCACATTATTCGCTGAGATTATATTTTAAAAATACAAAAAAAATTAGAACTCTTGTGTAGGGTTAAATTTTTAAAATACCAATTCACCCCCCTCTTGGCGCATCTCGTACTTTCATTTGGGAGAGAGAGAGAGGATCTTGTGAGGGGGAGTTAGTGAGGGATTCACTAAGGTTGCTTCACGCACGGATCAGAGTCGTCTTCTCCGCTCGTCATCTTTCGTCGTGTCGGTGTTCTTTGGGAGAGGATCGTCGGCAAGACGATCCAAGGTTCTCTGCCTGCTTCAGGAGGAAACAAAAGGACGTTGGGTTCTCTGCCCGCTTCAGGTGGAAGCAAAAGGAGTCCGAAGGTTCTCTGCCTGCTTCAGGAGGAAGCAAAAGGAGGTTAGGTTCTCTGCCTCACCTGGTGGTGAAAAGGAGGTTTTTGTACAGGCTTCTCTGCCTTATTATGGGAGCAAAAGGAGAGTCACTTTTTATTTAGTGCAATACCCGGAGGGGAGGCTCCGGGGAGTGGACGTAGGTCAAGTTGACCGAACCACAATAAAATCTGGTTTGCTTTTCTGATTATGTTTTGTACTTTACTGTTCCGATATTAACTGCTTGGGTGAATATCTGTGATTGATCTTTTTGTTCTTGTTTACTTGTTTCCGCTGCTAAGTATTGAAAAGATTTTTCTATTCCTCGTAAAATTTTTAAATAACCAATTCACCCCCCCTCCCTCTTGGTTAGCCTCGAGACTAGTTTACTAGGGCTTAACATCCCTATCGAACTTTCAAGTGGTATCAGAGCGGGATTCAAAATTTATGTTTAAAAACTTTTGAATTTGATCCATGGCTAACTATAACAATCGTAATACTGCTGAAGGTTATTCTATTACAAGACCATCGTTGTTTGATAACATTCCTTTTGATTTTTAGAAAACACGCATGTCCACTTTTTTACAATCAATTGATTATCGCATGTGGATGCTAGTTAAGGATGGATACGAACCACCTTTTAGATTGATTAATAATGTGAAAACTGAATTGCCCTTTACTGATTGGACGTTTGATGATCGTGATTTAGCACAATTAAATGCAAAATGTTTGAACTGTTTCTTTTGTGCTTTAAAATCTGAAGACTATATGCGTGTTTCTACTTGTACAACGGGTAAAGAAATCTGGGATAGATTGTGTATAATATATGAAGGTACAACTAAAGTCAAACAATCTTGGTTAAACATCTTGTTACATGATTACGAACTTTTTCACATGAAATCTAGTGAGACGATTTCAGAAATGTACACAATGTTCACTCAAATCGTTACCTCTTTGCATGCTCTTAGAAAAGAATTAACTAATTACGAAAGAGTGAATAAAATTCTTAGATGTTTGCCTTCTTCTTACGATGCTAAGATTACTGTGATCACAGAATCTAAAGATTTAAATACTTACTCTATTAACAGCTTACTTGGATCACTCATTACTTACGAGCAAGGGGTGAACCAAAGACAACTTGATGCAGGTGAACGAAAGAAAGAGAAGACAGTGGCACTAAAGGCCAAAGATTCAGATGCTAGCACTTCCGGGTCTGATAGCGATGATGTTGCCTTAATCACAAGGTAATTCAAGAGCTTTCTAAGGAAGAAGAATAAGAATTTTCAAAAGTGGAATAAAGGTAAGACCAGTAAAAATTTTAAAGGTTCATCTGAATCTGTTTGTTTTGAATGCAGAAAGCCTGGACACATAAATGCGGATTGTCCTACACTCAAGGGTCACCCAAGCAAGGAGAAGGGTGAGGAGAAACCAAAGTTCAAAAAGGACAAGAAGCAGATTCAGAAGGCGTTCTGGGCAGACTCTGCATCTGACTCTTTTGAGACTGAAGTTGAAGAGGAGGAAACAAATCTATGTCTGATGGCTGATGATCACCCTGGTCAGTCGGACCAGGAAGAGGTATGTGAGCTTACTTACGATTAATTATTTGAAGTATCTAAAAAAATTCATGCATCGTATAGGAAGCTTAAGAACACACATGCTAACTTGAAACTGGATTATTTGACTTTGCAAAAAGAGCATGATGTTTTGATTAAAGATCATTCGACTATTGATAGTAATCACATGTCTTTACTTGATGAGTTTGATGAACTGAATAGAAAGAATTCTGATTTAATTATTAAGCATGATGCATTAAAAATATCGCATGTTGAGTTAAAAGCTGCTTTTAAAGAATTAGATACCATGACATGTGAAGTAGAAAGTAGCAACAGCGCTTTAAAATTTGAAATTATAAGTTTAAATAAAGAGAATAAATTTTTGAAAGTGAAAATTACTGCTTTTGAAAAGAATAAAAAACCACCTACTTTTGAACAGTTTTATGCACCGCCACCTTTTGAAAAATCTGTTGCAAGTTATCAAAGCATGTTTCATATACATTTAGGAAGAGGCACTATCACTCACGACGTTTAGTTAATCTTTTTCCAGGTGTTAGATGTTATTCATGTGGCATGTTAGGACACATTTCCCACACCTGCACTGTTCATCGTAGTATACATTGGGTGTGGAGGCCCAAACTGCCTGTTTCACAGCACAGCACGCATGCATTACATTCTTCTTTTCATAAGAACAAACCCAAACCTGTTTGGGTTCCTAAGACTGATGTTTGATATTTTTGTGGGTGTGCTCTCACACAAGACCTCATGAGAGCATGTGGTACCTGGACAGCGGATGTTCTAGACACATGATTGGAGATGTAAATCAGTTCATTTCACTGGAGGCCAGAGTTGGAGACAAGGTTACACTTAGAGATAACACCACCAGGAAGGTGATAGGGTCAGGTATAATTGGTGATTCAAAGAATTTTATGATTGACAATATTTTGCTTGTAGATGGACTGAAATACAACTTGCTGAGCATCAGTCAACTTTATGACAAAGGATACAGCATCAAATTCCTGCCAACTGGCTGCATTTTAAGCTTAAATGATAAGGTTATTTTGTAGGGGCAAAGGATCAACAACGTCTACAAGCTGGATGTAAGTTGCATTAAATCTGGCATAGGAGATTGTGTCATGCTAGTATGAAAACCCTCAGGAGAGTCACCCAAAAGGACTTAGTTAGAGGTGTGCCCAAGCTTAAGTTCACTAAGGATCACCTGTGTGATGCCTGTCAATTAGGGAAGCAAGTCCAGTCCTCCTTTCACTCTGTTAAAGACATTAGCACCTCTAGACCTTTAGAAGTTCTTCATATGGATCTCTTTGGACCCATTAGCACTTCCAGCTTAGGGGGAAAAGTCTATGGATTTGTGATTGTAGATGACTACTCGAGGTTCACTTGGATTAAATTTTTGTCCCATAAATCTGAGTCATTTGATGAGTTTAAGTCCTTCTCCACTTGGATTCAGAGGAAGTTAGGTTATGAGATCCTGACTATTGATAGTGATCATGGTGGAGAGTTTGAGAATGTGAAGTTTGGAAGTCTTTGTGAGGAGCAAGGGATTAGTCATAGTTTTTTAGCTCCTAGGACCCCTTAGCAGAATGGGGTAGCTGAAAGGAAGAACAGGACCTTAGTGGAAGCCGCTAGAGCCATGCTTGCCGAGTATTCACTTCCAAAATACTTCTGGGCTGAAGCGGTGAACACCGCCTGTTATGTGCTGAATAGGGTGAATGTGAGATCAAAACTGAACAAGACACCTTATGAGATCATTAAGGGTAGAACTCCAAACCTGTCCCACCTCCATATCTTTGGCTGTAAAGTTTTCATTCTGAACAACGGGAAATCACCCTTTGGAAAGTTTGACCCCAAATCTGATGAAGGAGTGTTCTTATGCTATTCTAGTGTGGGGAAATCCTTTAGGGTGTTCAATAAAAGGACCTTGGTGGTGGAAGAGATAACCCATGTGGTGTTTGATAAATCTGATCCTAAGGTGAATAGAATTAAGGAAGAAGAAGAGTTAGAGGAAATTACCCAAGGGGTTGGAAATGCAAATCTGGAGGAGAGGGTAGAACCTCAAACCACACTGCTTAGAGATTGGAGATATTCTTCGAGTCATCCTAAAGAACTGATCTTAGGAGATCCTTCTGAAGTTGTTAGGACTAGGCATGGACTTAGGAAGGAAGTAAATCATTCTGCCTTTATCTTAATGACTGAACCCACCAACATCAATCAAGCCCTTTCAGATGAGTTTTGGATCTTAGCTATACAGGAAGAATTGAATCAATTTGTAAGGAATGATGTTTGGGAGTTAGTAGAAAGACCTAAAAATTAAAGTATTGTGGGAACTAAGTGGGTCTTTAAGAATAAGATGAATGACTCTAATGTGGTGGTGAGAAATAAGGTAAGATTGGTGGCTAAGGGGTATAATCAGATAGAAGGGATTAATTTTGAAGAGACTTTTGCCCCTGTACATAGATTGGAAGCCATTAGAGTGCTACTAGCATTTGCCTGTTATAAGGAATTCAAGCTGTTGCAAATGGATGTCAAGAGTACCTTTTTAAATGGGGTAATAAAAGAGAATATTTTTGTAGAACAACCCCCAGGTTTTGAGAGTTTCCAATATCCAAATCATATTTATAAGTTAAAAAGGGCCTTGTATGGATTGAAACAGGCACCCAGAGCTTGGTACGAGAGGCTTAGCACATTCCTGTTAGAAAGAAAATTTGTTAAGGGGAGCGTAGACACCACCTTTTTTCTGAGGAGAATAGGGGATGACTTACTCATTGTCCAGATCTATGTTGATGATATTATATTTGGACCTTCTGATAAATATTTATGTGATGAGTTTTCTAAAATAATGAGTAAGGAGTTTGAGATGAGTATGATGGGAGAATTGTCCTACTTTTTGGGGTTTAACATAAGGCAAACGGATGATGGAACCTTTCTCAATCAATCTAAATACACTAAGGACATTTTGAAGAAATATGAAATGGATAAAGCCAAGCCAATCAATACTCCCATGAGCTCCTCTGGTCAGTTAGATAAGGATTCAAGTGGAAAATCTATTGATCAGAAGAAGTATAGAGAAATAATAGGATCACTGCTTTACCTGACTGCTAGCCAACCTGATATCATGTTTAGTGTCTGTCTTTGTGCTAGGTTTCAGAATGATCCTAAAGAGTCCCACCTGACTGCTGTCAAGAGAATTCTTAGATATCTTTTAGGGATCCCAAACCTAGGAATCTGGTACCCTAGGCACAGCACCTCTTTTGAGATCATTGGATATTCTGATTCTGACTTTGCGGGGTGTAGGGTGGATAGAAAGAGCACTTCTGGAACTTATCAATTCATAGGACAGTCTCTAGTCTCCTGGTCCAGTAGAAAACAGAACTCAGTTGCACTTTCCACTGCTGAAGCTGAGTACATTATCTTAGGAAGTTGTGTGGCCCAAGTTCTTTGGTTAAAGCAACAAGTTTTGGACTTAGGTTTATCTGTTGGCATAATTTCTATTCTGTGTGATAATACTAGTGCCATCTGCATCTCTAAGAATCCAATCCAACATTCTAGGACCAAACACATTGATATAAGGCATCACTTCATTAGGAACCATGTTACAAAAGGGGACATTGAGCTACATCATGTAGCAACTGAAAATCATCTGGTTGACATATTCACTAAACCATTGGCCATTGACTCATTCAGTATTTTGAGAATTAGATTAGGAGTGATTGATATAAATGCTTGATTTTGATGACTACTGATTTCTAATTGTTCTGATTGTTATTCTATTTTCTATTAGCTAGTTTTTTATTTGATTATTTACTTTCAGTTGGTTTTATTTTTTCTGTTGATTTCCGTTTTAGCCTTGTTGTTAGTTTGATTTGAGCATTTACTTTGATGTGATTTTCTACCTATTTTTATTCACTGGTTCATCTCTTGCACTTACTGTTTTATGCTTTTCAAAATCTAATCACTCCTCACTAGTTCTGATAATCAGAATTTCTGACTGGGAGTTTTACCTTGTTTTTATCTAGAAGCATGTAAGCAGTGATTGATTCCACTAGATCTGTTAAAGGAAAGAAACGTTGATGATTGTTTCTCTTCCTCTAACTCCTTTACTGGTGTATGGTTTCTTTTGGATAAAAATCTTTTTCAAAATTAAAATATTAGTTTTTGGAATAGAGATTTATTTTATCTTCTTACAGTAATCTACCTCATATAAATAGTATTTTCAAAGTCTTGAGTCATTATTATGATTTTCTAAACCAAGTGATTGCATTTATCATATGATGTATGACTTTTATTTTGTGAATCATTCTTCCTTATTGTGGAGAGTCATCTCCTATGTCTGGAAGATAATTTCACAGCTGAGACTCTTTAATTATTATGAAAAAGAGAAAGCTTATAAAAGATGCGTAGTGCACCAAATAAATTGAAAAAGAGGCATAAAATGAGCCCAAAGCTGAAAAGATGTGAAATATCGCCAACTAAAAGATACACAAAGTGTATCAAAAATTAAAAGATGCGCAAAGCGCCAACCAAATGAAAAAAGAGGCACAAAATGAGCCCAAACCAAGCTTTCTTCCCTTTCAGATTGTTAAATGACTTAGAAAAATCCGTGCGCCACTTAATATTTTCAAAAGCTTGAGTTTGAAAATCCTGATTTTTGATTTTTTACTTTGTAACACTATTATATCAGATATTTTTCTGAAACGAGGCTTAAAAGGATCTCTTTTCGAATCTAATTTCTTTTCTTCTGAATTGGATTTTTGTTTTGAAAGAGATTTGCATCGATAAGGTGCCCAGGGTTAGAGTTACGAAAATCGATTTTTCCAACTTTTTTTGGATTTCAGCGCTGTCAATCATCTTCTTATTGGTTTCTGGATCGAAAATCAAGTGAGAATTCTGTTTTACTGGAGCAGACTGGTCAAGAAAAAAAATCGTTATTTTTTTCTTCTGTGTTCTCGTTCCGAGTTTTCTTTATTTTTTGTTTTCTCTTTTCATTTTAGTGGTTGTATTTTTTGGATCCTGATCTGTCATCTCCATCCTCCATCCTTTTTTATTTTATTCACATCATCCTAGACGATACCCCGATCGTCCTGGACGATCCAAACATCGTCCTGGATGATCCATTCAAAATCATCCCCACACTGCTCCTGCTGCTGAGAAACTCCAATTATTAGTGATCGTCCTGAACGATCCTTACATCATCCTGGACGATATGATCCATATCTTCCTGATCTGACTAAACGGCTGACATTGCACCAATTATTGTCTATCGTCCTAGACGATCCACGTGTCAGCCGCTGGACGATTAGAATTCGGCCCGTCCGACACACTTATTACACATCATCCGGGACGATCCACCTAATCGACCTGGATGATACCTTATCGTCAAAGGTCGTCCAGCCTGACTCCTCGGGACGATCGCCTGTGTCTAATCGTCCGGGATGATCTCTGTTCGTCCTGGACGATCGGACCACTTTTTTGACCAATCGTCCAGGCCGTAATAATTGCACATATCGTCCTGGACGATGTCGCGATCGTACGGGACGATCAGGCCAAATTCTATTTAAACAGCCATTTTCTTAAGAATTTTCCACACTCTTTCTTCCAATCTCCCTCCACTTCCCTTCACTTTTGATTTCTAATGGCTGGTGGCAAACGTTCGCGGCAAAAAGGTGCAAGTTCCTCCCGGGGGCCTGTTGATCCTCGCTTCCCCAATGCAGTCGATCAGGCTGCCTACGAGCGCTATTGTGAGGTGGGGATCACACCATCGAAAATAGTAAATCCCCGCACTCTTACTTATCCTGTTCTTGACCTCTTCGCCCATACCTCCATCGCTTTCATCATGACTCTCGCCTTTCCTTTTAGCACGAAACTTCTTCGCATTTTCTTTGCAAACTCGTGTATCTCTGCTGATTATTCCACCCTCCGCTCGTATGTAAACCAGCATCCTGTCGAACTCACTTACCAGGACTTTCATAACATTCTCCAACTTTATGTCACTGGCGACAAACTCCACACTCTTATCACCGACCCTGACTATGATTGGAGTGTCGCCAATCATTTCCTTCGCAATACAAATGCCCCCTATCATGATAATGCTTGCACTACACTTCTTAAGGACGCACAGACCATTCAACATGTCCTTCGTTCCTCCGTCATTCCAAAGGAGGGGGATCGAATTCACATCACCCCACTCCTGTCCTTGACCACATACTACATCTTGGCCCATAGGGAATTTAATGCCACTGACCTTATTATCCGATACATCGAGCACCTCACCATTATTAGGGATCCAGGTCATCGCCGTCGTCCCAATCTAGCCTTAGCACATATCATTGCCTATGCCCTCGAAACCAAATACGACCTGCAGTATCCCGCAGCTCTAAATGTCCCTCCTTCCTTCTTCACCAATAATTCCTTCCATGTCCTACACAGCACCCGCCTACATCCAGAGCCCGCCCCGGATGTTGAGGAGGTAGAGGAGGAGGCTATTCCAGTTCCTGCTGCACCCGATGCACTTGCTCCCCTTCGCATTGCCTCTCCCTTTGACCACCTGGTGCAGCGCTTCGATCAGTGGGAGGCCAGATTTGACTCCTATGTGGTTACCCAGGAGCAGTAGCACGCCGAGGACATCCAGCGCTTCACTGACTATGCTGCGCAGCAGGAACAGCAGCATGACCATGACATTGCCTGGATTGGAGCCCACTTTCAAGCCATTCACAACTACTTCAACCCACCTCCGCCACCTCCTCCTTCCGATAAGGATCCGCCTCTATTCTAGTTTTCTATTTTGTAGTTATTTTCCTTTATGTTTTGTACTTATGTTTCAGTGTTCTGTTTTACCCTCCTCCTTTTTGTGATGTCAAAAGGGGGAGTCAGTTGTAGTCGTTTCTATTTTTGTTATGTGTTATATTTTCTGTATTAGTTTGATTGTTAAATGAAAATTTGAAAAAAAATTATTTTTTTTTCTTTCGATCTTCTAGTTATTTTTCAAACTACTGTACATATGTTTGCCATCATCAAAAAGGGGAGATTGTTGCAAATCTGGTTTTAATCATGACAAACATGTCTCTATTATATTTTTGCTTGGCTAACCCATTTCAGGCGTAAAAGATCACAAGCAACTCAAGCCAACTCAAGATCGGGTCCAAGTGTGTCCAATGTACTATTTTCCTTTTTCTTGAGTCAATTGTAATGTAACTGATCCCCTAGCTAAGTAATCTTGCACACACACACTCAGGGGGAGAGCTTGAGTGAATTATAGTTTTTTTTCATTTTTTATTCAGATCGTCCTGGATGATATTCACATCATCCTGAACGATCCAGTAAAAATAGAAACCCTAATTAGGGCGACCAAGTTAAGAGGGCCTGATTAAGCAGATCGTCCTGGATGATCTTTGGATCGTACGGGACGATATGCTCAAATAACAAAATTCTCAGCCGCCAGATCAAGTTCGGCAAGTTTTTATTTTAAGTTATTTGGTCTGATCGTCCCGGACGATACGTGTATCATCCTGGACAATTCAGTACAATCATGCCTAAATTAATCTGGTAATTAAGGAAAGCAATTTATATTTGATTGATACGATCATATCATCCTGGACGATCACAGGATCGTCCGGACGATCATGACCGTCTAGTGCATTTTAGCTGTACGACCCGAACTGTGCTCAGGAGATTTGGGCACTTTTTGAACTAATCGTACAGGATAATGTCCCTATCGTCCTGGGCGATCAAGTCATTTTTTTGGTCGTCCAGCATAAGTTTCTCTAGAATACCTGAACTGTCTTCTAGACGATATTCCTCGATTACACTAATCGTCCCGGATGATCGCAGGATCGTACGGGACGATATGATCAATTTTTTCTACTGATCGTCCAGAAGAGCCAGATCGTCCAGGCTGAAATAACTGAATTTGAACGGATTGTACAGGATGATCTACCGATCGTCCTGGACGATCTTGGCCAACCAGTTGAGATTTAGGGCAAATTTTAAGCCCTCCTATAAAAGAATATTTTCTTGAAACAAGAAAAATCTTTTGCCACTTTCCTTTCCAAAGAAACCCTAGAGAGAGAGAGAGAGTTTGGGAGAGAGAGAGAGGATCTTGTGAGGGGGAGTTAGTGAGGGATTCACTAAGGTTGCTCCAAGCACGGATCAGAGTCGTCTTCTCCGCTCGTCGTCTTTCGTCGTGTCGGTGTTCTTTGGGAGAGGATCGTCGGCAAGAAGATCCAAGGTTCTCTGCCTGCTTCAGGAGGAAGCAAAAGGACGTTGGGTTCTCTGCCCGCTTCAGGTGGAAGTAAAGGGAGTCCGAAGGTTCTCTTCCTGCTTCAGGAGGAAGAAAAAGGAGGTTAGGTTCTCTACCTCACCTGGTGGTGGAAAGGAGGTTTTTGTACAGGCTTCTCTGCCTTGCTGTGGGAGCAAAAGGAGAGTCACTTTTTGTTTAGTGTAATACCCGGAGGGGAGGCTTCGGGGAGTGGACGTAGGTCAAGTTGACCGAACCTCTATAAAATCTAGTTTGCTTTCCTGATTCTATTTTGTACTTTACTTTTCTGATATTAACTGCTTGGGTGAATATCTGTGATTGATCTTTTTGTTCTTGTTTACTTATTTCCGCTGCTAAGTATCAAAAAGATTTTTCTGTTCATCGTGAAATTTTTAAATAACCAATTCACCCCCCCCTCTTGGTTAGCCTCGGGACTAGTTCACTAGGACTTAACATCCCTATCGATACCCTATATGATCGTTGACTTATAAGATCAAACAGTATGAATAGTTGGATCGTATAGTATGATATATCATTAAAGATCATACCGGCTGAATTCAATTCATCCAACAGTTCTTGCTATGTGGATCATACAGTACGATGAAAAAATCATACAGTATGATAAACAATAATTGATTCATATTAGTTGTTGGATGTGTTGTGATCAGAGATTTAATATTTTATACAAATCATACAGTATAATATGAATCATACTAGATGATGTGAGTAAAAATTGGAAAAGTTAAAGGATGGAATGAGATGATAACTCATTGTGGGCTTATTTTGTGCATCTTTTATCCTTTTTTGGCACACTATGAATCTTTTAATTTTTATACACTTGGTGCTTCTTTCAATTTTTGGCATTCATCGTGTAACTTTTTAGCTTTTAGGCTCATTTTATATCTCTTTTTCTTTTGCTTTTGCAAACCTGCTTCCTTTCTAAGTCTTTAAAAACTCTCAATTGTGAGATTATCTTCCAAATATGAGAGAAGAAGAACTCACTCTCTTATATAAGAAAGAGTAAACCACAAACCAAAACTTGATCCATCTGATATAGAAAACGAGCTTGATTAAGGAATTTTAAAATAGATTTATTGATTGCAAAAATATTCAAATGAGATTGAGAACTATAGGAAGATGAAATAGATCTCTATTTCTTGATCCACTTTTTAATTTAAAATAGATTTTGATTCAAAAAAAAATTATACCCCTAAAGGAGTTAGAGGAAGATATATAATCTCTAATTTCTTTTCTTAACTATTTTTAGAGGAGTCAAACACTGCTTATAAAAATAGGTAAGTTTTTCATTTAAAGAAGAGTTCAACTACTGAAGTGAATAATGATCAGATTCTTAAATTTTAAAAGAAATAAAAGACACATGCAGAAGGAAAGTGAGAAAAAAATCATAAAATACTAAAAAACCAAAACAAATAAAATCAAACATAAAACATAAAATAAATAAAACAAAAAACATCAATCAAATTTCAGAATTTAAAGCATCTAGTTTCAAGCATGAATATCTGACACCTAGTTTGATTCTTAAGGTGCTGAAAGTTTTGAAAGCTAGTAGTTTTGTAAAGATATCTGCAAGCTAATTTTTAGTTGCTACATGATGTAGCTCTATATCTCCCTTGGTGATATGATCCCTAATAAAATGGTGTCTTATGTCTATGTGTTTGGTCATGGAGTGTTGGATTGGATTCTTTAAAATAGATGTGGCACTACTATTATCACATAGGATTGGAATGGTACCTATAGGTAGTTTTAAATCCAAAATTTATTGCTTTAATCAAAGGACATGTGCCACACAATTTTCTAAGGCAATGTATTCGGCTTCTACAGTTGACAGGGCTACTAGCTCTATTTTTTATTGAACCAGGAGACTAAAGATTATCCTATGAATTGGTAAGTTTCAGGAGTGCTTTTCTTATCAACCCTACATCTAGTAAAGTCTAAATTAGAATATCTTATGATTTTAAAGGAAGTGTTGTGCCTAGGATACCAGATTCCCAATTTTTAGGTTCCTAAGAGATATCTAAGGATTCTCTTAATAGTAGTTAGGTGGGATTCTTTTGGATCGGCCTGAAATCTAGTACAGAGACAAACACTAAATATAATATTAGGTCTACTAGTAGTTAAGTAAAGAAGTAATTTAATTATTCTCATATATTTTTTTTGATCAACTGATTTTCCACTTGAGTCTTTATCCAACTGAATTGTATAGCTCATGGGAGTGTTGATTGCCTTGGCTTTATCCATTTCATATTTCTTAAGAATGTCCTTAATGTATTTTGATTGACTAAGAATAATTCCATCATCCTTCTATCTTATACTAAATCCAAAAAAGTAGTTTGGTTCTTCCATCATAATCATCTCAAACTCTTTACTCATTATTTTAGAGAATTCATCACACAGCTTTTTATCAGAAGATCCAAACAAAATATCATCAATACAGATCTTGACAATGAGTAGTTCTTCTCCTACTTTTTTAAGAAAAAAGGTGGTGTCTACGCTCCCATTATCTATGGTTCTATCCAATAGAAATATGCTTAGCCTTTCATACCATGCTCTATGTGCTTGTTTTAGTCCATATAATGCCATTTTTAATTTGAACATATGATTGGAAAATTATGAGTTTTCGAAGCCTATGGGTTATTCGACATACACATCTTCTTTTATTACCCCTTCAAAAAGGTATTTTTAACATCCATTTGATATAGTTTGAATCCTTTAAAGTAGGCAAAAGCTAGTAGCACCCTTATGGCTTCTAATCTGGCTACGGGGGCAAAAGTCTCTTCAAATTTAATCCCTTCTATCTAGTTATACCCCTTAGCTGTTAGTCTTACTTTATTTCTAACCACTACACCATAATCATTCATTTTATTTTTGAAAACCCATTTTGTTCTAACAACACTGTGGTCCTTAGGTCTTTCAATTAGATCCCAAACATTATTTTTAGTAAATTGATTCAGTTCTTCTTACATGGCTAAGATCCAAAATTCATCAGATAGTGCTTGATTTATATTTATGGGTTTAATCATTGAGATAAAGGCACAGTGGTTCACTTCCTTTCTAAGTTCATGCCTAGTTCTAACACCTTCAGATGGGTCTCCTAAGATCAGTTCTTTAGGATGACTTGTAAAATATCTCTATTCTCTAGGTAGTAAATTTTTAGATTCTACCCTTTCTTTTAGATTTGCAGATTCTACTCCTTAGATGACTTCAACCACTTCTTCTTCTTTTATCCTAGACCCTCTAGAATTATCATATTCATCAAAAGCTATATGAGTGGTCTCCTCAACCACCAGTGTCCTTTTATTAAAAACGCTAAAGGATTTTCCAATATTTGAGTATCCTAGGAAGACTCCTTCTTTAGATTTTAGGTCAAACTTTTCTAATAGAGATTTCTCATTATTTAGAATGAACACTTTACATCTAAAGACATGAAGGTGGGAGAGGTTGGGTGTCCTACCCTTAAGGATTTTATAGCGTATTTTATTTAGCTTGCATCTAACATTAACCCTATTCAGAATATAACAAGTTGTATTTACCACTTCTACCTAGAAGTATTTAGGAAGTGAATATTCAGCTAACATGGCTCTAGCAATTTTTATCAAGGTTCTGTTCTTTCTTTCAGCTACCTTATTCTACTAAGGGGTTCTAGGTGCTGAAAAGTTATGATCTATCCCTTACTTCTTACAGTAAGATTCAAAATTTTCATTTTTAAACTCTCCACCATGATTACTATAAATTATCAGAATTTCACAACCTAACTTTCTCTGAATCCAAGTAAAGAATATCCTAAATTCCTCAAATGATTTACTTTTATGAGATAAGAATCTAACCCAAGTAAATCTTAAGTAATCATCAACAATCACATACCCAAAAAACTTTCCCTCCTAGGCTTATAGTGCTAACATGTCCAAAGAGGTCCATGTGAAGGACTTCTAAAGGTTTGCTAGTGTTAATATCCTTAATTAAGTGGAAGGAGGATTTGACTTATTTTTCTAACTAACATGCATCACATAGGTAATCCTTAGTGAATTCTAGTTTGGGTATGCCTCTCACTAAGTCTTTTTGGGTGATTTCTCTAAGATTTTTTATGCTTGCATGACAAAGTCTTCTATGTCACAATCAAGATTTATCAACAATAATTTTTAGGCAAAGAGAGTTAGCAGCTTCAACACAGTTTAAATTAAGCATGTAAATATTATTGATTCTTTTTTCTTGCAGCCCAGTATTTCCATTTAAGCTTATAATATAGTTGGTAGATAAAAATTTAATGTTGTAGCTTTTATCATAGAGCTAGCTTATGCTAAGCAGATTATGTTTTAAGCCATTTAACAGTAAAATATTTTCAATGAGGAAATTTAAAGTTGCCAATTATACCTGAGTTCACCACTCTCCTTGTGGTGTTATCTCTAAATGTCACCTTGCCTTTTGTGAGAGCATCCCTACAAAATTATCAAAGGTAAGATTTAGGAACCTAAATAAGTTTAGGTTCCACCTTATGAATTAAAGAATAATATGCATGCATGCTATACTGTGGTATATGCAATTTTGGTCTCCACACCAAATGTATTCCATGGTGGATAGTGCAAGTGTGATAGATATATCCTAGCATGCCACAAGAAAAATATCTAATACTAGGAAAAGAATTTACTAATCTATGTGGGTTATGGTGCTTCTTCCTAGGTTTGAATGCACGCTGTTTTGATGGTTTATAAAATTTTGCAAGTGAAGGTGTTGTTTTCTTTCCTTTAAAAGCAGTTAATTTCACTTGCAATGACTTGTTTGCACTTTCAAGAATTGAATTTTTAAATTTTAAAGCATGCTCACTACTATTTAATTATGATGTAAGAGTCTCTAGTTCTTTGAATTCAATTTCTAATTCAATATGTGATGTTTTCAAGGAATCATGTTCAGCAGTTAAATCAAGATACGTCTTGTTTAAAGTAACAAATTCAACTAATAAAGTCATATGATTACTATCCAAAGTAGAATAATCTTTCCTAAGGTATTCATGCTCTTTCTGTAGTTTTGAAAAATCAAAATTCAAGCTTGCATACATTTTCTTGAGCTTCCTATATGCATTATGAATTTTTTTAGAAACTTTAAATAGTTCACCATAGGAATGCTCACATACCTTTTCTTGATCAGAATGATCAAGTTGATTATCTACCATTAAGCATAAGTTGGTTACCTCTTCTGCTTCTATTTTAGATGAGTCTAAAGCAGAGTCTTCCCAAAAAGCCTTCCGAGTCCTTTGCTTGCTCTTCTTGAACTTAGGTTTTTTTCACCCTTCTCCTTGATTGGTTGAGTTTTCAAATTTGGGTAATCTGACTTCAAGTGCCCTGGCTTCTTGCATTTAAAATAGATAATATCAGCAGAAACTTTAGAATTTTTATTAGCTTTACCTTTGCTCCATTACTGATGACACTTTTATTTTTTTCTTTAGAAAGCTCTTGAATTTTCTTATCAACAGTGCTATGTCATCATCATCCCCAGGTGCAGAATTGTCACTATCAGAATCATTAGCCTTTAAGGCTATAATTTCTCCTTTCTCTTTTCACCTGCATCAAGTTTTCTTTGACTCACTCCTTGCTCGTAAGCAATGAGTTATCCAAAAAAATTATTAATAGAGTAAACATTCATATCCTTAGATTTAGTAATAACAGTAATTTTTTGCATCATAGGAAGTAGGTAGACAACACAAGATTTTGTTAACTTTTTTATAGTTAGTAAGTTTTCTTCCTAAGCATGCAGGGAAGTAACAATCTAAGTGAACCTAGTATACATTTCAGAGATTAATTCACTAGGTTTTATGCAAAAGAGTTCATAGTCATGGAGTAGAATATTCAATCTTTATTTTTTTACTTCATTTATTCCTTCATAGGTTATGCAAAGTTTGTCCCAAATTTTTTTACCAGTTATGCATGTAGAAACACACATGTTATCCTTAGAATTTAATGTACAAAAAAATAGTTTAAATATTTAGCATTTAATTAGGCTAAATATCTATCTTCTATGCTTCATTTAGGAAAAGGAAGTTCAGTTTTCATGTCATTAACAAAGCATGAAGGTGCAAAATATCCTTCTTAAACTAACATCCACCTGCAAAAATCTATAGATTGCAAGAAAGTAGACTTGCAAATATTTCAAAAATCAAAAGAAATATTATCAAATAAAGGTGGTCGTGTGATCGAATATCCTTCTGTGGTATTATAATTTTTAAAGTTAGCCATTAATCATTTTTTAAAAGTTATTTAAAAATATAATTTTTGAATCTCGCTCTGATACCACTAGAAAGTTCGTGAAGGTTGTTAAACCTATAAGAACTAGCCCGAGGCTAACCAAGAGGGGGGGGGGTGAATTGATAATTTAAAAACTTATTTAAGCAAAAATAAAATCCCTCTTTTTTAAAAGCTTTTTAGAATATCTGAAATATTAATTTTGTCCCTTGATGCGAAAGCAGATTAATAATAACAACAAAAACAGAATTTTTAACCACACCCAAAAAATAGAAAAGTATGGAACTTAAAATGCTGAAAAATAAAAGAATGAACACAAGATTTTATAGTGGTTCAGTCAAATCTAACCTATGTCCACTCCCCACAGGCCTCTGCTCTAGGTATTGCACTAAACCTTTTAGTGTCTCTCCTTTAGCCCCCATAGCTAGGCAGAGAAGCCCTTATAAAATCTCTTCCACCAATACGGTACAGCAGAGTACCTTAAATCTTTTTCACCCTCCTGGTGAAGGCAGAGAATTTAAAATTCTTTTTCTCCCTCCTAGAGATGGCATAGAACTAAAAAATCCTTTTACTCCCTCCTAGAGTTGGAAGAGAACCTGAATCCTTTTACTCTCTCCTAGAGTTGGCAGAGAACTACAATATAGTACTGAAGAATGTCTCCCCGAAGCCACCCTAGAATCAAAGCAGAGACTTGAAGAAGATTGGAAGGAACTTTGCTTGGAGTAACATTTTGAAGCTCTCACAACTCCCCCTCACAAGAACTCTCTCTCTAAGCTCCATCTCAAGCAATTCAATAGTAAAAGATCTCTTACAAGATAATGTAGGAGTTTAAATAGAAAGCCTCCAAAGAAGCCCTAAATTTTAATTTACAGTCAAGGATTGTCTCATACGATCATCAGATTGTCCTGTACGATTAGTATAAAATAGCACTACCAGATAGTATAAACTGCATTGGTATGTACGATCAGTTCAAAAGATTGTACTGATCACCCCGTACGATATTGCGATCATCTTGTATGATTAATTCAAGAGACTGTATTGATCATCCAGTATGACAAGCAATGATGGACGATGATTAAATATCATTCCATGCATCTCTCGGGTCGTACAGTATGATCATCCTGTATGATATGATTAAGTAATTTAATTATAATTAGTCTCTAATCATAGGATTAATTTAGGCATGATTTCACAAATTGTCTAGTATGAAATATATCATACTATACGATTAGAGTATAATTTAAATATTAAAAAATTGCCTAAATTGTGATTGGCGACTGAATTTTGTGATTCTACTTGATCGTCTTGTATAATTAAGATCATCTAGTAAGATTAGGTTAATCAATCTCAATTAATAAATGGTGCCCTAATTAAGGTTTTTTATTTTAAATAATCATCCACTATGATATAAATCATATTATATAATTAGTTTAAAAAATAAAAATTTTTCTAACTCACCAACTCACTCCCTTAAGTGTGTGTATGCAAGGTTACTCAGCTTAGTATCCACCATATATATGACTTGACTCATAAAAGGTAAAAGTATATTGAAGTTATAATTACAAATAGACTCAACCCTAGTCTACCCAATCTTGAGCTGATTGAAGTTGCAAGTGAACGGTGGACCTGAAATGTTAATGTGTAGGGGAAAATAGATATGCAATAAACCAATTGACAGAAGATAGTAGTAAGGAAACAATAATATTTTTTATCACCAAAATCACAGTACTTGAGTCTAGATTTGTAATACTATCCTATCTAGATCTTAATCCACTTATTTGGGAGTTGCTATCCCATTCAAGTCTTAATTTCATTTCTTATTTGGGAGTCACTATATCATTTAAGTCTTGATTTTATTTCTTATTTGGGAGATACTATTCCATTCGACTATCAATTGAATCTATCTTAGAATCTAAGTTTTCTTTTATGGCATCTTATAGACTTCAGTCTAAGTCTGCTTTAATAGTATTCTTACTTCATTTAAAATCCACTAGTAGTAGAGCAAGCCTCTTATGACACCATCCTAGCTTAAATTTCAATTTCCCTATTTAGCATCATTATCTTTTAGGCCCTGATCATTGAAATCTCTTTGAATTATGTTATCAATGCCAACATGTGTGATTTACTTTTCACATTCATCACACATGTTAGGAGTCCATTTATTGACCTCATTTTGAGTGAAGTAAATCTTTTAAAGAAAAAAATCTAATCCATCATTATGCTTCAGCGTAGTGATCTGATCATTGGCCCATAAAACCATCACTTGATAGCCACCTTTGGATTATCATTTGTTCATCTAATCAGTCATTTGGAAATCACCAATCAATTTTCAATGATATGATTATTATAAAACCAAATCTTCTTCAATCATTAACCCTTATTAACCAATTTAAAATTCAAACAAATATTAAACCTAAAAACCTTCAATTTACAGTCACCATTACTTGTCCCCTAATCTTTTGTTCAATCACTAGAAATTATCATTGATTATCAATGATCTGAACATGTCAAACCCAAAGCTCCTCTAAATCATTGACCAAATTAAATCAAAATAAATCCATTGATCAAACCCAATGCAAACTTCTTACCTTAAAGTCCAATGCTCAAAGTCAAACCCTAAAAACCCTTCATGCATAACCTATTTTTAGACAAATTTCAATCACCTTAAAATCCAACCAAATTATATTAGATTCACGATTAGTCAGTTATATATTCACAGGGCATGTCCATATGGTCAACTACATCAATTTGGTGGCATTTCAAGACCCCTAACCCCTGAAACTCAAAGCATTTTCATTGGCTACAAAACCCAATCTAGCATATCTGAAACATCATTTGGAATGAGTTAGACTAAATCTTAACCTTGGTCCAACCTAGTTGACCAAGTCAACCTAGGTTGACTAAATGAAACATAAGGCATTCAAACATGCATTTCATATATGGAGACTTTACCAAGCTTTTAGACCTCTTCCAATAGGTTCCCAATGTCATTTTGAATGTGTCAGAACTAACCCTAACCTATGGTTCAACCTAGTTGACCAAGTCAAACTTAGTTAACTAAGCACATATACATTAAAATCTTATTCAATTTGTATTGACTCAAGCATACCCAATCTAAATTGAATTTATGGGACTATCCATGGGGTCGCTAGGAACTAATCTTAGATGACCCAAACCATGGATCCTCTTGGGCTAGCCACATGGCTTGACCCAATTGCTCAAAGCCACTTACCATTGAGCCAAAATCTAACCCAAGTCAAATTGAACCTTTGCATTGGATGCCTAGTAATGCCTTACATCCACCCTGATCAGCCCAGCCTTTGGGCTAGCTTAGGTTAGCCAATTGGGATGACCAAATGGCTCCAAAAAATTTATCTTGAAGCACATTACATTATCAAACCTTACCTAGCCCAATTGATCAATAAATTAAGCTCAGAAACATTTCAGACATCTGCTAGCTTATATGGTGGTCGGAGCCTGCTGAAATCTTTAAAATAGATCACATGGCCCATAGGTTCAACCCAAGCTTTCAAGCCATGTGACCCCAAGCCTTGGAATTCTCTAGAATCATTCATAGGGCTCCATGTAACCATCCCAAGCTTTTGAGCACTATGTTCTTTAAAACCTAAAGCTAAATAACTTCAATAATTAAAATACCCTTCTAAAATAAATTAAAACATTTTAAAATATTGAAACTTAAATTCAAACTACCCTTCAATGACCTTAAAGAAATAAAATAAAATTTAGGCAACTTTAAGCTAATAAAATCTAGGATCTATCCAAGCCATATAGTCTTATACACACACTTTGATGGCTTGCTAGGATAACCAACTCTAGCCTAAGCTAGGCTGGTGATTTGGTTTGATTTTCTTAGAATACATTGTCTAGAGGGTACTCATGTGTAATTGCTTATTTTTTATTCTTTGGATATCATATTTTTATTTTTGTCGGTGCATTATTGATGGGGGCGGTGGAGTAATCTAAAGAATTATGAAAATAATTCAGCGCTATATCAATTACTAAATAATGCTTAGGTTTTCTTTGATAAAAAAATTATATAAATCCTACTTAATATACATAAGTATACATGCCAAATCAAGTAATATAGTAATAGAGTAGAGTATCGATCCTACGAGAAAGAATATTTATTTCTAAATACTAGTACTGTCTACTTCAACTATAATAATTATCCTACTCAATAAAAATAAGTTTTGGTAGAGATTCAATCACTTAATTTAAAATAAAAAATAATTAAACAAAATATTATTGGGATAAATTATTTTGGATTGATGAAATATAAATATAATATGTTTCCTAATGATTCTCTTTTATATTGTTGCTATTAAGATCATATACATTATCAGCTGCTCAGTTAAGTGTAAAGAGACAAAGAATAGATTAAACTCTTCCAACCTCAATATCACTCCAAACTCCTATAGTCTGCCACCCAATGAAAATCTTAGAAGAGTAAGTAAAGTGTGTACTGTTAAATCCCCCTCATGATAATTCATCTCTATAAATTTGATACATGATAAGCACTATGCCTATACTTGTATCATATCAATCCAACATACATGGTTGTGCCTACTTTCCTATTCCTAGGCTCCACATTACACCTAATATTAACTACACATATGGCCACTATATGTATTAAATGAAGACCTAGCATATTGAAAATATCATAAAATTATTGATGAAGAGAACTCATTGGTACTCTATATTTTATTTACACCATGAATCTAAAATTAAAGAATTTAGCCAGACATTAAGAACAAGTGAAGCATATTCATTTTTATTAATTAAACAAAAGAAAGAAAGTACAAAAGAAAAGATATAACTGGATGGTTCAATGAACTTCTCTGCACTGCTCTTGGAGCTTATAGAATTGCTTCCACAAATACAAACCAAACACTATAATTGAATGTATCTAGTTCTTCTCTGAATTCCCTTAGTTGTCACTCCTAAGAAAAAATCAAAGAAGTATTATAAATTCTAAAATTAAATAAGTGACTGAACTCATCCACTAACATTATAGACATACTATTCATAGAAAAATATAAAAAATAGATTTTGGCGCTATGGTGCTCGAGACACTTACGTTACGAACCCATAAAATGAACTAATGCCACAGTACTGAAGGTTTTCTCCGCTATGACACTTGCTGACATTGACCTACTATTTAATAAATTAATGTGTCGCTTCGGTGGTATGTTATGGCCTAAATAGTTATAATTGTAATGCCACAGTGCTGTTGACAGTTTGAGTGCGCGATGTCCATGTGGCACTCCGTTGACTTAGCGATGTTGGAATTTAGAATCACAGAGTTGTGTAGATAGAGACTGTGCTTTGCGATGTTAATTCCTTCGATGCTACAATATTGGGATAGTTGGATGAGCTTTACTGCGCTGACTCCTTCAATACTGTGGTGCTATCAAACAGAGACTGGATACCACTATATTTATATTTGGGCACTCCAGTAATGTTAATGATGGCATCGTGGTGGTATTATGTCTGACACTGTGGTGTTGTACCATACTTTAAAATTTTGCTCCTTTCCTGTATTTTTCTGTACACACATAACTAAAATAATATGTTTTCATTAACAAATTAATATATAAAATATAACATTATTTACACCTATCAAATCCTCCCCAGCTTGAACTCTTACTTATCCTCAACCAAATAAAAGTTTTGTAATTCTGATTAAATAATTAATAAAAATAAAAAGTGGCAATCTAAAATTACTAAAATATAGGATAATAAATCACTATCTAGAATTAGTAAAAATGAATCAAAGTTATACTTCTAGTTTGAAACAATATCAATAGTTAAACTTACTCAATCATTCTTGTATTTTTCTAATTTGAAATTATAGGTTATAGATTTAATCTTTAACTTTTGAATGTTGAAGTGAATAATATAGTTTTAATAATTAGATATGATTGTAGTTAAAATTTTACTTTTATTACTTCACCATCCCAACTCTCTTATCTTATTCTTTTTAATTTTTGTATAAGATTGTTTCAAATCTTTAAGCTTTCACTAATATCAAATTTTGAATGTATTTATCATTTTCTTTTAATATTTTTCATTTCTTTTTCTTTTTAAGAACTATTTATAGTTCTTTTTTTTCTTTTTTCTTTTGTATAGTACATAATTAATGATTTTGAGTATTAGCTTTTACTTTAGGATTCTCATAAAGTCTTAATAATTTTAATGTATGGACTTGATGAGATTAATAATTCTATCTTCAGATTAGCTATGGTTTTAAATTTTAATTTACTCATATCTAATTTTTAATATTAATTATTAATCTTATAATTTTTAAAAGTTAAATTCATAAAGGTATAACTTATAAATTCAAATTAGGATAATAAGTCAAATGGTTGAATGAGTTAAGCATTAGATTTTCTAACCTATGAAGTATAAAAAGAGTTCATTCAAATTAGGATCTAGGGTTTTATTATTATCCTAATTTTTCTTAATTTTTAATTATCATTTTATAAGGGTTAACTAAATAATCAGAATATAAAAGTCATTGGAGGATAATAACAATTTAAGCATGAAGAGAATTTGCTAAAAAGTAAATAAACACATAAATAAATATTACAAATACATATTTTCATATGAGCGACAAAAAATGCATAAATTATGTATTAAAAACAAAAATAACATATCATTAACATAACACAATTACAATATAACCAGTGTAATAATGGCTCTCAAAGCTAAAATTTTCAATTAAGTTTAATTACACAAGCCAATACCTCCCACTCTGCCTTCTCTTATACAAAACATAAAGTAGAATAACAAAAACATAAACACGTCCTTAAGAGTTCTTCCCTCCTCTAATCACATGGTTTTAATCTATACCCATTGACTTTTATGTTTTACAAAGTTTTCTTATTTTATATTCTGATGGCACCATAAAGAAATATTCTCATGATAGTGAAATCCATCCAGATTTGATTTTTTCATGGCAATACTTTTCCTTATAATCAAATAACAACATATCTTGCCCAGGAAAAAAATCATTCAAGAAAACTCTACCACCATGCATCTTACTTATTTCTTCCATGTACTTCTTCTTATCTTTATGCAATTCCTCTTTGAATTCTTTCAACTTAGTAATAATGGTAGAACTTGCATGTGGAGAAGTAAAAAAGAATCCTCATTCTTGGTAGGATTTCAATTTGGCTCTTTGAAGAAGATGTTGTATGCTTGATTCTACCCATCGCTTAGATTTTTAGTTTTCAAGAGAAGAAAATATGATACTCACTCAAGGGTAGAGAAGGACTAAATTCCTCCAAATTGGTTTTATAGATTTTAGTGGGAGCAAAGTTTAAAAATTTTGAAATTTCAATTATTAAGGCCTTTGGGGTGTTGTTTCTTTCAAAGGTTTGGCGCTGCATCGCTCCCATCTTCTCTCTAAACGGTTTTATTTTTTCAAGCAAATTAAACAAAACCTAATCTAGAGGATATGGTTGCCTCCCTAAAAGTACTAAGTTTATAGTCATCATGCAGACTGAATAACTTACTAGACCTAAGATTGGGTTGCCTTCCAAGCAAAGCTAAGTTTATAGTCTTCAATTAGTCTTGCCTATATCTTCTATTTGGCTAAGGTGGATGATTGTTATTCTTCAATTGGGTTCCATTTGTCTCTCTCTCCTTCTCTTTAGGATTAACTTTAGTGTTACTAGGAAGAGATTCAATGAGTCTACTATTTATAAAAATTATAAGCTGACTTAGTTGAGTTTCCAAATTTTTGATTAAAGCAGCTTGGTTTTGTAATTGAGTTCCCAATTGAATGACCACATCTTCTAGAGGTGTCTTCCTAGTTCCATCCTAATTACTTTGATTAAATCCAGGAGGATATGCTAGTCTTGGATTATTATTAGCTTGCTTTTGATTATTCTAATTTCTGACTTGATTATTTTGATCAGAATTTCATTGATTTTCACTATTATTATTTAACCAATTAAAATTTGGGTGATTCCTCTAACCTGGTTTATATATATTTGAATAGGCATTATTTTATCTTCGAATCAAATTTATATTTTCAATCCCTTATATATCATTTTCTTCCATTGCACTTTTATCTTCCAAATATAAAGATGAATCAAAATTTAAGCCTAAAGTGCTCAATTTCTTTGGTATTACTATACCTTATGCAGTCAAAATAGATAAAAAATTATTTTCATAAACTCTAACCACTCTCTTAGGATTCACCATATCAGCAGATCATAAAAAATTTTTTGTTGTCATTTCTTCAATTAATTCATAAGCATCTTCAAAAGGCTTTAACATCAAAGAACCTTCAACTGCAGCATCAATTATAGCTCTAAGGGATTCTACCAATCCATTATAAAAAGTTAGAATTATCAATCAATCAGGTAAGGCATGGTAATGACACTTTCTAAGAATCTCCTTAAATCTTTCCCAACACTCATAAATATATTCTCCTCCTAACTGAGTAAAAGAGGTACTGTTATTGCTAAGCTTAGTAGTCTTAGAAGGTGGAAAATACTTTTCATGAAATTTGTGGGCCAACTCATTCCATGTGGTAATAGAGCCTAGAGGTAAAGAATTTAACCACATTATTATCTTATCTCTTAGAAAAAATGAGAGTAGTCTAAGTCTAATGAACTCATGACTAACATAATTGTACTTAAATATTGCACACATTTTTAAGAAACTTGCTAAATATAGGTCAAGGTCTTTAATGGGAGTTCCCCCAAATTGAGAATTTTGTATCATCTGAATGATTGTAGGTTTTAATTCAAAATTATTTGCTTGGATGGCAGGTCTATTTATGCTTTAGTAAATTTTGTCTACTAAAGGGTTTGCAAAATTCTTAAGAGATCTAGAATGATCTAAGTTTTAAACAGGGTCAACCATTTAAAAAATCTTTTTGGTTATTCTAATTTTAGAAAAGGTTCTCTCAGTTTTAGAATTACAATTTAAACATGCTTCCGCTCTATGTCTTATAAGCATGCAACCACATATATGCAATCAATAAATTAAAATAAAAGAATAAAAGAATATAGTAGGACTAATTATGTAATTGATTCAATAGTATAATAAATTTGCAAATAAAATAAATTCCTCCCTGGCAATGGCGCCAAAAATTTGATGGGGACGATGGAGTAACCTAAAGAATTATGAAAATAATTTAGGGTTCTATCAATCTCTAAATAATACTTAAGTTTTTTTTGATATAAAAATTATAAAAACCTCACTTAATATATGTAAGTATGCATGCCGAATCAAGTAATATAGTGATAGAGTAGAGTATCGATCCCTTAAGGAAGTATGTTTACTTGCAAATACTTGTATTGTCGATGCTTGCATTATACCAATTCAACATACCTAGTTGTGCCTGCTTTCCTATTCCTAGGCTCCACATTACATCTGATATTAACTACATATATGGCGACTATGTGCATTAAATAAATTCCTAGTATATTGAAAACATCATGAAGTTATTGATAAAGAAAACCCAGTAGTACTTCATATTTTATTTGCACCATCAATCCAAAATTAGAGAATTTAGTCAGACATGAAGAACAAGTGAAGCATATTCATTATTATTAATTATATAAAAGAAAGAAAGTATAGAAGAAAAGATATCACCGGTTGGTTTAATGATCTCCTTTACACTCCTCCTTGAACTTACAAAATTGCTTCCACAAACACAAGACAAACACTTTAATAGAATGTATCTAGTACTTCTCTAAATTCCCTTGTCACTCCTAAGAAAAAATCAGAGAAGCACTATAAAGATTAAAATTAAATAAGTGACTGTACTCATCTACTAATATTATAAACATACTAATTATAGAAAAATAAAAAAATGGATTCTAGTTCCACGACACTTCATAAACTTGCATTACAGTGCCCATAAAATGAACTAATATAGCAACGCTAAAGGTTTCCTCTACTACGGTGCTTGCTGACATAGACTCACTATTTAATAAATTGATGCATCACTTCACTGAAAAATTATGGCCTAAACAATAACAACTATAATGTCGTAGTGCTACTAATAGTTTGAGCACTGCGACATAGATATTGTACTCCCTTGACTTAACAGTGCTAGAATTTGGTGTCACGATGCTATGTAGACAAAGATTGGGCTTTATGGTGTTGGGTCCTCTAATGCTGCGGCCCTAAGATAGTTAGATGAATTTTATGGTGTTGACTCCTCCAATGTTGCAGCATTATCAAACAGAGACTGGGTGCCATCTTGTCCATAGTTGGGTGCTTCGACAATGTCAATGATGATGTCATAAAAGTATTATGTTTGAAGCCGCAGCACTGTACCATACTTTAAAATTGTGCTCTTTTCCTATATCTTCCTACACACACAGAACTAAAATAATATATTTTTATTAATAAATTAACAAATAAAATATAATATTATTTACACTTATCACACATTTATAGTAGGCTCTTAGGCCGCTTTACTTTTTTGTGTACACTTATACAAGCATTGCATATGTACATTTTTTCTTCCTTTTATATATCATGTTCTCTTTTATATTTTTACAAAAGTAAAATATACCTAGGAAATGATGTAAATATAAATATAAAGGAAAGTGTAAATTTAAATGTTTTACATTCTTATATAACTAGATTGAGTTATATAGTGCAAGAGTTGTAAAAGATTTAAAAATAATTATTTATATATACATGTATAGGTTTGAAAAAGAAATGATTCTTTTTTATTTGAAGTTCATTGTCTTTTTGTATTCTATTAAAGATCCAGAAGCTAGGAGATTGCAGACTAAAATAAATAATCATATTTAAATCTATATTTTTATAGGGATAGAATCCAAGCATGTTGTTGGTGGAGCCTGACTAGCTTTGCTTTTCAGCAGAACATGAGTTATACTATTAGAAATTAAAAATGAATAAAATTTTTTTATTTATACATTATTATTCATGCATCATTTCATTGCATGATTATATACATATTGCAAAGTCCTGATTATAAAGTTTTCTAAATTATAATTTCTTAATTCTTAGGATAGAGCCTATCTAATCCTACATTTATACAATGATTGATTGTGATTAAGATTATTAGCTGACAGCTCACTCTAAGCAAGTTTAAGTCCAGATTATATACACCCCTCAATCTCTATACATCCTTCCTATTCTATCCTTTCAAAACTCCAAATCTAAATCATAATTTATAATCTAAAGCCTGTACATTAAAATCTTGATAACCCAAACATTTCTTTAAATCTATATGAATTTGAAAAGTTTAGTCTTTACTTTAATCGAGTATGTTCTCTTAGGAGATGTAATTAACTATAGGGGCTTGCCCTTATAGGAAGTCTGGAACCCAGAATTAAAATAAATCATACCTTAGCTTCTTTCTAAAATAAGAGAAAATTTTATGGAGGTAGACCTATGCTTTAAATATTGGTTTAGTTTTATAATCAAAGATATAAGTGAATATTCTTTTTATCCTTCATGATGAATTGAATATTCCTTATTTTATTTGATTATGAATATAAATTCATTGATTTAGTTTCATGATTAAGTGATAAGTGAATATTCTTTTTATCATTAGGGATGAATTGAATATTTCTTATTTTGTTTGATTATGAAAATAAATTCATTGATTTAGTTTCATGATTAAATAATAAGTAAATATTCCTTTTAACCTTAAGGATAAATTAAATATTTTTTTAATAGTTTAATTATGAAAATAAATTTATTGATTTAGTTTCATAATTAAACGATAAGTGAATATTTCTTTTATCCTTAAGAATGAATTGAATATTTCTTTTATCCTTAGGAATGAATTGAATATTTCTTATGCATTTTAATTATGAAAAATAGATTCATTGATTTAATTTAATGATTAAAATGATAAATGAATATTCTTTTATCCTTATGGATGAATTAAATATTTTGTATACTGTGTATGATCATAAAATTAAATTGATAGTTTCTCTTTTCAAATCGATAATGTAATATTAGCCTATCCTTTAGAATGGTATAATGATAATTTATGCATATTTGACTAAGGAAATCTAAAAGTTTTAAAGTAAATCTTGTGGCATATGATAAATTTGTCCACAGAGTTTTCTGATGACTTCACAGGGATAGACTTCTCTCTCCATATTTTATGAAGACTAATTTTTTTTAAAATATACATAAATTTAATTAAATATGTAGAATATCATATTTCATGTATATGCATATTTATTTAAATTTAAGTCTTGTATATATATATTTTTCCTTTCGTTTTAAATTTTCATCATCATAGTCTTATATATGCATGTTTAGTATAATCTTGTATCCTTATGTTTTGTATAGTCTTATCTATACATGTCTAATGTAGCCCTATATATTCATGTCTAATTTCAGCCTTCTATATACATGTTTTGTATAGTTTTGTACATTTTTTTGTTTATTTAAAATTTTAGTTTGTTTTCCATGCTTACGCGAGTAAGCATGTCCATGTTTAATTGGTTTTGTCCTAAGAATTAAGTGAACTAGGCCAATCAAAATACTGAATCGATCCTAGGTCAGCTAACAGATCTACCCGTGTATAGTTTTGCATCTTCATGCTTACATTGCATGTTTATTTAAATGTCAATTTATTGTCTATACTTAAGCAGCAAGCATGTCCCATGGTTACTTCGTTTCTTCTTAAAAATCAAGTGGACTAAGCCAACCGGAATACTGAATCAGTCCTAAGTCAAGTAGGGGTTCTACCCATAATTAATCTTGCATTTAAATATTTATATTTGTATGTTTATATAAATTTCAATTTTGTTATCTATGTTTACACGAGTAAACATATCCCATGGTTACTTAGTTTCGTCCTAAAAACCAAGCAGACTAGGCCAACCAGAATACTGAATTAGTCTTAGGTCATGTAGGGGTGCTGCCCATTTATAGTCTTGCATTTTTGCATGTTTTATAGTCTTGTATTTTTGTATGTTATACAGTCTTGCATTTTGCATGTCTTTTAGTCTTGCATATGTATATAAATATGAGGCTATATACTATAAATTTAAAAGTTGTCTCCCCTCTTGTATAAAGTCTCTTCACTAAAATTATTATCCAAATTCTATCCTAAGAGTTCAAAATAGTAAATCAGACTCCAAATTAACGACTCAAGATGAATCGTCACTTTAAGTTCAAGTGACACTGTCGAGAAGACTCACTAATAACTCCGACTTTTATCTTATTCAATTAACCTAACTAAATGTTTTAACCACCAAAATTTCAAAGAAATTTTGGCAGCATAATGACCCTATACCAACAAGAATAGCGCAGAATCCTTCGAATGCAAAGGGACCCCACTACCTTATCATAGGCTTGTGGGTTGAGCTAGTGTACATTAAAAAAAATTAAATAATATATGTATGCATATTAGGGTAAAGGTGTTCATGTATATAGTACCCAATACTGTATCATCCTAGAACTAGTATATGTGTTTCTATAAAGTTTGGAACACATACACCAAGAAAAACCTAGAAAACTTCTACCTACTAATGCAATCTACCACCCATATGATGTAATGCATGTATGCAATGTAATAAAAGAAAGAGTGTTGTATATAAACAGAAATCTTATTTATTTATTGATTAAAAGACTTAGAACAGACACAAACTCTACAAGAAAGAAATGTGGTCAGGCTCTACCACAACAAACTTGGATTCTAAGCATACCATATATATATATATATATAATGAGATACATCTGCTTATTATCATTGTGCTCCAAGTCTTTTGTGGAATTCTAAAAGAGATTATTACCCAAAGGTTGTGATATCATCTTTTAGAGCCCCACTTGCATATATAAGCAGGCATTTCTAATTCTTTTACAACTCTGGACACTATACAACGCGATCTATATATAATTCTACTTTTTATAGACTTTGATACATTTATATTATATTTCCTAGGTACATTCTACTGAACCTTACAGGAAAATAAAGAACAGGATAAGAAAGAGCATTAGCATATATAATATAAAGTGCAACAGTTGTGTAATATCGTAATGTTTCTAATGTAATCCTTAAAGAGCTTAAGTACACCAACAGAAATAAAATGTATGACATTCCAGAGTGCATAAATATAAATAAGCAAACAAAGGGTGCTCTCCAAGCAAAATACCCGACAATTAATTCACATCACTGACCTAACATAGGTTACTATTTGTTTTAGCACACCATCTAAGTGTGTGTAGGAGGCTATATGGCTTTGGTATGTCCTATAGGAGTTTAATGTTTAAGTTGCATGCATTTTTATTAAAGGCCAAATGAGGGGAATTTGGTTGAAGTTTACCTTATGTATGTTTTGATTTTATTATTTAGATTTTAAGGGTTGGAGTTAATTATTTAATTATTAAAATTTTGTAGATTGATAACCCCAAAGTGTAAGGTCCACTAACATACAAATCCTAAGGCTTATAAATGAAATGCAATCATCCCCCATATAGAATAGATGACCACATAAAGTCTTAATGATTTATTAGAGATAAAGAAGAAACCCTTTAATCCAATACATATGCTCTCCAAGTGGAGTCAAGCATAAGGTATAGGGTCAATGATCTATTAGTGTTTGATTAAGGGTTGTAAAAATTTATACACTCATGCCTTCCGTGAGTGGAGGCTAGCATGGTGCATAGAACCCTTAATTGGTTATTTAGGATTCATTAAATCCCTTAATTTAATATGTAAAAGCCCTCCTAAAAGGAATCAAGCACCACATAAAGGGATAGAGTGATTTAGGTGTGTTAAGGCTTTGAAATATAATGCTAAAACACCCTCCAAATGTAATCAAGTGTTAAGCATAAAAGACTAATTAATATTTAATTAAGATTAATTATTAAATTTATTTCATTAAAAATAAATTTTAATCAAATAAATTATTAAATTAATTTTTTATGTTTTATATTTTATTGAAATTTTCTAAATTTATTAAATTATTTTAAATTTTTAATTAATATTAATTAATTATTAATAAATTATAATTAAAATTTATTCAAAAAATTAATTTAAATTTAAATTAATAATATTTAAATTTGCTTTTAGTTTTATTTAGTTTCTTATGTATTTTGAATTTTATTTATTATTATAATTAATTATATTAGGAATTTAATTATTTAATGAATTAAAATTAAATTTTACTTAAATAAATTTATTTAAATTTGAATTAATCATCTCTTATTTTTATTTTATTTTTATTTAATTTTTTTATATTTTAAATTTTATTTTATTTTTAAAGGATTTATTTAATTAATATTTAATTTAGGGTAATTAATTATTAATTAAATTTAAATAAAAATTAATTTTGGGTTTTAATTTTCAATGATTGAAGGATTTATTTAGAGTTAATTTAAGGTAATTTGGTATTTTTGTGAATTTTAGTTGATTTATTGTTAATTATTAGAGTTATACCCTTAATGAAGTGTAAATTATGATTTATTTTTATTTTGAGGATCAATTAATGGTAAATCAATGTGTGATTTAATCCTAGAGCATAATGTCATTAAATTTTCTATGTTTAAAGTTTCATCCCTAATAGGTGTGTGTATGTATCCCTAGAATTATCTAATTTCACCAAGACCCATCATTAATTATTGTCCTTAGAAGTCTCTAATGTTGGAGATAGGTTTGAGAATCAAAGTCACTAACCCTTTGACATATATGTAAATCATCAAATTACAACAATCATGGTGTCCTAAAACTAAGAGAATATGCATTAATAAGTTTCCAAATATTAGAGTTAAATCATAATCTAATCATTTGAAGATTCAAATAATGAACAATCATGCATTAAATTTGGTCCCATTCATCCATGCTCAAGCTCTATTTAATACTTCCATAGAAAGGTTTGTATGTATGCAATGAAGTTTAAATTTATTTATGATGAATTTTTGAGAAAATATGAATTAAAAATGATTTATATTTACATTAATTCAATAATTATCAAAATAAAGATTAAATAAATCCAAGAAATTTATTGGAGGTTATATACATCCTACAATTAAGGGTGGCAAAGTTTGAAATAAATTGAACAAATATTTTAAGGAATTATTTAAATAATTAAGAAATCCATATAAATGAAATAATTCCTTAAATATTTTTAATCTTGACTTAATTTTATTTTTAAATGAAATAGGATTTCAAACTGAAGAAAATGATATATTATATATAATTTTTTAGCTAAGTATTTAATTTATTATGTTTTTTTTTTTTGAAAAATCTATAATTAAACTGAATTTTAAAATAAATTTCATTTAACTTAATCCGACGGCGACGACGACGGGCCACGCGTCAACGCCTGATTTGAGGGTTCAAAATAACGGGGGCAGTGCGACATTAATGGACCCCAGCTTTGTTTAATTTTCTAGCCCTAACAAGGCTGGTGGTGATTGGATGTTATACCACCAGGCCTACATCGCTAAGTGGGAGAGTAAGAGAGCTTCTATTATTATGGGTGTACACCATGGGGATGATAGCGAGAGTGCTCAAAACTACTACATACAGTGGTTTAGGTCTTGGACAATATTGTACATATTGAAAGCACTCGTTGAGCCTTGTTGACCTCATTTTTGCCTAAGCTCAATCAATCACTCAAACCCTAAACTATAATCAACATGCTCAACGCACGACTCTCTGTAGTACATTGACTCCTTAACTTCAATCATTATTCAAATTTCACCATTTGGTGCTTCCTACATTAAACTCATCAACACTGGTTTCCTAGCCAGTGCCTGACCCATCTGATCTAGATGAGTTAGATCAATCTAGCCCAATTGATCAAACCCTTTGATTGAACTATCATAAACCCAAATTCTCCTCAAAGCTTCACCAAATTTATTTAAACTCAGCTCCTAGTGGATTCAACATGTTTGGTCAACCTGATCTAATTAATAGTTGACTTTGTTAACTTTGCCTAAAACTGATCAAACTTGACTAATTTAGGTTAAATATTCAAACTCAAATAAATCAAATTCATCAAACCCTCAAATCTAAACCACCTGTTTTTGAATTACACTAACTTCAGGGAATATATATATATATATATATCCTAACATAATTTTCTTAACAAATTCGTTTTTTTTTTTTTTTTTGGGTACAAAGAATTTATGCCCGCCTCAGCTTATTTAAAATATTTTCATACAAGAATTTATGCCCCCTAAATTTTAATTAAATCACAAAAATTTCTACCATATTAATGCGTAGTGACTCTTTCTTTTCTTCATTTCTCAGTGAATAAATCATTTCTTCGGTACTAACAAAGAGGGGTTCTGAACACTTCGCCTACAGCTATAATTACATTAATCGTATTCTTTTTATATGCCCTTCCCTAAACACCTAATCAAACATTCCATAATCAATAAAAATAAACAGAATGTCTGTAACATCTGCAAAATAAATATATGTTCAAACATACACAATTTGTACTCCAATTTTTGATAATTTCTTCTTGTTTGGGACGACTTTTTTATTATTTTTTAAAGCAAATTTCTAGTACAAAAATTTCTTGAATTAAAATTTTGTGTTAGAAAGCTACTTTAGAAAGCAATAAGAAAACTGTCTCAAATAAAGCCCAAGGCTTCATTTCAGACAATTTTCTACAAGTCGCCTGTTTAATTGGCGATTTACAACATAAAGAAAAGTCTCCTGTTAAACAGATGACTAACATGTGACTCAGCATATCTGAGTCAGCGGCTAGTCGCCCATTTGATAAGAATTTTACCTATTTTTAATTTTTTATGCTTAATTATATAATTAAATTTTTAATCATACTTACTTTTAAAATATACCCTATCTATAAAATCATTTATCAACGATGCCAATTTTGGCCCTGATTTGATAATTTAACTTGAGAACTTTATCTAAACGAAGACTCAACACAATATGACAAAAATGTCATTCAAATGACCAATCTCGAATTAATTTAACTATGATTTTTTTTTTTAATCTTGATGTTATATTATACATCACAAAAACTAATGCGACAAAAACATGAACACGATTGCAATTCTGAATTGTCAACCATTGATTGTTTTTTTGCAATTAAACAAATATTTGTTTTGCTGACTTAATGCCTGCTCTATGAGAGATTATTACGTGCGGAGTTCAAAAATATAGAACCGTTCAGTTTTGTGACTATAAACAGTAAAAGCACAATGATGAATAGTAAAAGTTCATTGGAGAACAGTAATTGAACTTTTACAGCATTTTTATTGTTCATAATCATGAAACCGAACGGTTCTCTGTGTCCGGACTCCGCACGTAATAATCTCTCTCGTGCTCTCTACATCTTGGTTCAATCTTCTAACTGGGTTGGTTATTGCAGTTGGTAGGGATTGAGATATCACTTGTTTACTTATTGAAGAAGATCAGCTTATGCAAATGATCTCTAAAAATTAATTAAAATATACATGACCATGAAAAAATTAAATATTTTATCAGAATTTAATAAAATTTTATTAAATTCTGATAAAATATTAATTATTTATTTTTTTCAGTCAAATTTTTGATGATTTAATTATGATATGTATAAGTATATGAATTTGATAGTTTAAAAAAGGGGGGAAGGGATTGAATTATATAAATAGATGTGATGACTCCATAGCTAATGACTTTGAGCAAGTTTCATCATAAAACATAAGACTTCAAATTCAAGATCTTTTGATTGAAAGCTTAAATTTCTAACCAATGGACTAAAACAAGGTGCAGTAGCTGATTCATCACTATTTTAAGTGTTCAAGTCATCTACTGCTTCAAATGATGCATTTATCATAATAAAATATTAATGATTCAAGAGGAGGAATCACCTGTTCATATTAACACTTTATAGGAATGTTCATTGTTGTTTGGGAAGGATAATCTCATATATGACCCCTTCAAGGTTTGAAATGATAGATCTGGTGCCTGCTACTTCATTTACTTCCATTCCAAGCTTGACAGCTTCATTGATAACCATTTCATCCATGCTGAACATCAAGGCAAGCACATGTCAGTTTCAAAACTCTACCATGGAAATAGCAAACTAGAAGGCAATTACAGACTGAGAACTAGTAGCTCTAGCAACCTCCCAACCCCCTTAAAGTATATTAATAGGAGCACAAGGGTTGCATTAGGGAGGAGAGCTCTATAATTAAGTTTATGATACCATGAAATTGAGAGTGAAGCTTCAGCGAGGGAAGTAGAAGAAAGTTATGAAAGAGATTGGATAGTGGAATCAATTACAATGTTCTACTACACCTTCATTTCTTTGACCAATCCATTCATCTCGCGCACTACCTAGCAATCATTCTCATTCTTGAGGTGATGTAAGACAAGTAAGAAGATCTTTCAACATATTACATATATGAGGCAATCAAAGATTTTAACTTAAGTTGTATTTTATTTACATTTCATGTATTAGAAAGGGCCAACCATGTAAGGTTGGATGGAATGATTTTCAATTGTCAAAATCAGTTTGAAATTATTTTAATCAACCAAAAAATGGGAATTCATAATTACAATCAGCGATTTCATTAAACCTCTTAAATTTGTTCTGATTAGTTTTGCTTCTACAATTGGAGCTTCCAATAAGGAGAGATTAGTCATCTTTTTGGATTAATTTGAAAACCAAACAAAATTAGGGTTTTAGAACCCCAACATATCCCCCTCTTCCTCTATTCTCGTCCTAACCATGCCCCGCCTTCTTAGGGATTTAAACTCTCCCCTCTCATAAATATGAGCCAAATCGTCTCCCAAAAATCTAAAATTTGCTCGACCAAACTTTAACTAGTCCACTTCCATATCTCTCTCCAAACTTTAATCAATTTATCCATCAACTTCTCATTTGTTTTTCAATATCTCAAACCTCTATTTTGGAGGTCTTCTTCCGTTTATTCAAAAAAAAATCATGATATTTGAAAACTAATTTCAACTCTAAATCAAACTGCAAGTTCAAACTTAGCCAACCCTTTCATAAACTCTTTGTTGATCAACCTTAACCCTTCCACCACATTTTCACCAACTCTAGAAACCTCTTTGTTGATCTTCATATATGCTCCAAAATTGGGTTCATGTGTGTTCGACAAGAATGACATTTGAATAATGTAACGTTCAAGCGTATCAAGTTCAAATACCCCAACGACAACCAACTAACACGATGTTACACGTAGCAAGCTCAAAATGCCTTGGTGACAGTCAAAATCACTTAAATATCATCCGTTTGCGAAATGAATTGCGTCAATGTTTCCAGAACATTAAATTTATCCAAGAAAAAAAAATATATTCACATGCAACTCGATCGAACAACGACAAAAGCAGCGATCTATGAGTGTGATATTGTGCAAAATCGTCAAACATCATCCATTTGAGAAGAGAATTGCATCATTGTGTTTAGGATGTCAATTATCAAGGAATGACCTTCCATGCTTGATTTGGGAGGCTGCAATTGAAAGCAATCTACACATGGGATGTTACACAAAGTTGCCCAAACATCATCCATTCACAAAACGGACTTTGCCAAAGGGCCCGGAACATCAAAATTACACAAAAAATAATACTCATTTTGCATGGGTTTTCATGCAAGTTCAAATGCAAAATTTGCCTACACGCGAAGCAATAGCATGCAAACCAAGATGTGCAATGAATGAGAAGTTATGGGAGGGGTCAATTCACATCATTTTATTATTATTATTATTATTATTATTATTATTATTATTATTATTATATAATCAAAATAAAAAATATATCCTACTAAATTCTATCTCGTATCTGATTTCAACCAACCCATCAAAAACAACCATGCAATCCCTATCATATTGACACAAAAAATAATAATAAATAAAAGGTTTAAAAAAAAGAACCTATCATGCAAACTCCTCTTCCTCCGATCACTCACATGTTGTAGCTCCTGCTCCCACGCACATTACTACCCTAGTCGAGTTCCTCTACTCATTGCCAAACACCACCATCCTCGCTCTCATTGTGCATCGCACCCACACTTGCCACTGCTTGTTGGGCCCTTACCATCTAATTGCCGACAAGCTCGCAGCCTCTCACAACCGACACACTTCCTCTCTATAAACTTAATGTCTCCACTCCCTCTCTTACCTCACACACTCTCTCTCCCTAACTTCTATCTTTCTCTCACACACTCACCCCCTCTCCTCCTATTTTCTCTATAAACATAAAGCAAAACTTCCCTCCCACCCCCTCTCTACAATTCCACTCGCTATGTCTCTTTCTTCCTCCCTCTAGCAAAATATAGGAGGTTGATAAATCAGATTCAATCTGGAAAGATATCAAAATTGCAAGTAAATGAGCAAGGCATGATTTTCTATGGTAATAGATTCTAGGTCTCGAGTGGTCTGAGAAATGAGGTTCCGCATGAAGCCCACTATTTTAGGTACACTATTAATCCATGCAGCAACAAGATGTATCATGATCTGAGGACTATATTTTGGTGGCATAGATTGAAGCGAGAAGTGACAAAATTTGTTTCTTAAGTATGAAGCATGCCAAATTGTGAAAGCTGAGCATCAGAAACTCAGTTGATTATTGCAGTCGTTATTTATTCCTGAGTGGAAATGGGAGGAGATTACTGTGGGTTTTCCTAAGTCTAGCAAGGTCATGATGTAGTGTGGGTGATTGTGGATATATTAACGAAATATACTCATTTTCTGCCTATGAGGCAGATAGATCCTGTTGATAAGCTGGCTTAGTTGTATACGAAGGAGGCCGTTAAGCTACATGGAATCCTTAAGATTATCATTTTTTATCATGATGGCATGTTTACCTCGAAACTGTGGAAAGGTATTCATGAAGGCCTAGGGGACGAAGTTGCATTTCAGTATGGCTTTCCACCCCAAAATGAATGGGCAGTTTAAGAGAGTTATTCAGATTTTAGAAGATCTATTGAGACTATGTGTTTTAGTGGAAATTGGGAAGATCATGTGTCATTGATTGAATTTTCTTTTAATGATAGCTTCCAGGCAAGCATTAGTATGGACTCGTATGAAGTTTTATATAGAAGAAGGTGCAGGACACTGTTGTTATAGTCTGAAGTAGGAGAAAGAAAGTTGATATGTTCTGAGCTCGTAGACAACACTATTGAGAAGATTAGGTTGATTAAGAAAAGGTTAGAAGCAGCTCAGGACAAGCAGATGAAATATTTTGACCCGAAGCTAAGTCTGTAAAATTTTAAGTTGGAGACTTTGTGTATCTGAAAGTCAGTCCAATGAAGGGAGTAAGCAGTTTGGAAAGGATGGTTAATTAACTCCTCGGTATATAGGATCATTTGAGGTGATAGAAAGGATTGGGAAATCTGTTTAAAAATTATTTCTAACTGATCACATGTCGAATAATCATAATACATTTCATGTATCAGTATTCAAAAAATGGGCATCAGATGTAGACTCGAGAGTTTATAAAGCTGAGGTGGAATTGCAACCTGATCTAACCTATAGAGAAGAACCTGAACATATTTTGGCTTTTGATGTGAATTAGTTAAGGAATAAAAAGATTCTATTGGTTAAAATTCAATGAAAACATTTTTTAGAACAAAAAGCAACCTGGAAAAAAAAGGCTGAAATGAGATAGTTGTATCCAAATTTGTTTTAATGGTGTTGTATAATGAGAATGTTGAGGACGATATTTTATATAAGGAGAGGAGGATATAATATCTGCTATCCATAAATTGATGGTAATTATTGTTGATGCTTGTCTAATTTTAATTTAAATGACAATTTTGAGTCCTAGGGTGTTTCATGAACACTAGAGCAAGTCAGAAAGCAAACTAGAGAAATGATTTTTAATTTAAGAAATTTCTCTGGGAGCACCGCAGCGCCGAGTGGGCAGCACCGTGACGTTGAGCTCTCTAGTGAGAAATTGAGTTTGAACGTGCATTGTGGCGCTGGGTTGTGTCGCCACAATGTCGTGCTCAAATTTGAAAAGATTCTAGGGGAATCCAAAGATTCGGCTCAATGCAGCAGCGTTAAGGAGCTAGTGTTGCGGTGCTGATCTAATTAATGGTTTTTATATAATTAAATATCTAAAATCACTTGCATTTAACCATTTCCCCAGCCATCTTGCCGAAGAAGAAAAGGAAAGGAGGAGGATAGGAAAGAGAAAGGAGAGAGAGTTTAGAGGCCAATACTTAGGATTCGTCCATCGGGCATGTTTAGGATATTGTAGAACACAAGATAGACTCCTAAACCCCTGTCTCTGATTTCAATTCAGTGAAATTATAAAAAGTTATTAATAAAAAATATGTTTTCTTTGGTTTTACAAAGTTTTTACAGCATAGTTTTTAATATGTTATTGTATCCCTTATTATGAATATTTTGGCTATATGAATTTGAAGGTTTACCGGTTGGTTTTTCTTGCACAAATTTCTAAATATATTATTCAATTAAGGCGTTTCTAACAAATGCAGTAGTTATATAAAAATCTTAAAATGTTCATATGAATGTTACTCTGAAATTAGAAATTAAATGGGCAAAGTTTAATGAGTATTATGTTCTACAAGTAATGTAGTTTTTTCCAGGCAATTCATGCATTATCTGAGTATTGCATTGTATTTCTAATTAAATTACTATTTCATTATATTTGCATTATGCATAACATGGCATTAGAGATGTTCTGATATATGAAAAAGTGCACTCTCTGATATGTTACAAGGGCCTTATATATTATGTTCAAGCCACATCTGCCTAATGTGGATATGGGAGGGATTCTGGCCCCACTTGCGAAGAGTGGATGTGATAGGTTATGTGGCATGATTTTGCTCTAATTCTTGTCCCACTTGTTATATATAGGTGTGGGAGGTTAAAAGGAGACATAAGTGAAAGTGGAGTTATAAGCAGGCATCGGGACATGTGCATTATATTCATTGCATTACATATGTTAATATTTTAATAAATTAATTACAAATGAGATTCTAAACTGAATGTTAAAATTATGAGTCTCTCTATAGCACTGATGAAATGGACAAGTCAAGTGCAAGTGAAAAGCAAGTAATCTTTTGATAGCATGTGTTCTATGAAGTATTGAAAATCTCTATGACAATGATAATACATGTATAAGGATTCTGAACACAAGTATATATTGAACTCTAGAAAATATGTTCCGTTAGTATTTTATTCATTTCATTTAAGTTATTACATTTTCAAAATTGTTATTTAATATTCTGAATTGGATATTGATATCTGTGTTGGGTAAGAGAGAGAGTCTATTGAGCTAATTGTGCTCATTCCATTCTTTCTGACATTACAAGAAAGGGTAAGGCCCCTAGAGAGTAGATAAAGTGTTGAGATAGAATCCTTTGTGTATAAGTGGTCAAGGTATTATTTTTGTAAACTAGTTTTTAATCGTTTATGATGTATAGATGATTGAAAGTTAATTGGATTATTATATTTATGTTTTCATAAAATAAGATTTGTTTATATTTGTTTTTGTATTTTGGATTTTAGTCGCTCTGGTTGTCTTTGGTTAATAGATGAGTCAACTAATTATAGGTTTAAGTGATCCAATCATTCTATTAGATTCTACGGAATCACAGCCACCATCTCCAAAATTCAAGATATAGGTCTACACCCAATCTTAAACAAGATATGATATCACCTCCTCCCTAAACCCAATGATACATGAGTATTGGTTTTTGTGTTGAGCCTAGTAAGCATAATATCCTTTGCAAAGTTCAATCTTTAATTGATGGATAGTTTGCCATCTCAAAGACTTCTTGGAAGAGCTCCTATAACCAAATAAAATAATTTACATCTTCAAGTGCTTCATACTGAATTATCTCCGCTCAAAAGTACTCAATATGCATAGACTTAATTCCACACTAATCATTACCTAATTTATCACCACAATATTTGATGAACCTTACTAAATATGCTAGCGTAAAAGAGGCAAAGTGATCGACCACCCAAAAGAGGTTCATTCGAGAAAGGCATGAGAACACTAAAATCATTATTAGATGAATAAATCTTTCTTCTGAACTTGTTATACAACTAAACGAATCATTTCTTGACAATATAGCGAGGAGAAAGTTTTCACAAAAATCATTTGTTTTTCACTTCTACATTATACTGTAGAATTAGTGTTTAGATCTATTATCTTATTAGGAATAGATAAAACCTAATTCAAATATAGAGAGCAAAAATGAACAGAGAACTCAAAAAAAGATAAACGTACAAGAATGTGCAAAAGCATGCAATGATTGTCTATAGATTCAATCAATTGATGGCTACATCTTGTTACCACTATTATAAATTTCACAATGATTTGATGGTCGAGAATTATAGACTTGATTTATCTAATATAACATAAAGATGACGCCCTCCTATTTATAAAGAAAAATTTAAGGCAACTGCAAATGCAATAAAATGCTCAAAACATATATAATGAAATAGCCCATAAATATGGATGCTTGTAGGGTGCTCCTCACTCGAACCCTCGAAAATGGGGTTCCGCACCCTCTCTCCCAAACCTCACGAGGACCTTACAACGAAGACCAACTCACAACTACATCTATGTAGTGAGTTTTCTTCATAGGATAAAAATAAAACTTCACATCTTAATACACAACTAAGATTTGCTTCTCTCCACAAAGACTTTATTCAATGTCTCTCCTCCTGAAATTGAATGAAATTGATAGTGCAAAGAAATAGAAAAGATGCATGTATGTGTACAGACTAACCTGGTACTACAAACCTATATATTATTGAAGATCTAGTAAAAAAAAATTCTTGGCTTTTAAGAAATTGTTTTAACCAAGATTTTTTGAATGTTCAAAGTTCAAACACAAGCATTCTCTAACTAAAAGTAATTGCAGCATCCACAATCATTAGTAGCCAGATCTTTGTGTTTTTTTTTTTTTTTTTTTTTTTTTTCTTTTGACACTTTTAACAGCGGAAAGAATATAAGGGGCATTGATTAGAAATAAAATCCGCTTACTTCTTAGTCCGAGACACATAAGCTAGTATGAATCTGCACTTGCCTGCCTGGGAACGAAGAAGTATCTCCACAGTTCTAAAAAGTAGTGGAACACTAGACTGTTGAAAGCTTATGCATTGTTAAGGATCATATGAATAATTCTATTAATAACTCAATAAAGAAAATAAGAGGGCTTCATAGGATATAAATATCAGCCCCCAGAACAAGATCAAATCCCCCAGGGTACTTTTGCAAAATCTGGCCCAACTGATCAAAATTTCCCCACTCAAGCTTCTCAGCATTTAATCCTGCAAGCCATGAGATTGATAATTTTATCTAACAATGCTGTGATATGATTGATAACACATGTAGTCATTATTTTGATTTAATTAAAATATACGCAGATTCAATCTCAAATCCTTAAAATTACTTACCAGAAGAAATCAGATTTCCAGAAGATGATTCAAGTACTATATTCTTCCGCAGAATCTAACAACTTAAACAAATAACCCATTAAAATCAAAACATCACAAAATGATTTTTGCTCCTAGATAATTCTGCATGCCTAATTATAAACAATGAATGATTCCTGAAACTGAGAACAAAACAGAATTATTTGGAAACTGGTATGGTTTCCAAAAGGCTTGGCAAACAACATAGTATAAAACGGATTTTATCTTCACCATTAATGTTAAGTTCTAGAACTTAATTATTGACCTATAAAGAAAACGAGCTACATAGACTTATTTTGTAGGTTTTTATGTTGTCATTATGGAGCTCAAAATATTTTACTGTATGTTAGGCTGCCTTAATTATTCTTTAGCAAATTAGGGCTATAATCCCCTACAATCAAACCTAGTGAAATCTTCATTGTGAAAATACTGCGTAATCATCTTTTGGTAGTCTTTATAAAATATTGTGAGCTTTTGCACGATGATCTCTTTTTCTATTTTCATTCTTTTTCACTATCATTATCTAAATTAGTTTTTTCCAATTTCCCAACAATCAATGCACTAATGGAATTGAACCTTTTTTATGCAGTAGACAATATTTAAAGGAGTGTTTTGATTCCTATTTTTAAGAATAAATATGATACACAAGATGATGGACCGGCTGAGCTGATCCATTCACTACAACTAGCCCAAAATTGGGCCGGCTCAACCCAGTAGGTTGGCGACTCAAAAACAGGAGCCGGAAGGCCAGGCGGTCAAGGATATGAGTCCAAGTGTGTGTGTGTGTGCGTGGTGGGGGTTGCTTGGTTGGAAAGGGAGGAGAATTAAAGGAGGGGTTTGGAAATGGAGGAGAATTAAAGGAGGGGGTTGGAAAGGGAGGAGAATTAAAAGAGTGGATCACTTATCAAAGGAGAATGTGAGGGGAAAATAAGGAGGAATAAATTCAAGTTTTTGTGGGGAAATAGGGAGAGTTATATTAGGCCTTTTGGTTGTATTACTTTTTTTCTCATGCAGAATTGTGAGTGTTCTTACCGTCCATTATTTTTTGTGAGGGATTATAGTAGCGTCTAAAGTTTGGGAGAGAAGGTTCTCCTCTCGAAAGAGGATCATTGTATCTTGCTTGTTCATATTTTCTTTCTTATCAAGAAAATATGTTTGGTTTGCTAAAATTTACTATTTGTTCGCTGATTTTGGTATTCAAGTCCTAACATATTGGTATCCGAGCAATTTCTTGGGACCGATGGTCGGGAGAAGAGTTGAGGAGTTGGAGGAAAAGTTGAAGGGGGAAGTAGGGCAGCTGCGAATGGATGTGGGATCGTTGAATGAGCGTTTTTCACCAATGGAAGGAAAGTTTGGGAATGTAGAGGAGATGATGAAGTGGATGTTGGAGTTTCAAACTAAAGTGGCTCAACTAGAAGCAAAAGGGAATCAGGAAAATAACATACCGAGGGAAGACGGCGAAGTGAAAATTTTAGGAGAAGAGGAGGGAATACCTCACCTTGAGCTTCTACCGAGAAAGGGGATGGATAGAGAATATGGAGGTAAGAGGGAATGGGAAGAAGATAACAGGCGGACTGAATTTGAAGAAAGAGGGATACGAAAGGAGAAGGGAGGAGAGGGAACCATGGAGAGACCCCAATGCTCGCTTCATGGGAGGCATGAGGGGCAGAAGGGGAAATTGGGGCAGAGGAGATCCGAAGGTTAGGAAGCTGAAAATGCCGATGATTGAAGGCGAGGACGCGTATGGGTGGATCTGTAGAGTGGAGAGGTATTTTTTGGTGAACGAGTTAACAGAGGGTGAGAGACTTATGGCAGCAGCTCTATATCTTGAGGGAAAGGCACCGGCATGATACCAATGGAGGGAGACGAGGTACTAGATCCGTTCGTGGGAGGAGTTTAAGGATTTCTTGTTGAAGCATTTTCGAGCCAAGCTGGATGGGATTACTATAAGCAAGTATTTGCATTGACATAGGTAGGCACTATGATGGAGTATCGAGAAAGATTTGAGTTTCTGTAAAGACGCATAGGAAGGTTACCAGAGACAGTGTTGGAGAGCAATTTCATGAAAGACCTCAATCCAGAGTTGAGAGCAGCGGTGTGGGTGGCAAGGCCCCATGATTTGCTAGAGGCAATGAAATTGGCTTAGCTGATTGAGGACAAGAATTCACTGCAAAGTAGTAAGGGGGTTAGTTTGGGAGGTTCTTACCACACGGCGACCACTTTCCTGGCACCTAGGGTGCAGACTATACCAGTTCAAAGGGAGGCTTCAAAGGAGAGCGGTTTGGGAGTCCGACAAGGAGGAAACTTCAAGTGGCTAACTAATACTGAACTGCAAGACAAGAGGGTTAAAAGGCTATGTTTGAGATGGGACGAGAAATTTACATCGAGACATAAATATAAAAAATCATACCTTATAGGTTCTCTTTGTGTGTGATGAGGAAGAGGTGGATGAGGCAGAGGCAGTAAGTGAGGAGGTAGAGGAAGGGAAGCCCTTACACTTGGAAGTGGTTGAAGTTTCATTGAACTCTATAGTGGGATTCACCCCAAATCACACTATGAAGGTGAGGGGACAGATAGGAGAGGCAGTAGCAATCCTGGTGGACAGTGGGCTACACACAATTTTATATCGAATTAGGTGGTTGACAAACTTGGGCTGAAACTAGTGGACATAAGATATTTTTAAGTGATGATGGGCACAAGAAAGAGCAGAGGGATCTGTCAGGGTTTGGTGGTAGAGCTACAGGAGATTCACATCAGGGAGGATTTTCTTCAATTGGAGTTGGGAAGTACTGATTTGATTTTGGAAATGAAGTGGCTACAAACCTTGGGGGAGACCAAGGTATACTAGAAGGCATTAGCTATGAAAATTGAGGTGGAGGGAAGGAAGGTGGTAATCAAGGGAGACCTCAGCTTATCCAAAGCAAAGTTTTCTTTAAAACCATGATTCGTGCCATACAAGGGGAAGGAAGAGGATTCTTGGTGGAGCTCCAGAGCTTGGAGGAAGGTGGGACAGAGGAGATAGAGGACATTTCAGACATTGTCTAGCCACTATTTCAATAATTCAAAGAGGTATTCCAGCTTCCTCAGGGATTGCCACCCCGATGGAAGCACGAGCACTCTATTATTCTGAAGGAGTCTCCCCAATTAGTGTTCGGCCATACCACTACCCTCAGATCCAGGAGGATGAGATTGAGAGACTGATTCGGGAGATGCTTGAAGCTGAAATCATCAAGCCAAGTGTGAGCCCTTTCTCTAATCTAGATAGAGGATATTCCAAACATTGTCCAGCCACTATTTCAGCAGTTCAGAGAGGTATTCCAGCTTCCCTCGGGATTGCCACCCCCACGGGAGCACAAGCACTCTATTGTTCTGGAGGAAAAAGCCTCCGCCATTAGTGTCCGGCCATAACGCCTAGAATGATGAGATTGAAAGACTGATTCGGAAGATGCTTGAAGCTGAAATCATCAAGCCCAGTGTGGGCCCTTTCTCTAGTCCTGTATTGTTGGTGAAGAAGAAAGATGGAAGTTGGAGGTTCTGTGTAGACTACCCTGCACTGAACAAAGAAACTGTACCAAACAAATTTTCCATACCAGTCATTGATAAGCTATTAGATGAGTTGCATGGATCTATGATATTCTCTAAGATCAACTTGAAATCCGGGTACCACCAAATCAAAATGCAACGAGGAGACACCCACAAGATAACTTTCAGGATGCACGAGAGATATTATGAGTTCATGGTAATGCCTTTTGGCCTCACTAATGCATCGGCTATTTTCCAGTCTCTGATGAATAGGATATTCCAGCCCTACTTGCGAAGGTTTGTGCTGGTATTTTTTTATGATATTTTGGTATATAGCAGGTCTGAGGAGGGGGGAGCTTATAGTATTTGGGAATTGTGCTATCTACCTTAAGAGAGCACTCTTTGTTTGCCAATCAGAATAAGTGTTCATTTGTGCAGCCCAGAGTGAAGTATTTAAGGCATGTGGTATCTCAGGAGAGAGTGGCAGCTGACCAGAGTAAGATTGAGCCCATGCTCGGATGGCCTATACCTAAGACTTTGAAGGAGTTGAGAGAATTCTTGGGATTCACAGGCAACTATTGAAAATTTGTGAAAGGATATAGTTCTATAACAGGGCCATTGACTGAACAGCTCAAGAAGGATAACTTCGACTGGAGAGAGTCAGCCACCTAGGCATTTGAGGGGTTGAAGAAGGCTATGACCAGTGTGCAAGTTTTGGCTCTCCCAGATTTCAGCCAGCCTTTTGTAGTTGAGACAGATGCCTTGGGTTTTGGGTTGGGAGCGAAACTCGTACAAAACTAGAGACTAGTGGCCTATTTTAGTCAGGTGTTGATGGCCAAGGTAAGACTAAAGTCATTCTATGAGAGGGAATTGATGCCGATTGTGTTGGCCATTCAGAAATGGCAGCCTTATTTATTGGGAAGAAGTTTCATCGTCAGAACTAACTAGAGGAGTTTAAAGTATTTGTTGGAGCAGATAATGGTCACTGAAGAGCATCAAATGTGGCTTTCCAAATAATTGGGCTATGACTTCGAGATTCAGTATCGACCTGGAGTTGAAAACAAAAACAGCAGATGGTTTATCCAGGTGCATGGGGGAGCCCCAGATGATGGCATTATTTGTGCCCTTAGTGGTTGACTGGGAAGTATTGAGGAGAAAAAGCGAACAAGATGCGAGGTTGAGGAAAATGAGGGAGGAGTTGGTGGAAGTAAGGACAGTCGTCTGGGATATTCAGTGGTGGGACAGAAGTTACTTCATAATGGGGTTGTTTGTGCTTTCAAAGACCTCTTCTTACATTCCCTGCTTGCCTCAGGAGTTTCATGGGACGACCATTGGGGGACATTCAAGGGTATATCGCCAACTTTCTGCAAAGTTGTATTAGGAGAGGGTATGCAGAAGGATGTCGAGAAGATTATGGCTAGCTGTGATATATGTTAGAGACACAAGTATTTAGCTATGTCTCCAAGAGGACTGCTACAGTCGTTATCTCTTCTAGAAAAGGTGTGTGAGGAGGTGACTGGGAAGTAAGGACAGTCGTTCGGGATATTCAGTGGTGGGACAGAAGTTACTTCATAATGGGGTTGTTTGTGCTTTCAAAGGCCTCTTCTTACATTCCCTGCTTGCCTCAGGAGTTTCATGGGACGACCATTGGGGGACATTCAAGGGTATATCGCCAACTTTCTGCAAAGTTGTATTAGGAGAGGGTATGCAGAAGGATGTCGAGAAGATTATGGCTAGCTGTGATATATGTTAGAGACACAAGTATTTAGTTATGTCTCCAAGAGGACTACTACAGTCGTTATCTCTTCCAGAAAAGGTGTGTGAGGAGGTGACCATGAACTTCATTGAAGGACTGCCAAAGTCAAAAGGATACACTACGATACTAGTGGTAGTGGATCGATTAAGTATGCCCATTTCATTCCCCTTTGCCATCCATCCTTATACAACACTATCAATAGTGACGATTTTCATGAAGGAGGTATGGAGACTGCGTGGGATACTGAAATAGATTACATTGAATCAAAATAAGATCTTTTTGAGCCAATTCTGGAAGGAATTGCTCAAAATATAGAGAACCGTTTTGAAAAGGAGTATTACTTATCATCCTTAGATGGACGGACAGATAGGGATGGTCAATCGTAGTTTGGAGACTTATCTTCAGTGCTTTGTATCGAATACACCAAAGTTGTGGACAAAATGGTTGGCATGGGCAGAGTATTGGTATAACACTTCCTACTATTCAACATCTCAGACAACACCGTTCAAGGTGCTATAAGGAAGAGAGCCGCCTCACTTGATATATTATGGACAAGGCAGCACACTAATAGCATTAGTAGAGCAGTACTTGGAGGACAGAGACAGGATCTTAATGGAGCTGAAGGGGCATTTTTTGAGACCTTAACAAATTATGAAGAGGCAAGCAGATACACACAGGAGAGACATTCAGTTTGAGGTGGGGGATAGGTTTTACTTGAAGCTTAGAACCTTGGCACATGGAAGAAATGAGAAGTTATCACCCCGCTATTTTGGTCCTTACAAGATAGTGGAGCGCATTGGTGCCGTGGCATATCGCCTACAGTGACCACCATCGTCTGTCATCCACCCGGTATTTCATGTGTCCCAATTGCAACGTTGATTGGAGAGCACATTCTATTTTCTTCACTTCCCCTGATCTTGACGGATGACATGGAGGTGTTGTTAGAACCATTGGAGATTGAAGGAGTGTGCCAGGGAGTAACAAGAAGCAAAGAAGTGTTGATCAGGAGAAAAAGCCTATCATAGTACAAAGCCACGTGGGAGTCCTATTAGATTATTCAGCAGCAGTTTCCTTCATTCCACCTTGAGTACAAAGTGGCACTTTTGAGGGGAGTATTGATGGACCGACTGAGCCGATTCATTCACTACAACCGGCCCAAAATTGGGTCGGGTCAACCCAGCAGGCGAGGGGCTCAAAATAGGGACGGCAAGGCCAGGCGGTCAAGGATGTGGGCCTAGGTGTGGGGGCGGCTGCCTGGTTGGAAAGGGAGGAGAATTAAAGGAAAAGGTTGGAAAGGGGGGAGAATTAAAGGAGTGAATCACTTATCAAAAGAGCATGTAGGGGAAAAACATGGAATAAATTTAATTTTTTGAGGGAAAATAGAAAGAGTTTTATTAGGCTTTTGGTTGTATTACTTTTTTTTTTCTCCATGCAGATTTTGTGAGTGTTCTTGCTGTCCACTATTTTTTTGTGAGGAATTCTTACGACGTCTAGAGTTTGGGAGAAAAAGTCCTCCTTTCGAAAGAGAAACATTGTATCTTGTTTTTTTGTGTTTGCTTTCTTATCAAAAAAAAAATATGTTTGGTTTGCTGAAATTTACTATTTGTTCGTTAATTTTGGCGTTCAAGTCCTAACACAAAAGTGTGCGAATTATAGAGGAATTATATTAATGTGTCATACATTAAAATTATGGGAGAGAGTTACTGAGCATATGTTACGACGTGATATTAAGGTTTCTCAAAATAAATTTGGATTCATGCCAAGCAAGCCTACTATGGAAGCTATGCATTTATGAAGAGATTTGATGGAGAAGTATAGAGAGAATAAAAAGGGTGCACATATGATATTTATTGATTTAAAGAAAGCATATGATAAAGTTCCAAGAGAAGTGCTCTGGAGAGTTCTAGGAAAAAATGAGTTAATAATACTTATATTCAAGTCATTAAGGATATGTATGCATAAACTGTTGTGTTCAAACACAAGGTGATTTGACCAATTATTTTTCTATTTCAGTTGGATTACATCAAGGATCAACTTTAAGCCCATATCTTTTTTGCTTTAGTCATGAATGTTCTTACTAAACATTTATAAGAGGATGTACCATGGTGTATGTTTTTTGCTGATGATATTCTTCTTGTTGATAATAAGACTAGAGAGGGAGTTGAAGAAAACTTGATTTATGGAGGTCAACCTTAGATTCTAAAGGTTTTTGTTTGAGTAGATCTAAAATCGAATACATTGAGAGTAAATTAGTAGTAATAAATCTAGTTGAAGAGATTGTGACTTTGGGCGATCAAGTCATTAATTCGTACACATTTTAGATATCTTAAATCTATTGTTCAAAGTGATGATGAAATAGATAGGGATATAATTAGTAGAATTCATGTTGGATGGTTGAAATGAAGAAATGCATCGGTCCTATTGTGTGATAGAAAAGTACCCCTCAAACTTAAAGGAAACTTTTATAAGATGGTGGTGAGACCTGCAATGCTTTATGGCATAGAATGTTGGTCATTAAAAGAGAAGCATAAAATTAAGTTAAAGTGTTGCAGAGATGATGAAGTGGATGAGTTTCACTCTTAGAGATAGAATGTGAAACGATTATATACATGAAAAGGTTGGAGTAGCTCCAATGGCAGATAAGATAAAAGAGAGTCTCCTTAGATGCATTTGTAACATAAAATGTCAGCCTTTCGATGACCCAGTTAGGAGAATAGATGTATTGGATTTGGCCTATGTTAAAAAAGATAATGGTAAACCTAAAAAGACTTGGCTAGAAAATATTAGAAATAACTTTTTTTATTAAGGGGTTATTTGGTTGGAAGTAAAATAGGTGTAAAGTATTCCAAATGCAAAGGTTTTGAATATATTAGTGTTTGGTTTGAAGAAAATTGAATGCAAAGTAAAGTAAAGTAAACGTACTGTAAACCATTTTAGTTCATTTTTTAGGCAAATTAAACTCGCCCAGTTTTAAGCGAGAACCGTTTACACGGCAAGCAAGCTTGTTTGACCATCGCCAGCCACAACCGATCGCTGCCACCACCCATCACCGACCACCACCGCCACCATCCACTGCAGCCACCCATCATCGGGCGCCTCCACCGCCACCCACAACCGACCACCACCACCATCTGCCACTGTCGGCTACTACCGCCAGTCGTTCGCTACCATCCTTAGACTTTACATTATATTTATTTTACTTCAAACTAAACAAAAAAAACATTCAACTGCATTTACTTTACACTCATCTAAACAACTTCAAAGTATTCATTTTATATTGTATTCCTTTTATACAATATTCCTTTTTTAACCAACCAAATAACCCCAAAATTTGAATGAGAAATTGACTCTTAACAAGACACAATGGAGGAAAAGGATTCACACAGCTGACCCCATGTAGTGGGATAAAGGCTTGATTTTTGGTGTTGTTGTTGTTGTTGTTGTTGTTGTTGTTATTGTTGTTGTATGCAATAATTAAATTCATTCCATATTGTATGATCTTTGTCAATCAATGACTTGAATTATGATCAAATACATGCCAAAGTTTGAAAAATGAAAAATATGCAAATAAATAGATCGAATGTAGTTATACATAACCTCCAAAACCTCATCATTATGATCAGTTAATACAACCTCACTGCAAAATCTACTGCACAGAATACCTGTGATCCCTGTCAATACAAACAGATCTCTCAACTTGGCATAAAACGCATGATAATTAATAAAAATTAGCAAAGATAAAATTACTTTTTTGTCTTACCAACTCCAGAACCTAATTCAATAATGGAAAGCCCTTCAAGCATTTTTGGATTTCCTGAAAGGTAATTGTTCAGAAGAACTGCACCTGGCCATACTAACTGCCCTGTAAGATCATAATCAGCTGCAGAGAAAGAATTATAAAATGATTTAGCCCCAAATTTAGGGAGAAATGTTAGCAGGTAATGTTAAAGATTCTTCGATCATACTGGAAGAAGAACGAAGACAGAAGAGCTGAAGAACAGAATTGCCAAAAGTGAAAGTAGTGAGCTCATAGCTGCAAAAAATTCACATAATCTGACGGTTAAATCTATTGATCTAAACAGAAATTGAAGGAGAAAAGTTTTTACTCTCGATTGACGAAGAAGGAATCATGCAGGAAGATATCCTCGTCGCTGTCGTCGTCCTTCATCTCGACAGCCTTTGCCATTCGATTTCGGCGACCTCTTCCGAAATTTAGGGATTTATACTTCAAAAATTTATTAGTATACTATTTTTTAAGAATAAAGTGTTAGGATAAACTTTTTATTTAATACATAATTATATAATATTGATTTTTAAAAATATAATCGTAATGAAAGTTTATTTTTTTTAAAATAAATTTAATTATAATATTACACACTATATAAAAAGCTTGGACATCTCGACCTTTTGATTTAAAGTCTCAGCTCTAAGTCAACAAGTTAACTATTTTATGTTAAATTTATGATTAAATTATAAAATAGTCATAAAATGTTAAAATGATGAATTATTTAAAAGTAGCTAAGGGCATCTATTAGATTCGGGCATTTGCAATTCCATAAGCTGGTGAACAGTATTCATACATCGTTAATATTGACATCGGACTATTCACAAATTATTTTTTTAAATTATAAAATTACTCTTAAATTATTAAAATTTAAAATTTTGACCTCAAATATATCAATTTAATTTATATTATTAATTTTCTAATTTTAATATGTTTAAATTTTTTATATAATTAATTTATTTAAAATACATATACATAAAATATTCTTTTTTTTATGTTAGCAATAAAATTCGGTTGGAGCTCATTTACTATTTGATTGTTACATTTTGAAGTGAAAAATAAATTTTTAGATTGGAGATGGCCTAAGCAAAGAAATTTGCAAAAAGAATTTTGAATCATAAAGCTTTTTTTTTTTAAATCACAATTATATTTTAACATAAATAAAATTTATTCGGCATGGGCAATGGCAGCAATGATGACCAATTGTTATAATTGTTCCAAAAAAAACACTCAAAACATTTTAAAATTATTTAAAATAATTTTTTAAATAATATTTTTTAAAATAATTTATTATTTTTAAAAAACAAAAAATAAGAACAATTATAACGCACACTAAATAAACATATTAAAAAAAAAATTTAAAAAAAAAAGAGGCAAAAGACAAAAGTGTTGTTATTAAAAACTGATATCTAATTACAAAAACAATAAACTGAATTCAGATAATTCTCTTAAGAGAAAAACAGTTTAAATGTATTCCGGTGCACAATACATATACTGTAGGAAGCAAAATTTTTTAGCCAAAAAATAATAATAATGCAAATTACAACAATAAGCAAATAGAAGTACATTCCCTTGCATTCTGATCAAAGGAAATTTGAGAACATACTGATTATAGCAGTTTCTCTGCAATCTGTACAGCATTAAGTGCTGCCCCTTTTCGTATTTGATCTCCACAGACAAATATGTCCAACCTATAAAGATTATCATAGGTTAAGTTGAATGGAGATAAAATAATAATGATGTTGATGATGATAGAATAACAACTTTTGAATGTTTACCCATGGTTGCCCTCTTGAGACAAATCCTGCCGAATTCGACCTACTGCAACATCATCCTTGTTTGATACCTACAAAACGACAAAATTTTGCAATAATGTGCTAAGGCTTAATTTGGTTACCGATGCCTTATGTAAAAGATAATTTTAAAAACTCTTGTTGAGAGAGAATGGAGGTTTTTAGTGGAGAAGTCAAAATTAAGTTCCCTAAAAAGCAATTTTACAAAAGTATCATACACAAACAACAACCCAAAAATAACTTTGCCAGTTCGAAACAAAAAAAGGCAAAATTAAGCTGTCTCAAACGAGGCCTAAGTGAGATGAAAGCTTCATTTGAGACAGTTTTTTTTACTGCTTTTATTTTAGAAAGCAGTAAAAAAAACTGTCCCAAACGAAACATACAAATCCTATTTCTAATTTTTATGGAATAAAGATTTGAAACTCTTAAATTTACTTTGAAATTAGTACAATATAAAAATGGATTGATGATGTATTGCACTCATATTAAAACAAATATGAGAATTTTAAAAGATCAGATCAAAAATATCCGTTTCAAAAATTTCTTCAATTTTGATGAAAAAAGATTTTCTCATACAATTTGTATGACGATTGGGCTAGAAAAACAATGGATTTGTTCTAAGATTAATGAGGTATACGAAGAATTCATATTGAACTAATATTAAAATAAATGTAATAATTGTTAAGCATGTTGTGGCACAATTTATATCAAGATATCTGGACACAATTTTTTTTTAACTCTAATGATGTTCTGAAAAGATGAAGGGAAAGGAAAGACCTCCAGCGGCGTTGGGAAAAGATTAGAACTACGGTCATCTATAATCACCAGCCCAGCAGCTTCTTCAAGAATTTGCCTTGCAGTATCCTACAATCAACGAAAAGGTGACATAATTGCATTCGGCTATGCTCAAGAAAAAATAGTGTTGTCCATGTTTTAAAGGGAGGAATTCCCAGAATAGACAATTACGAAGTCTCCAGTAGTTCAAGAACTTGTATGGTTAATGAATAGTAGATCATATGCACCTTATGATTTAACAGACAATTAATGAATCTTTGTTGTGCTGTCATGATCGTTTAGGCAATCTCTAGTTCTAGTCTACCATATATTCTAATAATAAGATTAAGGGGAAGTTTGGCTTGCTGTATTACTAATGTGAAGTAAATCAAATTGATGAATTTTGAAAATACCGTTGTTTTGTAGGCTGTTTCAAACACAAAGTATTTCATTAGTGAATTTGAAATTCACTAAATTCTTTGTCCCTTGTTGCATGCTGGCCACCGTTGTCGCCTAGCTTTATATTAAATTTATTTTACTTCAAACCAAACACAAAAACATAATCTCATGTATTTATTTTACACTCGATAAAAAAAACTATAAATTACTTCAAATATACATTTATTTTGTATTATATTCTTTTTATTTTGCATTCTTTTTACTTCGCATTCTTTTTTCAGTAAATTAAACAGCACAAAAGTAAAAATCAAATTATATAAAACCATGTTCATATATGAAATCTCACATGTGCATGGAAATCCAAACGTTGACCAAGGAGGTGCAATAACTAGTCATATAAATATTGAAGTTAAGCTAACGCCGGTCAGCTACTACAAAGTAAAATATCAAATCTCCAAATGGAATAAGAGGAAGGTTGTGGCGTCATCAGGTTTTGGAAGAAGAAAGAAAGAAAGCGTGACGAGAAGCTATAGACTTATGCAGGCAGGTGAGTTAAAAAAAAGGAGAAACACTGCGGCAAGTATGTTGTTCTTTTGAAATATTTTTTGCTGCACAAATTGAGAATATCGTTTGACAGAAATTGAATTAATTGACAAGCGTTGGTTAAAATAAACAAATACAAGCATTGTTAAGGAACTAAAACTAACTGATTCGAAAAGGTTGATTAAGAAGGAAAAGAAAATTACAAGATAATTGCAATATAAATCTGCATATTAGCATAGGACTGTCCACTGGTCAATGATTGTGCGCATCTACTTCTGTACATTATTTCTTATTGTAAACATAACTTGAATAATGACGTTCCTAGTCAAAAACATAATTTGGAAGTTCCATTACCTCGTCCAGTGGCTTTTCAAACTGAAGATTAATACTTTCAGCATGTGCACGCATGACAGGAACCCTTACGCAAGTAGCTGTCACCTTGACACTCAAGTCATCCTGCAGCAAGAAATATTTAAAAAGCAGAATAGGTTTAAATGTAAGCTCTGTGTCCCATCAGACTTATCTTGGAACATAACATGAACTTTTGTTGAGCATAAATTGGAAAAAAATTTCTACCGCTCTAACTGAGTTATTTATCAAACTCCACCCGAGAGATTCCCACTCTTATACTTCATTTTTATCCTCATACTGTCATTGTAACTTGACATATTGCTAAATCTTCCTCTTCACCATGATACAATTTTTAGCTACTTTTATATACAAAATAGAGTGAACTAGGAATGTCCTGCAACATTTAAGAGATTTTACTCTTATACTTTCTCTTTATCACTTCCTCATGATGTCATTGTAACTTGATGTTTTCCCAAACCTTCCTCTTTACGATGATACCATTTTTAGCTACTTTTATATATATAAATGAGTGAACTAGGAACGCCTTGTCAACATTTAAAAAATTTTACTATTATTATACTTCCTCTTTATCACTTCCTCATAATGTCATTGTAACTTGACGTTTTCCTAAACCTTCCCTCTTTGCCTTGATACCATTTTAGGTACGTATATATACAAAAAAGAGTGAACTAGGAATGTCATGTCAACATTTAAAAGATTTTACTCATATACTTCCTCATAATGTCATTGTAACTTTACGTTTTACTGAAACTTCCCATTTACTTTGATACCATTTTTAGCTAATTTTATATACAAAAATGAGAGAACTAAAAATGTCCTGTAAACATTTATAAGATTTTGTGTCATCAAGTCCGTCGTATTATGACAATAAAACATGTTTGTGTACACGCTTCATAGAATGCATTGGATAACTAAAGTAAAGATAAAAAAGAGACAATTACAAACAATCAATTTACCCATATTTTTCTCGTTTCCTTCACTAACTTCATTTCCTCCTCATTGTATCCATTTGAGAGAATTGGCGCATTATGAGAGAATAGATTAAATGCATACTGCACAAGAAGGTATAGTTTGAAAATTCAGAACTCATCATTTTCACATGTTTAATTGAAGGACAGAGTAAATGATAAAAACCTGCTGTTTAAATATTTTACAAGTAGGCTGCTTGCCATCCAAGACCTGATAAGCCAACAATAGAGACCAATTTGGTAATTTGTACAACGGAGAACCGAACAAAGCTCAACAAATAAATCAACACCTCGCGAGTCTGCAGCTTAAGCTCTTCCATTGCAGCGGCACCTGCACCACTGGCTGCTTGATATGTGCTCACCACCATGCGTACCACCTAATACAAGCAGTACAGATAAAAAAAGAACTTATTAGCACCAAAGTCCTGAATAGTGATAATATTCAAGCAAGTAAACATGGTTTTAATAATCTGAAAATAATATATTCAAGCAAAAGGTTAGAACACATGTTACGTGGACACAACAAAAATGCCCGTAGATTAGTATTAAAATAAAAGATGAATAAAAAATAAAAATAGATGTTGGCAACAAATTAGAGAAAACAATACATCCAGAAGAAATCATTTGCATTTATAGGAAAATATTACAGTCACATATAAAACTAACAAGGCAGCTTAAACTCATTGTACATATTTCAGCCCAATCTGTATAGCTTAAGCTCAAGAGCCTTTATATACAGCCTAACCTGTTCAACATACTTTCTAGTTAAAAGGAAAGAACTTGGGTAATTTGTTCATATTTGTCATCTCTGAACTAAACTAGACCCCTGCTCGTTCTAAGGCTGCAAAAAGAATTGACACAGTTCATTGATAAATTTGAAATGTCTATATAAAATTGAGTAATTGGACATCTAAATGCTATATAAATATTTGACAGGCACTTAAGAAAAAGTGGGATCAAAACAGAAACTGGTACAGGCTACATATTATAAATACCACAGCAAGTTCAAGTTCAAAAGGGCTCTAACTAATCCAACAATTCTTATTTGCATTTCCAAGCATTCGGTGACCCAAAAAATGGCTACCAAAACTAACCACCACTCTGTACAAGCAACTAAGACAAATAACAGAAAACTAATAAACAATTCTGTACTTCAAAATTTTAATCCTATTCAACAGTTTAAAAAATAGAAACTAAAATTAATAAAGGGAGTCAACTTTAGGATATTAAAAAAATGCATCGCTGCTTTTAAAATTCAAATTTGCTTATCAGTTATCACACTTCCACTTTTGTCTGTGAAATGGATGAAGAACAATAATACGCTGCACAATGAGCCTTCATAGTTTTATGTTCAGGAGAAACAAACTTGCAAAGAACTCGTTCAATTTTATGAGTGTATTGATGACTTCATTCAAGAGGATGTTCCCTAGTGTATGCTTTTTGCTGACGATATTCGTCTTGTTGTTAAGACTAAAGAGGGAGTTGAAGCTAAACTTGAATTATGGAGGTCAACCTTAGAGTCTAAAGGTTTTCGTTTGAGTAAATCTAAAACCGAATATATGGAGTGTAATTTTAGTAGTAATAGATCTAGTGGGGGGTTTGTGACTTTGAGCGATCAAGTCATTAATAAGAGTACAAGTTTTAGATATCTTGGGTCTATTTTTCGGAGTGATGGTGAAATAGATGGGAATATTATTAGTATAATTCAAGTTGGATGGATGAAGTGGAGGAAGGCATCGGGCTTTTTGTGTGATAGAAAAGTACCACTCAAACTTAAAGGGAAAATTCTATAAGATGGTGATTAGACCTACAATACATTATGGCGCAGAATGTTGGCCATTAAAAGAGAAGCATAATATTAAGTTAAGTGCTGTAGAGATAAGGATCTCAGGTGGATGAGTGGCTTTACTCTTAGAGACAGGATATAGAATGAGCATATGCATGAAAAGGTTGGAGTAGCTCTAGTGGCAAATAAGATTAGAGAGAGTTGTCTTAGATGGTTTGGTCACATAAAACGGCAGCCTTCCGATGACCCAGTTAGGAGAGTAGATGTATTAGATTTAACCTATGTTAAGAAAGGTGGAGGTAGACCTAAAAAGACTTGGTTAGAAAATATTAGAAATGACCTTTCTTTATTAGATCTAAATGAGAATTTGATTAGACACAATGGAGAAAAAAGATTCATGTAGCCAACCCCACGTAGTGGGATAAAGGCTTGATGTTGTTGTTGTTGTTGTGTTGATGACTTCATTCACACAACATAATACAACATATGCTAACAAACAAGATCCATATCTTATAATACTATTTTGATATGTTGAAAGAAAATGATATATAAATTCTAGATTAAAAAGAAGGAATAGAGAAAGAGAAAGAGAATAGTTGGTACTAATTGTTTTACATGTAGTATAGACTGCTTTTCCTGAGACCGATCTACCTTATGTGAATAAGAAGTAAACATTTTTGGGACATATCATGTCTTTGATTTTTCTGCCTTCCATTGTGTTCTATGAAATATACTTTGATTTTAAGATGAGTTTGAGCCAAATTTGACTTGCTCAAACTTGACACAAATCCACCTTGTCCAGCCCTCTCGCACATGTGTTGATTCATGTTACAGGTTGGTTACTCAACTCACAACTGCGTTTTAAGAAAACAACAAATTACCAGAGACTCTTTCTCTCATATAAACCTAAAGAGCTAGAAATTCATGTCAGTATTGTCTAAAAATAAAAAATATAGCATTTTTTTAATGCAGAGTAGTAGCTCGTGACACATCTCTATGTATTTGTATATATGACAAACTATTATTCAATCAAAGGAGGCTAGGCTAAAGCAATAAAAGCGAGGCCATTGAGAAAAAGAGAGTGACAAAAATTCATTAGGAAGGGAAAAAATGAAAACAGGGGCTAGTGTAATCTATTACATGTTTTTTATTGGATTGGTGCTATTGATTGTAGAGTTTGCAATGGTATATTTCTATCTACTATGATCAATGCTGATTCTAGCCTTTAATTTTAACCTCATTTCTTTTAGCCATCAAGACAGCTACTATAGATTACAATTTGTTAGCCAATAAAAATTATCCTAATAGTATGAGAAGCTAATAACTCAAAATTTACAATTTCAATAAACCAATAACTGCCCTAGCATCGGAAAAAAAAAAGAACATAAGGGGGAATTATAGACGTCAAATTCAAATCTTGTTTATTTATAAAACAAACATCCATGTCAATTTTTTAACAATCAAACCTATGTATTTACACGTGCCACTACCAAACTGTTGAAAATATGAAAAAAAAAAAACGAAAAATAAGAGTTAGGATTTTGACGTGAATATCACTATTTAGGTGGGAATTCAAAAAATGAAGACAGTATGGTGTTTGTTTTGTAAATAGACCATATTTAAGTGTCACCTATGTAATTGCCTCATATTGTCGAAGTACAGAGCATCTACTACTAAGGATTCATCGACCTGATAACTCCTATAGTCATGATGAATAAAGAAGATCCATAAAAACCTGTTAAAAAAACAAAATTTCAGAAAATACCTTTGCATGGCGATGAAGTGGTGTTGCCGCCATCAGGCAGATAATCGTTGAGCAATTCGGATTAGCAATGATCGCCCCCTCCTTTCCTTTCTTCCTAAGACTAATATGCGCCATTGCATCCGGATTCACCTCCGGAATAACCAGAGGAACTCTGGGATCCATCCGGAAAGCAGAACTATTGTCCACAACGAACGCGCCGCGCTGGACGGCAACAGGAGCCATATCGCGACTTACGGATCCGCCAGCGCTAAAGAGGGCAATGTCAACACCATCGAAGCTCTCCGGTACTAATTCTTCGATCTCGTACTCCCGGCCCTCAAAGCTGAGATGATGACCGGCAGAGCGCCTGCTGGCAAGCATGCGTATGCTTCGGTAGGGAAAATCGCGGTCGGAGAGCACTTGTAGGAATTCCTGGCCCACCGCTCCAGTGACACCGACGACGGCGACTGAGGGGCCATCCTCCTTGAGCGACATGCGGATGGTGGATCTCAGGCAAGATGCAAAGCAGACGCGGCGGCATGAGGAGAAAATGGGAGGATGGTGGATATAATGCCGGTGGACGAAGGCTGAGGCATGCATTTTGTTTTCCTTCTTTGTATTGGGTATTTGCTCCGGCAAGCGGCGGCGGTAATGAAATGCTGGAGATGATTAGGGTTTTTGGGAGGGAAACGCGGAATGTCAAGGGATGGATTTTGTTAGAAAAAAATTTTGTCACGAGGGCTGCTTATAAATCCTTTGATTCAAAGTCACCTGCCTGCTCCTCGCCTGAAAAAGACAATTATTAGGTGAACTTGCAACCTGAGGCGTAGGTGAGTCTAGCAAGCTTGTGAGCTCCAAAAGGAGGAGAAGGAGGGTTGTGGAGGATGTTGCGAGGCAGCGAGGCCTTAGGTTGAATTTTAATACTAAAAATATCATTTTCTATTATTTGATTCATTTCATTTCTCCTAAGGGGGTGTTTGGTATCGGATTTATCTGTAGTTTTAAGTAGGATTTAACGTAAATCCAGCCAAACGCATTCTTCGCGTCTGTAAATCCTGCGAATCCGTAAATCCGGGATTTACGGATTTACGGCATAAATCTCGGTAAATCCGGGTAAATCCTAATCCCATTCTTCGGCGGATTTACGGGATTTGGGCGAAGAAGCGCGCGAAAGGAAGAAAGTTACCTTCACAGCAAGCGAGCGACCGTCGTTGCTTCCGATCGAAATGTTCTAACTTCCGATCCGACAGGAAGGGAACGTCGTCGAAGGATTGAAGTCGAGCAGCAACCAAGAAGCGCGACTCGTGCTATCTCTACACCTCTGGAAGCAACGAAGCCTAACAGCAACGACGAAAAACAGAAGATGAAAAGCAAACCCTGTATCGTCTTAATTAATATAATTTAAAATATTAGTAATTAAGCAAATTAATTAAGCATAGGGTCATCTTAAATTTATATTAATTAGTAATTTATATTAGTCTTTTTATTAATTTTAATTTTGTTAACATTATTAGAAATGATAAATTTTATTTTATGATCATAATCTAAAAAATTGAATTCTTAATATTCATGTGTTAGTAAGACTCTCATTGGGTTCTTTAAGGCTGTTGTGTAGAGAGGACCTTCGGGATTTGGAAAGAACGTTTTCAAGTACTTACACACATGAGAAAATTTTCTTTTACTGTTCAAGCTGATTTGGTTATATTTGGTTAATTATTTGGCTTAGAGTTATCTGAACGTTAAAACATGTGTATTGAAGTAACTGAATATTACTCTTTGAATTTTAAATCTTCAACTGTTTTAAATCCTGTAATTTGTTGCCAAACATCTTCTCTGGATTTAACAGGATTTATAAATTATCATACCAAACACATTTCAGGATTTATCAGCCTAGGATTTACTAAATCCTGTAAATCCGGATTTAATAAATCCTACTAAAATTGAATCTAATCCAATACCAAACACCCCCTAAGGCTAACTACCAAGAGAGAGAGAGAGAATGTCTGTTTCGGATGATTTTGATCTGTTTTCAGGTGACGACCCGATTCTGAAAATTGCTCGAATCAAGGTAGGTTATATTTTGTCAATCTCAATTTTTAAAGATATAGAACTTTTGGAATTTTTTGATTTAATTTATATTTCTGTAATCGAAAAATAAGAATAACTTTACATCTGCAAAACTTTCATAAGATAACATTCTATATGTTATAGCGATAATAATTATGAATATTTAGATTTTCTTTTTAATTTTACACAAGGAATTTTGGGAATTATATTATTTTAATTGATTAAAAAATAATCATAACTCTGAAAAATAATATTATAGTATAATTAAAGTCTTAAAATAATATTCTACATATTCTCTTGTAATTTGGTTATATTCTAAAACAGTACATTTATGCTCAGTAGTATATTTAGATACATTCTGTTTTAGCATTTTGTGAAATTCTGAAATAATTTTATTTATGTTTTAATTAATGGAATGCAATGAATTCTTTTTAATTGGTTAAAATGTGTGATTATGAGAAAATCTGATATGGGTGGAAGAAGTTATATTATAATATCTACGGGCATATCCTAGTGCCTACGGGCATATTGTGGTGCTTATGAGCATATTTTGGTGCCTACAAGTATGTTCTTGTGCTATATAAACATTATGTTCTTGTGTTGATATTGGAAGGCATAAGTGCTTGAGGAGAAATTATCACTTTATCTTCAGATATACAAAGTGTTGGTTTATTTACTTTCCAACAGGGCTATATAAGTTTTCTGAGAACTTAAGTATAATTCTATTCAATATAATGATTTAACATAAATTATTTTAAATTCAGCTGCACATTTAATAATTGAATTATTTAGAAATATAGATTAGCAAATATGGTCTGCTGAGTTGTTTTAACTCATAGTTTTACTGCCTTCTATTTGTAGGGATTGGGAAGGGAAAGAGCCAACTGAGTAGCAATTTTTAAGACTTCATTTAAGTTTGTATAGGCACTTTTTTTTTTAACTTTGTACAATTTTGGCTAATTATTTAATATGATATATTTTATATTCCATATTATAGTTGTGTACTTAATTATGGTATATATATTTTGATGATAAATAAAAAAGAGAATTTTGTGAATGAGTTACTTCCAATACATTTGATGTTATTAGTAGCTCTATGATTATTGTTTGTTTTAAAGTTAAAACTGGACGAAGAATCTCAAAAGTTTTCAAAACTAAAATCATGGGGTTCGCATATTGCAAACCAACAAGATAGGACATGTACAATCTATGGATCTTATCGAGTTGGGTTGTGACTAGTTATTGGCCTATTTGTTCGGTCAGAAGGATTGTACTTGGGCAGTGATAGTAGGGTGATGAAGGTTTGAGGAATATAATCGGCGAGCGAAAGAGTTTGGTAGGAGCGTATTCGGTAGACAATGGGGCTAAGAGGATCATAGTTAGACAATGGTGGTTCGGGGGATCATAGTCAATGGGAGACAGAGCTTAAAAAGGGTCTTGGTCGGGTGACTGTAGGCTGAGGATCGTAGTCGGGCAATAGTGATCGTAGGACCATGCCCAGATGATAGTGGTCGAAAGGACCATAATCAGGTGATAGAGGTCAGTCAGATCTTGCTTGAGTGATTGAGGTTGGTAAGACCATAATCAGGCTACCAAGGTTGGAGGGATTGTAGTCTAACGAAGGTGGTCAGTGAACCGTAGTCGATCAACGATGGTTGAACGGACCACAATCAGATGGTAGAGGTTGAAAAGACCATAGTTGAGCAATGAAGGTCAGTGGGACCGCAGTCTCGTGACGGTGGTGGGGCGAATAATTAATGATAGTGGCCAGATGGAGCTTAGGTGATAATAGTCAGGGGTGTAATGCCCAAGACCTAAATTCGAAGAATTGCATCTTTTATATCTTGATTAACCTACCATAGCTTCTAATTTTAACTTAAAATAAAAGAAAAGTTATCAAAAATAATTTTTATATATCAAAATATTTCACTATCTTATTTATCAAAATTTGATTTATAATAGCTAGAAGATCACTTACAACATCCATCTACCTTACTAAGCTTATGACTAGAAAAGAATAAAATGGAAATATAAAACCAAAAAGAAACCTAAGAATTTTGATCACCCTCACTTCACACAATTCTGATCCCTTGACATGAAATTAATAAAATTCATATAATGAGCTTATAAAGCCCAACAAAACAACCAAAGCTTCCAATATAAGGTCTAGAGAATCAATATGTATACTCATTTCAATCAATATACAATAAATTACTATCAATATGAATAATGATTAGTCACTAGTGATATGAATCAATATGATCACCATGCAAGAAAAACTCAGAAATCACTATACTAAAATCCATAAATCCATATTATATGCTGGAAAGGAAAATATATCAGGATAATCAATATAGTATTGAATACAACGCTATCAGTTAACTTCAGTGTATGATGAAAATGAATCATGAATTCTTCTATCACTATTATTAATACTACAATCACATGTAAATACTATATTGGTATTCTCAATCATTACCATTTCTATGAGTGCATTTATCCTATCATTCATGTATACAATTTTTTATGTATTGATCTTCATATATCTTCATGTACGCATATCAATGGAAGCGTCAGTATTATATAAATATATGTAACAATACCGGATATCTAATTTTTATGTGGTTTTTCATCCTTCCATCTATCATATCAATATGCCATTACTTGTCAATAACATCTTTTAATTATTTCTATTAATCATTTACTTTAATAGGTGTCTTTCACTAAATTAATAAAGTGTCATCACTCTCTACCCCCCATCATAATCAGTTAATCAATTATAGCCTAACATCCATGATTACACCATAAACATTTATTTTATGAAAATCCCATCAGCTAGTCCTCCTATTGACAGGCATTGATAGTGCTATTATAACTATTATTTAGCTTATGCCAATATAGAGTTTGTGCTTAAGCTTATACACACAACTCAGTTTTCTAATGGAAGTTTAATTTGTCTATGGTGTAATTTTATTTAGAACGCAAGTGCATGTTATCATATCAAATAATAAACTGATGAATAGAGTGTCGATCCCCACAAGGAATAAATTAAAGCTAACCTACATTAAATTTACAACAGCGTACTAGATTGTTATATTTATCTAGTGAACTAATAGAAAAGGTGTTGGCAATTTAAAAGTAAAAGCTTCAAAGTGTGAGAACAATTTTTTTTAGTTTTTATAAAGTTTTGAACCTATGAATACTTAAAAGGAGCATAATTGCATTAGAGAGGATAATTTCTTATGGTTGTTGTGAATCAGAGCAATTATGTTTCTCATCTTTTTCAAGCTTGTCGGAACATAAGCTAGGATCCTCACTAACTCTAGTTAAGCTATCTCCTTAAGACATTATAATCCTAACCACTGTATATCTATGCATGGCATGACTACATTCTAAGTTCTCTAATAGTTCTTCTAGTCCATCTACTGAGGCTTAAGATCACACTATATTTTGAATTTATGTAAGGCCTATACATAAATTAACTTAAGTTCGGAGAAAATAAAAATAATGTGGATATAGTAAACATTAAACCCTACTCTAATATATGCCTTTTAATTCATCACATATTCAAAATAGTTGATTAGCTACACATGAAGGCTTTGTAAAAGTAATGAACACAATAAACATAACAAACATTGTATCATTACAATTGGTTCATGTGGATAAATTAAATGTTGAATGTGCCACTGAATTGATGTTTAATATTTATTTAGACAAATATGCATAATTAGTATTAATTACCCCAAAAGATAAATTAACACTTGTATTATCAATTTGAGGAAAGAAACGATTTATTTTCATATTCAAACTCAGCGTAAAGATTGTTGAAATTATCCTGAAGGATAAAATCAACATTCGTCTATCGTTCCAAATACGGAATTGACCCAATATTGGCTTGACCGATGACCATAGATTTTCCCCTCTCTTAGCGAATAAGATTGGGTTTATTTTATACTGGAATCTTGGGGCTCGATTACATATCTAAAGAGAAAATTTTTGATTAAAGTGGAGATTAAATTCTAAGCTTACAATATAATTATTTATATAAGCGAGTGGAATTTGATGAAAAATATATGTAGTTTTGAAAATATTAATTATCTTTGAAAATAATTTAAAATTGACATTTAAATTTGAATTCTGAAATTGAACATCCATTAGTGATGATATACTACCTCAAAAGGTAGAGATATAATCTCCTGATGGGTTCAAATTTAGAATTACAAATATAATCCTAAATATCGCAGCTACATTCAGGAGGGAACCACATATGATCCCAAAGGATCAAAATGAAGTTCAGTTAAATATCTGGCTACGATAATCTGGATAAATTGTGGTTGATTTTATATTCAAAATTATATCAATAAATGATATATCATCCCAAAGGAAGAAAATATCATTCATTGTTAACTATTTGAATATGACGATAACGATCGTCATCATTTTTTTTATTTCCCAAAGATAAATAATTAAGGGTTTTAAAGAAATTTAATTTTAAAAAATTATGTCTCAATTTCCAAATCTCCTACAAGTGCAAACCCTCGTAGTTAATTACATCGTAGGAAAATAGAAATTTTTCTACAAATACTCTCGATTAAAATAACAATACGAATTTTATTTAGATTGCAAAGATTGATATCAAAGGAAGATGAGGTTTGGAATTTTAAACAGGGAATGAATCAAATTTGAACACTTATTTTTGGAGGTCAAAGGAAGAAGGGTAGGAGGCACCTGGGATCCTGAAAATAATTCAGAAGTTCCTTATCCTATCCTAAGTGTTGGGCTCGAATTTGATGGAAAAAGGTTTAATGTTTGAGTTATCAGTTTTATTAGAAAGTGGGAATTAGATTCCCGGAGGTTGAGGTCTTAAGATTAAAAATCTGCCTCAGAACTTAAGTCTAAAATCAGTGACCCAGATCTTAGCTAATGCAATGCAATTCTGGACTTACCCCGGCCTGGATTGGGGAGCCAGATAAACCACCTAAATGCTACAAAATCATGTGTATGATCTTTTATGAAAGAGTGGTCAGGGAGGTTATTTAAGATAGGTTTAAAGAATTGGGGTCGACATCTAGAGCAGATTTCTAATTGACCCCTTGACTTATGTTGGATGAAATGCTTAAGCTAGAAATGTGATTAAGAATTAGACTCAACTTTTAATTTGTATCTAATGCAATGCATGCTAGTTGACTCGAATGCTTAAATCAGAGTGAAGCAATTTTAAAAAGGCTTAAAAATAGATTTTTTCCTAGAGATTACACAACATCCCCTTGACAGGACTGCACTCTAATAGGTCAGGTGGCCTGCCAGAACTCGCAAGCGGGGAGGTGCATAACAAGGAAAAGAAGTTTTAATATGAATGAATGGAAAATTCCTGATGATCCGGGCTTACTTCTTAAAAGCGTTAGAGTTTCTATCTGAGCCTAAATATTTTAAATTTTGTTTAAGTAGAAATAGTTTAATTGTACCCTCATGAGCCTCCGATCAGATTCTAGGCTAAAATAAAAGATCGACATGCAAGAATCGCCAAAAAATTATGAAAAACAAGCAATCCTAATATTGCAATCAATATTGAACAATTAATTAAATAATTAAATTAATTAAATTTAAGATTCAAACTGAAAGTCCATGTGGTAAGTGCCACTTAATTATACAATCCAGGGTCTGCAGGAAAAGTAAAGTGGCCGGGTACCACTGACTACAACCTGGATTCTACTCCTAAGAGTCAAGTGACTTTGAGATTTGGGATTCTTCTTGTTCTTCACTTCTTCATCATCCTGGAACTCTTTGGATCGTCAGGTCCAGATATCCAAATGAAAAGAAACGCCCCCTCGACAAGGGTGTTATCTTTTCTCTTTGGATACTTTGAAAGTATCCTATCTCAGGCTTCCAAATGGAGGAGGACTCTCCCTTGAGGGATGTCCTCTCCTCTTTAGAATCTAAGTAGGATATATATATCTCATTCTTAAGTCACTTAACACATTACAACTCAATATTGAATAAAATTACATTCAAATTTAAAAGAAAAATCTAGATCCGATCCTGTAGGGTTATCCTAATAATCAACAATTATATTTGACATCCCAAGAAGTTAATATTTGAAATTTAAAAATACTCAATCACAGCCACACTTGACCATGCTCTTTTAATTTTAAAGGGGGGCTTAAGCGTTCTGGAGCACCTGCAGAAATTATTGTCAATTTAAATATTGCCCCCTTTAATTTAATTGCCCTGTGCAAGCAGGGCCACCTGCATAAGATTGAATTAGTATAAATCATTCCTAACCTAGGGGTAGATCTAATATGCAATCAATCATAACATAGAGTATAGAAATTAAATAAACAATCACATCAACATTAATCACTTAAATCTAACAACCAGCATGCAGTAAAAACTATGAAAAATCTGGCACATACAAGTAGTAGGAAAGTAAACACCAGCCTAGCTTAAGACTAGAGTTAGTTGTCCTAAAAAATCATCTAAAGTGTGTGAGGTAGGCTGTGTGGCTTTGATATGTCCTATGTAAGATAATTGATTGAAATTATTTGATGTTCTGCTTGGTTGAAAGGCTTAAGGGAGATTTTAATTGAAGTTTACATCTTAATGGTTTAAAATTGATTTATAAATTAATTTTAATTATTTATTGGATTCCACCTTTGTTGCTCAATAAGGCCGGGAAGTTTATTTCACCTTCCTTGGGGCTAATTTAATAGCCTCGTAGGCCTGGGTTACCTAGTGGTACCCGATATGATTAAGTGAATTGATTTGATTAAGATTTAAAAGTTGATTAATTTTTAATTAATGTTGATTAATTACTGGTTTTAAAGTCTTGAATTTATTTAAATTTTCCATTAATCAGTTCGTGGCGTTGTGCCACCAGGCTCGAGGAACAAAGCCTCCTTAGGATACGTAGCCCCGCAGCCCAGAGTAGTCCAGCCTATAAACCAGATTAATGTATTTGAATTAACGATTTTAAAATTTAATTAAATAGTCATTAATCAATTAGAATTAAGTTTTACACTCCTTTAAATCCATTCATGGCGTTGTCCCACCAAGCTCAAGGAACAAAGCCTCCTTAGGACACATAGCCCCGCAGCCTAGAGTAGTCCAGTCTAAAAAACTTCATTTTAGGAGTGATTGTTGTATATTAAAGGGTTGGTTGAGTATTTTAAACATTAATTTGATATTTTCTAGAATTTGAAATCAATTATTAAAATCTGGAATTTTCTGGATTATTTTAATCATTTAATTAAAGGGGTCAAAAGATGACTTTTTAATTAAAAGTGATTTTTAGAAAGTTAATATTTTTATAAAATACTAGACCTTAATGCGATCAGCTAAACTATAAGTACACTAGATTTGGATTTTTCTAGATTTTATTATGAAGTTTTGTAGATTTAACTTTATTTTGACTTAAAGTTTAACCAAAAGTTGACCTTTTTTAATTTGATTGATTTCTGAAATTTTGATAATTTTGATAAATATTATACCTTAATGTGAGTTTAATTCCTTTGAGTTTGCTCAATTTGGAGTTTATTTGAATTAGTTATGAAATTTCCAAGTTTTGTATATTTATTAAAATTTTAAAATTATTTAATTAAGGGTGTTTGATTGTTTTGATCCAAACTCATCTTAAATTACATGAAATCACTCCCAAAGGTCAGGTATGACCCATGGGAGTGTTTTCAGGTGTTTAGAATTTATTTGGCATTTTTAATATTTTTTAATTATTTTATATAATTAATTATTGATTTTCACTAAAACTTAAATTAAAGTAATTTTACAAGTCCAGTGATGCGTCTTTTATTTTTCCTAGATATAGAATCAAAGTTTGGTCAGTTTGATAAATTGTTTGTAATTTTTGGATTTAAATTTAATTTATTACATTTTTGTGAAATTTCTAGGTTATAAAAAGAGCTAAATTTTGATTACTGTAATTTACTAACCTAATGACCTCGAAATCCAGTGAAATTTGGACCCGAGGTGTATAATGTCACTAAGTTTCAAGTTCTGAAGTTTCACCCCTATTGGGTGTGTGTACAATTTCTTATAATATTTCTAAGTTGGCTAGACCATTTCCTTAATTATTTTTCTTAGATGTCTCTAGTGTTCAAATGTGTTTGAAATTTTGTTCATCTAACCCTGACACATATGCAAGCACACCACAAAAATTATGCAACTTAATTCTCAAAATTTGAAGAGTTATGAATTTTCAAAGTTTTGGGTCTAATTTAAACCCACTACTTTAAAAATTCATATCACATAAATCCACTAGACATCTGATCCTAATAAAATTATAGGGAATATATGTAATGTCCATAACCATTTCACCAAAATTTGGGCTCAATTTGACCACTAGATTGTGAGAAACTTGCTTAGAATGGATTTCAAACAATCTGATATAACTCACAATACAATGATTAAAATACTTTAATTTTAATTTTATTAAATTGTAGGGCTCAGGACCTTTCCAACGAGCCCAAGAACACAAAACTTGGTGAACAAATGGAGTTTTTGTGAATTTTGGAAGTTCTGGGCATTTAATTGAATTTTTTTATTCAATTTCAGCAGAACTGTGCAGGGCACGTGATGTGGCGCTATCAGAGCCGTCTGATCGCATAATTCAAAAATGAACTAAAAATTCAATTGCACATAACTTTCAATCTAACTGTTCAAATTTGATGAAATTCGAAACATAGGATCTTGATACCCTAATCTTTCAACCCATGCAATTACAAGGCTCCATGAATTGAGATTTGGGAGAAATCAATATTTGATTATATAACTTAAAATGAAGATAACTTACAATCCAGATGTCGGATTTTGATGTTCTTGAGCTTGTTAGAAAGCTTGAGAGGTCCTCTACAACATTGCAGAAGACTCCAAAAACTTTTAAAAGCTAGATTAAATCTGCTTTTGAAATTTATCTTCCTTTCTCTTTCTCTCTCTCTCTTCTCAATTTGGCTCCTTAGGCTTGTAGCAACCATTTCAATGGCTGGGGGGATTTATTTATAGATGGAATAGCTAGGGGAGAGCTGGAGTGGGCTGGAGGCTACTGGGATTAAGGATTTTGGATGAGAGAGAATGATGCCAAAGAGTTGAGTTGAGTTAGCCATCATTCCATCCTTTTAATGATTGCTTGGCCTTAATTAGAGAGAGAGGGAGAAAGAGAGGCTTAAGGTGCTGCCATGTAACCCTATCCAGCCACCAAATACATGGGGGTTTGGATGTATTAGAAAAATTTGACTTATAAAGGTGGCAAAGCCGCCTAAGCTCAAAGGTTTGACTTTGTTGACTATTTTGACCAGTCAACCATATGTGTTGGCTACTTATGTGGCAGTTAAGTGTCAAAGTCAGCTAGTTGGAGGGGTTTAGAGCAAATTCCAAGCCATGGGATTAGAGTTGAAAGAGATATATATGGGAGTTTGACTAAGTGTGTTGGGTTGACTTGATAAACTTTATTTGGGTTTGATTGACCTATGACTAGGATAGGCCTAGATCATGGTTAATAGTTGATTAAGTGTTTGATTTGGGATAGATGGCTTGGCATTCAAGGGAGTTTGGATATGATTTGAATACATTTTGAGTTTGATTCAAGTATAAGAGAACTTAAAGGTTGATTTTGGATTATCTATATCAATTATAATCATTTAAATGATTATATATGATTAGATAAGGTTTGAGTTTGATATGAAATTGGATTGACTTAGAACTTTCAAAAATCTAGAATCTGGATTGATCTTAGGATCTGGATTGATCTATGGTCTGGATAAATCTTATGGTCTGGATAGATTTTAGGATTTGGATTAATCCTAGTGACCTCATAAAAAAATGAGATCAACAAATGAACCCTCAATATGTGTAGTAGAATAAAGTTCTACTGCACATATTGACGTTGACCGAATTGAAATGTTAAAATTAGGATTTTGATTCTAAAGGAATGCAGAAAGATATTCCTAAAGAATCTTGATTTGAATTAATACTAGGGTAGTGTCACGAGGGCATTCCCTACCACTAGTGAGTCTAATCCTAAAGGAAGGGAAAACCTATCCTTAAGGAAAAGAAAATTGAATTCTTGAGTTTAAAATTTGAAGCTAGTATGGTGCCATAAAGGGCATTATCTATCACTAATGAATGATCTTGTAGAGAGAAAACTTACTCTACACATAGGATCAAATTTTAATTTTGAAACTAGGATAATACCATAGAGGGTGTATTCCATCGCTAGTGGATGATCATGTGGGGAGGAAACTTTCTCCACATAGAGGATTGAATCAAAATTTAAAAATTAGGATGGTACCACAAAGGGTGTACTCCATCACTAGTGGATGATCATATGGGGAGGAAACTTGCTCAATATAAAGGATCAAATTAAGATTTTAAAATTAGGATAGTACCATAAAGGGTGTACTCCATTACTAGTGGATGATCATGTGGTTTCCACACAGAGGATCGAATTAAGATTTTGAAACAAGGATGGTACCATAAAGGGTGTACTCCATCACTAGTGGATGATCATGTGAGGAGGAAACTTGCTCAACACAGAGGATCAAATTAAAATTTTGAAATTAGGATGGTACCACAAAGGGTGTACTCCATCACTAGTGGGTCTACTTCTAAGGAAAGGAAGCATTGTCACAACCCAACCCGACCAGGATAGGTCCTATTGTGTTGAGCTGTGACAGGCAAACCCCAAGATTTAGTTTTGGAATTATTTCAAATTTTCTTCCAATATTCATTAAAATAAATGGCGAATCACAGAGCTACTAAACTATCCAAATACTGAAAAACTCATCCATAAAGTTTCTTTCATTCATCAAAATAAATATCTACACTACAGTACATGGCTACAGGCAAGAGCTACAGAACTGAAAATTTAACTAGCCATGACTGTACAAAAATCAAAAGTACAAAATACCTATGACCTCAAGTCTGATCATGAACTGCTAGTCCACAACCTCTTTTCCCTTCCCATATCCTGAAAACTAGAAGTAAAACCACAGTGAGCTACAACAGCTCAGCAAGCCACACAAACCAATCTAAATTTTCAAATATTCTTTTTATAAAATATTTTGCTGAATATTTAAAAGCAGTTAATTACAGTTTATAAATAAATCACTGAACTGAAAATCATAAGATTGGAAAATGTCATAAATGCATATCGATAATAGTACAGAACAAATGAATAAACTGAAATTTATATTATAGAGTAGTTCAGATCACATTTCCCTGACCCAGACAGAATCTCAAAAGATTCTGGCCCTTATGACTCCCCTTTTTATTTGTGCTTATAGCACAAGAGCATATCAGATATCCCTGTCTCAGACTAAATCTCAAAGGATTCTGGCCCCTTATAACTCCCAATAATTCCCTGACACAAACAGAATCTCAAAGGATTCTAGCCCCTTATAGCTCCCAACAAATATCATTTACTCACATATGTACATATATAATCACATTATAACAATTAAAGAGTAATTGAGCGTGTATCAAAATTTCACAGTATTGTATAACGGTAGACAACAGAAAATCCAACTAGGCAAAAATGCACATTTTCAGAAAATTACCAAATTACTAGAGATCGTGTAAAATGATGTTTTAAGACTTTTATTGTACTACAGTACTATTTTTCAACATCCTGATAATTTTCTATTCACTAAAAACCCCGCAAATTTCAAAACCCTCGGTGAAAAATTTCTAGAAAATATTCAAAATGTGCATAATCGTAATCTCTACAACATACAAAAAGTTACGCGGTGAAAGTTTTACCAGTGCAAAATTATCCCCGTTTTTCGCTAACGGATACAAATTTTTAATCGAAATATTTGCTAAAACTTACACATTTTTAAAAATTGAGATAAGGATTATGTGCCTTACCTCGAGACGAACAACTTTCCCAACTGCGTCGACGGACTAAAATGGCCCGAAGTCGCCCAAAAATTGGATTTCACTTTCTCTCACCTCTCTTTCTCCTCTCTTATTTCCTAATCCGATTTTTGTTTGGGGAAAACTGAAAATAAGCAAAGTCTTATTATAATATAAATTAGTGGAGTGGATTAGGATATTTTATTAAAAGATTAATTATTATAATTATTTAATATTAAAATATTACTTTAATTCAAATTCTTTTATATCTTTAAATTCAAAAATCCAAAAATTATAGAAAAGTATACATAAATTAGCTAATCATATTTAAAACACTCTGATGAAATTGGTTTGCAAAACAGACACCTGACGGTCCCCAAAACTCCACTTGTACCAACAGGTATCGATTTCTTAAGAAATTTCGACAGTGCCCAAAAATTATGAAAAATTTAGGAAAGCTAAAATACGACATTATAAATGTTTTGGCAAAGACGGTTGGTGATTTGGACTTCTCTATGTCAACCAAAAAAAATCTTGAAACTTTAAAGGGTTTCACAATCTACCCACCTTAAGAAAAAATATCGTCCTTGACATTCCCAAAGCAGAATGAGTCAGAATAAACCTGGATACAGCTGCCTCATATGAGACTCCTTCTCCCAAGTAGCCTCTCTTGCGGTCCTATGCTTCCACTGCACCTTAACCATAGGAATCTATTTGCTTCTCAGTTTTCTCACATCATATGCCAAAATCCTTTCAGGTTCTTCTCTATATTGCAGATTTGGATGAACCTCAACATCATCAACAGATAATCTTTTTGTAGAATCAGACACCCACTTTCTCAAAGATGATACATGAAAGACATTGTGTATATCAGACATATGATCATGTAATAATAATCTGTAAGCAGAACTACCAATCCTCTCAATGATCTCAAAAGGTCCAATATACCTTGGACTGAGCTTGCTAATTCTCCCAAATCTACTAACACCTTTCGTAGGGCTGACTTTGACATAAACCAAGTCACCAATATGAAACTCAACCAATCTGTGCTTCTGATTGTAATACTTCTTCTGTCTATCTTGTGCAGATTACAACCTTTCTCTAATCAAATTGTTCTTTGCAGTAGTATCATCCACAAAGGCTGAACCTATTACCTGTCTATCTCCCACCTCTATCAAAGTCAAAGGAGTCTTATATTTTCTGCCATACAGAGCTTCATAAGGAGCCATGCCTATGCTGGACTGATAACTATTATTATATGCAAACTCTATCAATGGGATATGATCCTCCCAACTGCCCCCAAAATCCAAAACACATAATCTCAAAAGATCCTCCAATACCTGAATAGTCCTTTCAAACTGTCCATCTGTTTGTGGATGAAAAGCTGTACTGAAGTGCAACTTCGTACCCAGTCCCTGCTGAATACCTCTCCATAATTTGGAGGTAAACCTGCCATCTCGATCAGATACAATCACTTTCGACACACCATGCAACCTGATAATATCTTTAACATAGATCTGTGCTAACCTGTCCACCGGATCTGTTTGTCTAATTGGAAGAAAATGGGCAGAATTTATTAGTCGATCAACAAAAACCCAAATAACATCATGCCCCTGCCTCGATCTAGGGAAACCCATAGCAAAATCCATTGTTACCTCTTCCCATTTCCACTCTGGAATGGGTAATGACTACAGAAGACCTCCCGGTCGCTGATGCTCTACCTTCACTAGTTGACAAGCCTCACATTTTGAAACAAACTCCGCTATGTCCTTTTTCAATCCAGGCCACCAAAACATACCCTTCAGATCTTCGTAGATCTTGCTACTTCCTGGATGAATAATATAACTTAAATAGTGAGCCTCATGCAGAATCTCCTGCCTTAGATCTCCAAAAATAGGAACCCAAAGTCTATCTTTATAGAAAATAACACCGAAATCAGAAACTTGTAATTCAGATTTTTTGCCTAATCTGATCTGATCAATCAACCTCAGATATTCTGCATCAAATTTTTGAGCTTCATAAATCTTTTCTTCTAAAGAGGGTTGAATGATCATCTAAGTTAGTATACCAGAATCCCAATCCATAGGAGAAATCACCTCCAAGTGTAATCTTTTCATATCTCGTATCAAATACTCATTAGAAGTGAGTTGCATACATGATAATCTAGAAGAATTCCTGCTCAGAGCGTCTGCCACCACATTAGCCTTACCAGGCTGATACTGAATCGTCAGATCATAGTCTTTAATTAACTCAAGCCACCTTCTTTGCCTTAAATTCAGATCCTTCTGAGTGAATATGCACTTCACACTTTGATGATCCGTGAAGATCTCACACCTGACACCGTATAAATAATGACGCCAAATCTTCAAAGCAAATACAACAACAGCCAACTCTAGATCATACGTCGGATAGTTCCTTTCATGTGGCTTCAACTGTTTTGAAGCATAAGCTATCACTCGACCATGCTGCATCAAAATACACCCCAAACCTCTCAGTGAAGCATCACTGAACACCTGAAATCCTTCTGTACCAGAGGGAAGAGCCAAAACTGGGGCAGAAGTCAAACAATCCTTCAATCTCTGAAAACTAGCCTCACACTCTGGTGTCCATATAAAAGCTACTGACTTCTGAGTCAGTCTCGTCAGAGGTGCTAAAATTTGAGAAAATCCATTCACAAACTTTCTAGAATATCCAGCCATACCTAAGAAACTACGTATCTCAAATACAGTAGTAGGCCTAGGCCAATTAGTGACTGCCTGAACTTTCTTAGGATCAACAGAGATACCATCACCACTCACCAAGTGTCCCAAAAAAGAAATACTCCTCAGCCAGAACTCACATTTGGAAAATTTTGCATACAACTTGTGTTGCCTCAAAGTCTCTAATACACTTCTCAGATGTCTGGCTTAATCTTCCTCAGAAGCAGAATATATCAAAATGTCATCTATAAAAATAATCACAAATTGATCCAGATAATCTTTAAATACTCTATTCATTAGATCCATAAAGATAGCTGGTGCATTAGTCACCCCAAATGGCATGACCAAAAATTCATAATGTCCGTATCGAGTACTAAAAGTTGTCTTCATCACATCAGCCTCTCTTACCTTCACCTGATAGTAACCTGATCATAGATCAATCTTTGAAAATACAGAAGATCCAGCAAGTTGATCAAATAGATCATCAATCCGTGGTAGTGGATACTTATTCTTAATAGTGACTTTGTTCAACTCTCTGTAATCAATACACATACGCATTGTACCATCTTTTTTCTTTACAAATAGAACAGGTGCTCCCCATGGAGAGACACTAGGATGAACAAATCCCCTGTCAACCAACACTTGAAGCTGAACCTTCAACTCCTGAAGCTCCTTTGGTGCCATTCTATACGGAGCTTTAGATATCGGGGCTGTACCAGGAAATATGTCTATACAAAACTCTATGTCTCTATCCGGAGGTAAACTGACTAACTCCTCAGGAAATACATCTGAAAAATCTCACACTACTGGGATATCAGAAAGAGAACTCGCATCTATACTCCTATCCCAAACTGATGCCAGAAATACCATACAACCCTTCTTCCACAATTTGTTTACTTCCAATGTAGAAATCAAACAGGATAAAATACATCTAACTCCTTAGAATATATAACTTTCACTACCCATAAATAATATAACTCGCTTCTTCGAACAATCAATCTAAGCCCCATACTAACTCAGCCAATTCATACCCAGAATAACATCATATGAGGAAATGGGTAGTAAAATTAAACTGGATTTCCACTTCTTATCAGAAATCTCAATATCATAAAAATAGATTGTACTGGCTATTATACTATCTCCAATCGGTAAAATAACAGAAAGAGAAACAGGCAGTGCAATGGAAGCCAAGTGTAGTGAATCGAAGAAACGCTCGGAAATAAAGGAATGACTAGCTCCAGAATCAAATAAAATACAACATGAATGCTCAGAAATATAAACCGTACCTGTCACAACGTCTGGAGCATCCCGGGCTTCTTACTGAGTCAAACTGTATACACGTGGCTAAACTGGAGCTGGAGCTGTAGAACTACTAAGCTCTCTTTAACTACCGCCAGATGATCTCCTTGCCACTAAACCCAAGCCACCAGCTCTACCAGTTAATCCCTCCAAAAAAGTACGAGGAGGAACCACCCTCGGTCTCCCTATTGGTCTAACAAAGCTCTCTGATCTGGATTCAGAACGTCGATCAAATCCTGTTTGTGGACACTCCGCTACCAGATGTCCTGTTTGACCGCATCTAATACACTGTCCAGTCATCCTGTAGCACTGACCAGAATGACGTCGACCACAACTCCGACACATAGGTTCCCCTCTAACAGAACCAGAACTGGCTGCGTTGCCACTACCAGAGACTGCTGCAGATACCGACTGTCCACCTCTCCTAGAATCCCCAGATATAAATCTTCTCTTCTTCCCCAAAAAGCCACTACCAAAAGTCTTACCACTGAACCTCTTCCTACTAGCAGTCCATCGCTGCTGAGTAGCCATCAGGTCATTCTCTATTAGACGAGCTCTCACCACAAGCTTAGAGAAATCAGAAATGTAAAATGGCACAAGAGGCTGTCTCGAACTATCTCGAAGTCCTCTCAGGAACCTGTAGCACTTCTCTGCAGGAGTGCTAACCAACTGTGGAGCATATCTAGCCAAAGCAGTGAACTCTGCCTCATATTGCATAACTGTCCAGCTCCCTTGAACCAGCCTCAAAAAGGTCTCCTGCATGTGCTATCGTGTAGAAGGTGGTACAAATCAGGCTCTAAACACATCAGAGAACTCCTCCCAGGTAATCAGAGAGTTCAATCTCCATTGAAATTTCACCTCTTGTTGGCCCATCCACCAACGCTCTGCCTCATCATCTAATAGAAAAACTGCTAACAGTACCTTCCTCTCAGGAGGACACTGCATACTGTCAAATGTCTTTTCAAGCCTCCTCAACCAGTCCTCCGCCTGTCTGGGCTCAACTATACCCTCAAATCTTAGAGGCTTCAACCTCAAAAATATCTGTAGATGTATGTCTACCTCTTTAGATTTAGCAATAGTAACTCTGCTCTGTGCCTCACCCATCATCTGGGCTATCAAAATAGCAAACTGTGAAACTGTATTTGAACCAACGGTTGAAGCAGAACTATATACAGGAGCTGCTTGACTAGCACTCTGTCCATCGGTCATATCTGGGTCTAGTGGATCCATAATAATACGGAATATGCAATTAAACACACATGCACATAAAATAAAAATAATGAACACTCACACAGACTTGAAACTACCCCACTAAACTTACAAATCAATTCCTATAGCTCTATTTTACGATCCAATTTGAAAACTATTGCTCTGATACCACAAAAGCTTATCACAACCCAACCCGACGAGGATAGGTCCTATCGCGTTGAGCTATGACAGGCAAACCCAAGATCTAGTTTTGAAATTATTTTAAATTTTCTTCAATATTAATTAAAATAAATGGCGAATCACAGAGCTACTAAATTATCCAAATACTGAAAAACTCATCCATAAAGTTTCTTTCATTCATCAAAATAAATATCTACACTACAGTACATGGCTACAGGCAAGAGCTATAGAACTAAAAATTTAACTAGCCATGACTGTACAAAAATCAAAAGTACAAAATACCTATGACCTCAAGTCTGATCCTGAACTGCTAGTCCACAACCTCTTTCCCCTTCCCAGATCCTGAAAACCAGAAGTAAAACCACAGTGAGCTACAACAGGTCAGCAAGCCACACAAACCAATCTAAATTTTTAAATATTCTTTTATAAAATATTTTACTGAATATTTAAAAGCAGTTAATTGCAGTTTATAAATAAATCACTGAACTGAAAATCACAAGACTGGAAAATGTCATAAATGCATATCGATAACAGTACAGAATAAATGAATAAACTGAAATTCATATCACAGAGTAGTTCAGATCACATTTCCATGACCCAGACAGAATCTCAAAAGATTCTGGCCCCTTATGACTCCCCTTTTTGTTTGTGCTTATAGCACCAGAGCATATCAGATATCCCTGTCTCAGATAGAATCTCAAAGAATTCTGGCCCCTTATAACTCCCAATAATTCCCTAACGCAAATAAAATCTCAAAGGATTCTGGCCCCTTATAGCTCCCAGCAAATATCATTTACTCACATATGCACATATATAATCACATTATAATAAATAAAGAGTAATTGAGCATGTATCAAAATTTCATAGTATTGTATAACAGTAGACAACAGAAAATCCAACTAGGCAAAAATGCACATTTTCAAAAAATTACCAAATTACTAGAGATCGTGTAAAATGATGTTTTAAGACTTTTATTGTACTGCAGTACTATTTTTCTTCATCATGATAGTTTTCTATTCACTAAAAACCCCGTAAATTTCAAAACCCTTAGTGAAACATTTCCAGAAAATATTCAAAATGTGCATAATCGTAATCTCTACAACATACAAAAAGTTACGCGGTAAAAGTTTTACCGGTGTAAAATTATCCCCATTTTTCGCTAACGGATACAAATTTTTAATCGAAATATTTGCTAAAACTTACATATTTTTGAAAATTAAGATGGGCATTATGTGTCTTACCTCGAGACGAACAACTTTCCCAACTGCGTCGAGGGACGAAAATGGCCCGAAGTCGCCCAAAAATCGGATTTCACTTTCTCTCACCTCTCTTTCTCCTCTCTTATTTCCTAATCCGATTTCTGTTTGGGGAAAACTGAAAATAAGCAAAGTCTTATTATAATATAAATTAGTGGAGTGGATTAGGATATTTTATTAAAAGATTAATTATTATAATTATTTAATATTAAAATATTACTTTAATTCAAATTCTTTTATATCTTTAAATTCAAAAATCCAAAAATTATAGAAAAGTATACATAAATTAGCTAATCATATTTAAAACACTCTGGTGAAATCGGTTTGCAATATGGACACCTGACGGTCCCCAAAACTCCACTTGTACCAACATGTATCGATTTCTTAAGAAATTTCGACAGTGCCCAAAAATTACGAAAAATTTAGGGAAGCTAAAACACGACATTATAAATATTTTGGTGAAGACGGTTGGTGATTTGGACTTCTCTAGGTCAACCAAAAAAAATCTTGAAACTTTAAAGGGTTTCACAATCAACCCACCTTAAGAAAAAATGTCATCCTCGACATTCCCAATGCAGAATGAGTCAGAATAAACCTGGATACAGCTGCCTCATATGAGACTCCTTCTCCCAAGTAGCCACTCTTGTGGTTCTATGCTTCCACTGCACCTTAACGATAGGAATTTGTTTGCTTCTTAGTTTTCTCACATCATATGCCAAAATCCTTTATGGTTCTTCTATATATTGCAGATTTGGATGAACCTCAACATCAGACACCCACTTTCTCAAAGATGATACATGAAACACATTGTGTATATCAGAGATATGATCAGGTAATAATAATCTGTAAGCAGAACTACCAATCCTCTCAAAGATCTCAAAAGGTCTAATATACCTTGGACTGAGCTTGCTAATTCTCCCAAATCTACTGACACCTTTCATAGGGCTGACTTTGACATAAACAAAGTCACCAATATGAAACTAAACTAATCTGTGCTTCTGATTGTAATACTTCTTCTGTCTATCTTATGCAGATTTCAACCTTTCTATAATCAAATTGATCTTTGTAGTAGTATCATCCACAAAGGCTGAACCTATTACCTATCTATCTCCCACCTCTGTCAAAGTCAAAGGAGTCCTACATTTTCTACCCTACAGAGCTTCATAAGGAGCCATGCCTATGCTGGACTGATAACTATTATTATATGCAAACTCTATCAATGGGAAATGATCCTGCCAACTGCCCCCAAAGTCCAAAACACATAATCTCAAAAGATCCTCCAGTACTTGAATAGTCCTTTCAGACTGTCCGTCTGTTTGTGGATGAAAAGCCATACTGAAGTACAACTTCGTACCCAGTCCCTGCTGAATATCTCTCCATAATTTGGAGGTAAACCTGCCAACTCGATCAGATACAATCACTTTTGGCACACCATGCAACCTGATAATATCTTTAATATAGATCTGTGCTAACCTATCCACTAAATCTATTTGTCTAATCGAGAGAAAATGGGCAGATTTTATCAGTTGATCAACGACATCCCAAATAGCATTATTCCCCTGCCTCGATCTAAGGAAACCCATAGCAAAATCCATTGTTACCTCTTCCCATTTCCACTCTGGAATGGGTAATGATTGCAGAAGACCTCCCGGTCGCTGATGCTCTGCCTTCACTAGTTGACAGGCCTCACATTTTGAAACAAACTCTGCTATGTCCTTTTTCAATCCAGTCCACCAAAACATACCCTTCAGATCTCCGTATATCTTGCTACTTCCTGGATGAATAGTATAACTTGAATAGTGAGCCTCATGCATAATCTCCTGCCTCAGATCTCCAAAAATAGGAACCCAAAGTCTATCTTTACAGAAAATAACACCAGAATCAGAAACTCGTAATTCAGATTTTTTGCATGATCTGATCTGATCAATCAACTTCAGATATTCTACATCTGATTTTTGAGCTTCATAAATCTTTTCTTCTAAAGAGGGTTGAATGATCATTTGAGTTAGTATACCAGAATCCTAATCCATAGGAGAAATCACCTCCAACTGTAATCTTTTTATATCTCATATCAAATACTCATCAGAAGTGAGTGGCATACATGATAATCTAGAAGACTTCCTGCTCAGAGCGTCTGCCACCACATTAGCCTTACCAGGCTGATACTGAATCGTCAGATAATAGTCTTTAATTAACTCAAGCCACCTTCTTTGCCTCAAATTCAGATCCTTCTGAGTGAATATACACTTCAAACTTTGATGATCCGTGAAGATCTCTCGCCTGACACTATATAAATAATGACGCCAAATCTTCAAAGCAAATATAACAGCAGCCAACTCTAGATCATGCGTTGGATAGTTCCTTTCATGTGGCTTCAACTGTTTTGAAGCATAAGCTATCACTCGACCATGCTGCATCAAAACACACCCCAAACCTCTCAGTGAAGCATCACTGAACACCTGAAATCCTTCTGTACCAGAGGGAAGAGCCAAAACTGGGGCAGAAGTCAAACAATCCTTCAATCTTTGAAAACTAGCCTCACACTCTGGTGTCCAGATAAAAGCTACTGACTTCTGAGTCAGTCTCGTCAGAGGTGCTGAAATTTGAGAAAATCCCTTCACAAACATTCTATAATATCCAGCCATACCTAAGAAACTTCGTATCTCAAATACCATAGTAGGCCTAGGCCAATTAGTGACTGCCTGAACTTTCTTAGGATCAACAGAGATACCATCACCACTCACCACGTGTCCCAAAAAAGAAATACTCCTCAGCCAGAACTCACATTTGGAAAATTTTGCATACAACTTGTGTTGCCTCAAAGTCTCTAATACACTTCTCAGATGTTTGGCGTGATCTTCCTTAGAAGCAGAATATACCAAAATGTCATCTATAAAAATAATCACAAATTGATCTAGATAATCTTTGAATACTCTATTCATTAGATCCATAAAGATAGCTGGTGCATTAGTCACCCCAAATGGTATGACCAAAAACTCATAATATCCGTATCGAGTACTAAAATCTGTCTTCATCACATCAGCCTCTCTCACCTTCACCTGATAGTAACCTGATCGTAGATCAATCTTTGAAAATACAGAAGATCCAGTAAGTTGATCAAATAGATCATCAATCTGTGGTAGTGGATACTTATTCTTGACAGTGACTTTGTTCAACTCTCTGTAATCAATACACATACGCATTGTACCATCTTTTTCCTTTACAAATAGAACAGGTGCTCCCCATGGAGAGACACTAGGATGAACAAATCCCCTGTCAACCAACTCCTGAAGCTGAACCTTTAACTCCTAAAGCTCCTTTGGTGCCATTCTATACAGAGCTTTAGATATCGGGGCTGTACCAGGAAATATGTCTATATAAAACTTTATGTCTCTATCCGGAGGTAAACTGACTAACTCTTCAGGAAATTCATCTAAAAAATCTCGCACTACTGGGATATCAGAAAGAGAACCCGCATCTATACTCCTATCCCAAACTGATGCCAGAAATACCATACAACCCTTCTTCCACAATTTGTTTACTTCCAATGTAGAAATCAAACAGGATAAAATACCTTTATCTCCTTCGAATATATAACTTTCACTACCCATAAATAATGTAACTCGCTTCTTCGAACAATCCATCTGAGCCCCATACTGACTGAGCCATTTCATACCCAGAATAACATCATATGAGGAAATGGGTAGTAAAATCAAACTAGATTTCCACTTCTTATCAGAAATCTTAATATCACAGAAATAGAATCTACTGGCTATCATACTATCTCCAGTCGGTAAAATAACAGAAAGAGAAACAGGCAGTGCAACGGAAGCCATGTATAGTGAATCGAAGAAACGCTCTGAAATAAAGGAATGACTAGCTCCAGAATCAAATAAAATATGATATGGATGCTCAAAAATTTAAATCGTACCTTTCACAACGTATGGAGCATCCTGGGCTTCTTGTTGAGTCAAACTGAATACACGCGGCTGAACTGGAGCTGGAGCTGTAGAACTATTAAGCTCTCTCTGACTATCGCCAAATGGTCTCCTTGCCCCTAAACCCGAGCCACCAGCTCTACCAGCTGATCCCTCCAAAAAAGTACGAGGAGGAACCACCCTCAGTCTCCCTGCTGGTCTAACATAGCTCTCTAATCTGGATTCAGAACATCGGTCAAATCCTATTTGTGGACACTCCGCTACCCGATGTCCTGTTTGACCGCATCTAAAACACTATCCAGTCATCCTGTAACACTAACCAGAATGACGTCGACCACAACTCCGACACTCAGGTGCCCCACTAATAGAACCAGAACTGGCTGCATTACCACTACCAGAGACTGCTATAGATACCGATTGTCCACCTCTCCTAGAATCCCCAGGTATAAATCTTCTCTTCTTCCCCGAAAAGTCAGTACCAGAAGTCTCACCACTGAACCTCTTCCTACTAGCAGTCCATCGCTGCTGAGTAGCCATCAGGTCATTCTCTATCAGATGAGCTCTCTCCACAAGCTTAGAGAAATCAAAAATATGAAATGGCACAAGAGGATGTCTCAAACTATCTTGAAGTCCTCTCAGGAACCTGTGGCACTTCTCTGCAGGAGTGCTAACCAACTATGGAGCATATCTAGCCAAAACAGTGAACTCTACCTCATATTGCATAACTGTCCTGCTCCCTTAAACCAGCCTCAAAAAGGTCTCCTGCATGTGCTGTCGTGCAGAAGGTGGTACAAACCAGGCTTTAAACACATCAGAGAACTCCTCCCAGGTAATCAGAGAGTTTAATCTCCGTTGAAATTTCTCCTCTTGCTAGCCCATCCACCAACGCTCTGCCTCACCATCTAATAGAAAAACTGCTAACGGTACCTTCATCTCAGGAGGACACTGCATATTGTCAAATGTCTTTTCAAGCCTCCTCAATAAGTCCACCGCCTCTCTGGGCTCAACCATACCCTCAAATCTCGGAGGCTTTAATCTCCGAAATATCTATAGATGTCTGTTTGCCTCTTTAGATTTAGCAACAGGAACTCTGCTCTGTGTCTCAACCATCATCTAGGCTATCAAAGTAGCAAACCGTGAAACTGTATCTGAACCAACGGTTGGTGCAGAACTATATACAGGAGCTACTTGACTAGCACTCTGTCCATCGGTCATATCTGGGTCTGGTGGATCCATAATAACATGGAATATGCAACTGAACACATATGCACATAAAACAAAAATAATGAACACTCAGACAGACTTGAAACTACCCCACTAAACTTACAAATTAATTTCTATAGCTCTGTTTTATGATCCAATTCTAAAATTATTGCTCTGATACCACAAAAGCTTGTCACAACCCAACCCGACCAGAATAGGTCCTATCGTGTTGAGCTGTGACAGGCAAACCCCAAGATCTAGTTTTGAAACTATTTTAAATTTTCTTCCAATATTCATTAAAATAAATGGTGAATCACAGAGCTACTATTCTATCTAAATACTGAAAAACTCATCCATAAAGTTTCTTTCATTCATCAAAATAAATATCTACACTACAATACATGGGTACAGGCAAGAGCTACAGAACTGAAAATTTAACTAGCCATGACTGTACAAAAATCAAAAGTACAAAATACCTATAACCTCAAGTCTGATCTTGAACTGCTAGTCCACAACCTCTTTCCCCTTCCCAGATCCTGAAAACCAGAAGTAAAACTACAATGAGCTACAACAGCTCAGCAAGCCATACAAACCAATATAAATTTTTAAATATTCTTTTATAAAATATTTTACTGAATATTTAAAAGCAGTTATTACAGTTTATAAATAAATCACTGAACTGAAAATCACAAGACTGGAACATGTCATAAATGCATATCGATAACAGTACAGAACAAATGAATAAACTGAAATTCATATCACAGAGTAGTTCAGATCACATTTCCCTGACCCAAATAGAATCTCAAAAGATTCTGGCCCCTTATGACTCCCCTTTTTATTTGTGCTTATAGCACCAGAGCATATCAGATATCCCTGTCTCAGACAGAATCTCAAAGGATTCTGACCCCTTATAACTGCCAACAATTCCCTGACACAAACAAAATCTCAAAGGATTCTGACCCCTTATAGCTCCCAACAAATATCATCTACTCACATATGCACATATAACACATTATAACAATTAAAGAGTAACTGAGCATGTATCAAAATTTTACAGTATTGTATAACGGTAGACAACAGAAAATCCAACTAGGCAAAAATACACATTTTAGAAAATTATCAAATTACTAAAGATTGTGTAAAACGATGTTTTAAGACTTTTATTGTACTACAGTACTATTTTTTCAACATCCTGATAATTTTCTATTCACTAAAAATCCTGCAAATTTCAAAACCCTTGGTGAAAATTTTTCAGAAAATATTCAAAATGTGCATCATCGTAATCTTTACAACATACAAAAAGTTATGCGGTGAAAGTTTTACCGGTGCAAAATTATCCCCGTTTTTCGCTAACGGATACAAATTTTTAATCAAAATATTTACTAAAACTTACACATTTTTGAAAATTGAGATGGGCATTATGTGTCTTACCTCGAGACGAACAACTTTCCCAACTGCGTCGACGGACGAAAATGGCCCAAAGTCACCCAAAAATCAGATTTCACTTTCTCTCACCTCTCTTTCTCCTCTCTTATTTCCTAATCCGATTTTTGTTTGGGGAAAACTGAAAATAAGCCAAGTCTTATTATATATCAATTAGTGGAGTGGATTAGGATATTTTATTAAAAGATTAATTATTATAATTATTTAATATTAAAATATTACTTTAATACAAATTCTTTTATTTCTTTAAATTCAAAAATCCAAAAATTACAGAAAAGTTTACATAAATTAGCTAATCATATTTAAAACACTCTGGTGAAATCGGTTTGCAAAACGGACACCTGACAGTCCCCAAAACTCCACTTGTACCAACAGGTATTGATTTCTTAAGAAATTTCGACAGTGCCCAAAAATTATGAAAAATTTAGGGAAGCTAAAACACGACATTATAAATGTTTTGGCGATGACGGTTGGTGATTTGGACTTCTCTAGGTCAACCAAAAAAAATCTTAAAACTGTAAAGGGTTTCAAAAGCAATGGGACTCACATCTAACCAAGAAAACTAAAAGGTGACTAACTAGGATGGGGCCCAATAGGCTTAAATCCATCACTAGTCAGTTGTGATCCTAGGAGATAGGAAGAACGGGGACTCACACCTACTCCTAAAAGATCAAATTTCTTTTGGGTTTTTAATGACTAACCTAGCTAGAAAGCATGGGGACTCACATCTAACCAGGGGGACTAGCCAAGGAGATAGTTTACCTAAATCTCTAAGGATTTTGGCAAAAATCATCTAACTCGATTTAATTCTAATTCTAAGAAAAAGAAGCATAGGGACTCACACCTATCCTTAAAAATTAGAGGGTGACTAACTAGGATGGGGCATAACAGGCTTAAATCCACCATTAGTTAGTCAAGATCTTAGGAAGTAGGAAGTACGGGGACTCACATCTACTCCTAAAAGATCAAATTTTATTTTGGGTTTTTAATAACTAACCTAGCTAGAAAGTACGGGGACTCACATCTAACCAGGGGGACTAGCCAAGAAAATAGTCTACCTAAATATCTAAGGATTTTGACATAAACTATATAACTCGATTTAATTCTAATCCTAAGAAAAGGAAGCATAGGGACTCATACCTATCCTTAAAAATTAGAGGGTGACTAACTAGAATGGGGCCTAATAGGCTTAAATCAACAATTAGTTAGTCAAGATCCTATGAGGTAGGAAGCACGGGGACTCACACCTACTCCTAGAAGATCAAATTTCCTTTTGGGTTTTCAATGACTAACCTAGCTAGAAAGCATGGGGACTCACATCTAACTAGGGGAACTAGCCAAGGAGATAGTCTACCTAAACCTTAAAGGATTTTGGAAAGAACTATCTAACCCAAATTTGATTTTGGATGCTAGGATGGTGCCACGATGGGCTTGCTCCACTATTAGCAGATCTAATCCTAAGGAAAGGAAGCACAGGGACTCACACCAATCCTTAGAAGACTAGAAAATTTTTATTTTTGTTTTGAATTGGATATGAACTTGGAATTTTGGATTTTGATTTAATTTGATTTGATTTGAGATTGATTAAAATTTTGATTTCAGATAGAGATCAGAATTTGAAAGATTTAAAATTTGAATTTGGAGAATTTTGAATTCAAAATTTTCTAAATTTGAAGAGTGTTTTGTTGATGTTGAATTTGATACTCATTCGGTATGATACTTCCTAAAGAGCCGCCCCAACGTTTGAAAATATCGGGTGGCATCCTTCAGGGTTGATCAATTCATGTTTGAAGTTCCCTCAAAGATCATCTTTATAATAAAAGGTTAATCTTATGTTGGTTCAAACTCCCCCACGGATCTCTCGGTAGGCTAAGATAGGCATCCGAAGAACCAGGACCAAGTCTCCTACTTGGAAGGTTCTAAGTCACACTATATTATCATGAGCTTGAACCATTCAAGTTTTGTATAACTCTAAGTTTTATTGAGCCTTAAGATGACGCTCTACATGGCCTCGAGTTCCTCCAATTAAAGTCGAGCATTCTACTCAAGTATGATTTGATTTTGAATGATAATTTCTAGCAAAGTAAACCACTCCTCTAGTGGAATTGATCTTGGACCCAGCATAGAGTGTGATTTTATAGAAAAGGCCTTGAAGGAAAAGATGCCTATGTGCAATGACTCACACACATTCCTCAAGGATAAAATTTAAATTTTTTTTAAGAGTAGAGGATTTATTCTTTTTATTAAAAATTTCCTCTTAAACATTTAAACCTGGTCAGAATGACCAATGGGAACAAATTTATAAGTAGAGTGAGAAGTAGATTGACTCCAGGTAACCTGAAGAGGTTCAAGAGTTTAGGTTTTGTTGACCCCAGACCAAGTTTCATAGAAACTAAACTGGGATCTCCCTTATGTATTTTTGAATTAGAATCAATTTCAAAAAGGTTTAAGTTAGATAGAGAAATTTAATCTTTTCAATTCTCTTGTATAAAATTTTATATCTGATAGATAATCAGTGTATGATGGAGAATCTGGATTCGAGATTTTTCAAAGTCAAGTAATTATTATTGATCAGGTTTTCTTCTAAGATTTAAGGAATTAAAGAAGGAAGAAGCCTCTTTCTTTCTTTTTTCTTTTTTTTTGGTGGCACACTTTATGCATCTTTTGATTTTTTGGCGCATTTTGCACAACTTTTGGACTTTTGATGCACTTCATGCATTTCTTGATTTTTGGCGCACTTTATGCATCTTTTGATTTCAATTGATTTTGAGAAGAGGCTTCACTTTCATTTAAAATCTCAAAATGATTGTTCTCTTTTTGAATGCTAGGATTATATCTCATATATTAGAGAAGAAAACTCAATCTCTCTTATACAAGGAAGAATAATCCTCAAAGCAGACCCAATCTTTTGACGGGAGTATCAACTTGACTTGGAAAATCTTTTAATAGATTCAAAGCATGCAAGAGATGCCTATTCAGATAGAAAATTGCAAAAAGATTGAAAGGATGTTCATTTCCAAATCAACTTAAGTTTGATATAGTTTTAAATTCAAAGATCAAATTAACCCATAGAAGCGGTGGGAGGGAGGGGCATTTAAATATCTTATGGAGTCAACTATAAATGTCTAGTACTTAAAGTTTAAGATAGAGGTCAATTTTCATTAAAAAGGTGAATTAGCTATCTTAAAAGTTTGGATCCATAACACTTGAGAAATTGGTAAGTTTTCCTTAAGAAAAAATTGTAGGTCTAGGTGGCAAGACCCTAGTAGTGTGAAATTAGATTTCTATAATCTCTTTGGAGGGAGAGATTGTTATGGGGTATGCACTATCCCTAGTTAAGGTATCATCATTTTAATCAAAAGATTTATCACCATAGGACCCCTTCGAAACTTAAATTTTGACTGTATCACTATCTGATACAATTTTAGATTAATTCCCCCTCTCATTACTAGTGGCCTAGTAGTCAGGAGAGTGGCACCCCGAGTGGTTCCTACACCTCCTCCTCATTAGATGATGTAGTGGCACACGTATAGTAACGTGACTTAACATCTTCTAGTAGAGTGGACAGATCATAACCCTCAACTGGGGGCCTATACCTCTTATTGGTATTTGTTCAGTTCTAGCTTGATTGATTCTTTCTGTATAGTAATCAAGAAGCTGTATTGGAGGTCATGCTCTTATTTTACAACTTCCCTCCTTTGGGCAACAGGAAAAGGGTGGAAATGATTTCCACCAAGGAGGGGGTATATAGAAGGAGCAACGAATTCTTAATTTGCTTTAAATTTATCTTACTTTAGGGCTTTTGATTTAGCAGTCTTTCTAGCCTTAAGAGTCTTTTTTCTAACTCTTCTAAGGAGGTTTTTCTTCTTATTTTTATTGGCATCAGGGGTACTAAAAGTTGACCCAATCTTAGATTGAGATGTTCCTTCGTCGATCGTGATTGATTTCTAACTCTTATCCTCCATAGTAGAGGATATATTTGTCAAAGGGGCGACAGTGACCTCCATCTTGGAGATGGGGGAGTCAACTCCTGATCCAAAAGTAATCTCAACTACGGGAATATCCCTTTGTGTTCTGATAGAAATGTCAATTATTATTTCTCCATTGAATGATAGCTTGAGGTTCTGAGACTCCACTCCAGACTTAATCGAATTATCACAGAAGATTTCTTCTATGGTCAGGTTCCTATCCAGGGAGAAGATAAGTTTCCCAGCCATTTGAGTATACTCAATTTCTTAGAATTAAGAAAGCAACTTGAATTAGTTTGAATTGAAATTATATTTGAGTTTTGAGTTTGATTAATTTTCTTTAAACTTTGAAACTCAGCATGCTGAGTTTTCACTCAACATGAGAATTCACAAAATTGATAAGGAGATTCTAATAGTTGAGCTTGACTCTTTCACTTCATCAACTGACTTGGAGTAAATTGTTAAAGCCTAAATTTGACAAGAATTTATGTTTTGAAACTAGAATTTATTTGATTGATTAAAGAGGAGTTTCCTCGAGTTTTGAAACTCAATACGTCAAACATGCATTCAACATAAAGGTTAACAGATCAACGAGGAAATTATAGGAATTGGCTTGACTCTTCTACCCCACAGATTAGCTTGGGAGTGAAATGTCCAAGCTTGGATTTGAATTTGAGATCAAAATTGAACTTGAATTTGAAGTGAAAATCAACTTTAAAATTAAGGTTGAAGCTTTATTTATTCTTAAAGTTGGATTTGAATTATGAACTTGATTGATTTTCTTTAAATTTTAAACCCCAACATTTTGAGTTTTCACCCAACATGAGGGTTTATAAAATTAATTGAGAGAATCTAGGGGAACCTCGCTCAACTCTTTTACCCCACCGATTGACTCGGGGGTAAAATGTCTAAGTCAGATTTGATTTGAAGAAAATTTGGATTTGCATTGCATATGTTCATCTACAATAAAATATTATAGAAGACACATGGCAATGACAATTGAAGTTGATTTGAAAGGTTTTGAAAGGGATATTGAAACAATAATTTTAAAATTAAAGAATTTTCTATAAATTGTGAAACTTAGCATGCTTAAATAGGATTTGGCTTGACTCTTTTGCTCTACCAATTAACTTGGAGGCAAAAATGTCAAAGCCCGACATTGAGGGAGGTTTTTGACACTCACATCTCTTTTCACATGTCTTTATTGAGTTGACCACACTCACCCAAGAAAGAAATGAGTAGAGGGACCAACGAAAGAAAGGTAGTCAAAACTACTGATGCAACAAAATTTATATCGCTATTAAATATGGAGAGAGAGATATTCCCAGCAGAGTCGCCATTTTTGTTTTAATTGAAAATTAAATATAGTTTTGAAAATGTTAATTATCTTTGGGAATAATTTAAAATTGACATTTAAATTTGAATTCTGAATTTGAGCATCCATTAGTGATGATATACTACATCGAAAGGTAGAGATATAATCTCCTGATGGGTTCAAATTTAGAAATAGAAATCTAATCCTGAATATCTCAGCTAGATTGAGGAGGGAATCACATATGATCCCAAAGGATCAAAATGAAGTTTAGTCAAATATCTGGCTACAATAATCTGGATAAATAATCGTTGATTTCATATTCAAAATTATATCAATAAATGATATATCATTCCAAAGAAAAAAAATATCATTCATTGTTAACTATTTGAATATGACGATAACGATCGTCATAGTTTTTTTGATTTCCCAAAGGTAATTAATTAAGGGTTTTAAAGAAATTTGATTTTAAAAATTAGGTATGCGTTTTCAAATCTACTACGAGCGCAAGCCCTCATAGTTAATTACATCATATTTAAATAGAGATTTTCCTACGAATACTCTCGATTAAAATAGCGATACGAATTTCATTTATATTGCAAAGATTGATATCAAAGGAAGATGAGGTTTGGAATTTTAAATAGGGAATGGATCAAATTTGAACACTTATTTCTGGAGGTCAAAGGAAGAAGGGTAGGAGGCACCTGGGATGCTAAAAATAATTTAGAAGTATCCTATCATATTCTAAGTGTTGGGCTCAAATTTGATGGAAAAAGGTTTAATATTTGAGTGATCAATTTTATTAGAAAGTGGGAATTAGATTCCCGAAGGTTGAGGTCTTAAGATTAAAAATCTGCCTCAGATCCTAAGTTTAAATTAGGTACTGAAAATTAGTGACCCGGATCTTAACTAATGCAATGTAATTCTGGACTTACCCCCGCCTGGATTGGGGAGCCATCTAAACCACCTAAACGCTTCAAAATCATGTGTCCGGTCTTTTGTGAAAGAGTGGTCAGGGGGGTTATTTAAGATAGGTTTAAAGAGTTGGGGTCGACATCTAGAGTAGGTTTTTAATTGACCCCTTGACTTATGTTGGGTGAAATGCTTAAGCTAGAAATGTGATTAAAAATTAGACTCAACGTTTAATTTGTATCTAATATAATGCATGCTAGTTGATGCGAATGATTAACTCATAATGAAATAATTTTAAAGACTTAAAAATAAGGTTTTCCCTAGAAATTGCACAACATCCTCTTGACAGGACTGCACCTTAATAGGCCAGGTAGCCTGCCAAAAGTCACAAGTGGGGAGGTGCCTAACAAGGAAAAGAAGTTTTAATATGATTGCATGGAAAGTTTCTGGCGATTTGAGCTTACTTCTTAAAAGCATTAGAGTTTCTATCTGAGCCTAAATGTTTTAATTTTTATTTAAGTAGAAATAGTTTAATCGTACCCTCACAAGCCTCTGATCGGATTCCAGGCTAAAATAAAGATCGACATATAATAATCGCCAAAAAACTATGAAAAGTAGGAAATCCTAATATCGCAATCAATATTGAATAATCAATCAAATAATTAAATAAATTAAATTTAAGATTCAAACTGAAAGTCCATGTGGCAAGTGCCACTTAATTATATAACTTAGAGTCTGCAGGAAAGGTAAAGTGGCCGGGTACCACTGACTACAACATGGATTCTACTCCTAAGACTCAAGTGACTTTGAGATTTGGGATTCTCCTCATTCTTTACTTCTTTGTCCTCCTGGAACTCCTTGGATCGTCGGGTCCGGATATCCAAACGAAAAGAAATCCCCCCTGAATAGGGGTGTTATCTTTTCTCTTTGGATACTTTGAAAGTATCATGCCTTAGGCTTCCAAATGGAGGACGATTCTCCCTTGAGGGATGTCCTCTCCTCTTTGGAATCTAAGTAGGATATATATATCCCATTCTCAAGTCACTTAACACATATTACAACTCAATATTGAATCAAATTACATTCAAATTTAAAAGAAAAATCTAGACCAGATCCTGTAGGGTTATCCTAATAATCAATAATTATATTTGACATTCCAAGCAGTTAATATTTAAAATTTAAAAATACTCAATCACAGCCACACTTAGCCGTACTCTTTTAATTTTGTAGGGGGGCTTAAGCGTTCTGGAGCACCTGTAGAAAATATTGTCAGTTTAAATATTGCCCCCTTTAATTTAATTATCCTGTGTGAGCATGTCAACCTGCATAAGATTGAATTAGTATAAATTATCCCTAACCTAGGGGTAGATCTAATATATAATCAATCACAACACAGAGTGCAAAAATTAAATAAACAATCACATTAATATTAATCATTTAAATCTAACAACCAGCATGCAGTGAAAACCATGAAAAATCCGACACACGCAAGTAGTAGGAAAGTAAACACCGACCTAGCCTAAGACTAGAGTTGGTTGTCCTAATAAACCATCTAAAGTGTGTGAGGTAGGCTGTGTGGCATTGATATGTCCTATGTAGGATAATTGATTGAAATTGTTTGATGTTCTGATCGGTTGAAAGGCTTAAGAGAGATTTTAATTAAAGTTTACGTCTTAATGGTTTAAAATTGATTTATAAATTAATTTTAATAATTTTTTATTGGCTACCACCTTTATTGATCATCGAGGTCGTGAAGTTTATTTCACCTTCCTTGGGGCTAATTTAATAGTCTCGTAAGCCTGGGTTACCTAGTGGTACCCGGTATGATTAAGTGAATTGATTTGATTAAGATTTAAAAATTTATTAATTTTTAATTGATGTTGATTAATTGATGGTTTTAAAGTCTTGAATTTATTTAAATTTGCCATTAATCAATTCGTGGAGTTATGCCACCAGGCTCGAGGAACAAAGCCTCCTTAGGACACGTAGCCCCGCAGCCCGGAGTAGTCCAGCCTATAAATCAAATTAATGTATTTGAATTAAGGATTTTAAAATTTAATTAAATAGTCATTAATCAATAAGAATTATGTTTTACACTCCTTTAAATCCATTCGTGGCGTTGTGCCACCAGGCTCAAGAAATAAAGCCTCCTTATGACACGTAGCCCCGTAGCCCAGAGTAGTCTAGTCTAAAAAACTTCATTTCAGGAGTGGTTATTGTGTATTAAGGGGTTGGTTGAGTATTTTAAACATTAATTAGATATTTTTTGGAATTTGAAATCAATTATTAAAATCTGGAATTTTTTAGATTATTTTAATCATTTAATTAAAGGGGTGAAAAGTTAACTTTTTAATTAAAAGGGATTTTTAGAAAGTTAATATTTTTATAAAATACTAGACGTTAATATAATCAGTTAGACTGTAAGTACACTAGATTTAGATTTTTCTATATTTTATTATGAAGTTTTGAAGATTTAACTTTTTTTTGACTTAAAGTTTGACCAAAAGTTGACTTTTTTTAATTTGATTGATTTCTAGAATTTTGATAAATATTAGACCTTAATGTGATTTGAATGCCTTTGAGTTTGTTCAATTTGAATTTTATTTGAATTAGTTATGAATTTTCTAAGTTTTGTATATTTATTAAATTTTTAAAATTATTTAATTAAGGGTGTTTTGATTGTTTTGATCCAAACTCATCTTAAATTGCATGAAATCACTCCCAAAGGCCAGGGATGACCCATGGGAGTGTTTTCAGGTGTTTAGAATTTATTTGGCATTTTTAATATTTTTTAATTATTTTATATAATTATTTGTTGATTTTCACTAAAACTTAAATTAAAGTAATTTTTCAAGTCGAGTGATGCGTCTTTTATTTTTCCTAGATATAGAATCAATGTTTGGTCAGTTTGATATATTGTTGTAATTTTTGGATTTAAATTTGATTTATTACTTTTTTATGAAATTTTTGGGTTGTAAAAAGAGCTAAATTTTTATTATTGTAATTTCATGACCTAATGACTTCCAAATCCAATGAAATTTGGACCCAAGGTGTATAACGTCACTAAGTTTCATGTTCTGAAGTTTCACCCTCATTGGGTGTGTGTATAATTTCTTATAATGTTTCTAAGTTGGCTAGACCAATTTCTTAATTATTTTTCCTAGATGTCTCCAGTGCTCAAATGGGTTTGAAATTTTGTTCATCTAACATTGATAGATATACAAGCACACCACAAAACTTATGCAACTTAATTCTTAGAATTTGATAAGTTATGAATTTCCAAAGTTTTGGGTCTAATTTAAACCCATTACTTTGAAAATTCATATCACATAAATCCACTGGACATTTGATCCTAATAAAATTACAGGGAATGTATATGATGTCCATAACTATTTCACCAAAATTTGAGCTCAATTTGACCACCAGATTGTGAGAAAATTATTAAGAATAGATTTCAAACAATCTAAAATAACTCACAATATAGTGATTAAAACACATGAATTTTAATTTCAGTAAATAGTAGGGCTCATGACCTTTACAATGAGCCCAAGAACACAAAATTTGGTGAACAAATGGAGTTTTTGTGAATTTTGGAAGTTCTGGGAATTTAATTGAATTTTTTTATTCAATTTGAGCAGAACTGTGCAGGGCGCATGATGTGGCACGATCATAGCTATCCGATCACGTAGTTCAAAATGAACTGAAAATTCAATTGCCCATAACCTTCAATCCAACCATTCAAATTTGATAAAATTTGAAACATAGGATCTTGATACCCTAATCATTCAACCCATGGAATTTCAAGGCTCCATGAATTGAGATTTGCGAGAAATCAAGGTTTGATTATATAACATAAAATGAAGAAAACTTACAATCCAGATGTCAGATTTTGATGTTCTTGGGCTTGTTGGAAAGCTTGAGAGGTCCTCTACAACTTTGCAGAAGACTCCAAGAACTTTTAAATGCTAGATTAAAATTTTCTTTTGAAATTCATCTTCCTCTCTCTTTTTCTCTCTCTCTTCTCAATTTGGCTCCTTAGTCTTACAACAACCATTTCAATGGCTAGGGGGCTTTATTTATAGATGGAAGAACTGGGGGAGAGCTGGAGTGGGCTGGATGCTGCTGGGATTAAGGATTTTGGATGAGAGAGAGTGATGCCAAAGGGTTGAGTTGAGTTAGCCATCATTCCATCCTTTTAATGATTGCTTGGCCTTAATTAGAGAGAGGGAGAAAGAGAGGCTAATGGTGCTGCCATGTAACCCTATCCAGCCACCAAATGCATGGGGGTTTGGATGGGGGTTTGACTTGTAAAGGTAGCAAAGCCACCTAAGCTTAAAGGTTTGACTTTGTTAACTATTTTGACCAGTCAACCATATGTGTTGGCTGCTTATGTGGTAGTCAAGTGTCAAAGTCAGCTGGTTGGAGGGGTTTAGAGCAAATTCCAAGCCATGGAATTAGAGTTGAAAGAGATATATGTGGGAGTTTGACCAAGTGTGTTGAGTTGACTTGATAAACTTTATTTGGGTTTGATTGACCTATGACTAGGATAGGCCTAGGTCATGGTTAAGAGTTGATTAAGTGTTTGATTTGGGTTAGATGGCTTGGCATTCAAGGGAGTTTGGATATGATTTGAATACATTTTGAGTTTGATTCAAGTATAAGAGAACTTAAAGGTTGATTTTGGATTATCTATATCAATTATAATCATTTGAATGATTATATATGATTAGATAAGGTTTGAGTTTGATATGAAATTTGATTGACCTAGAACTTTCAAAAATCTAAAATCTGGATTGATCTATGGTCTGGATAAATCTTATGGTCTGGATAGATCTTAAGATTTGGATTAATCCTAGTGACCTCATACAAAAATGAGGTCAACAGCGAGTTGCATATTAAATATATTTAAAAAATACTATTTATTTCTTCAAAAATATTGTTAAATTTTATAAAAAATATATTAAATTTTATATGTGCATATATTTATTATTTATTAAGAATATAAGATGTGCACATACGACTAAGCTTATGCCTACTTGGACTGAGCAACAAACTAACAACCTAATTCATAAGCAATCATCCTAGATGTAATGAATGATAAAGCTAGCTCTATCCTAAGAGATCAAATGAATATATCAAACTCCAAATTAGTGGCTCAAGATGAGTAATTTTCACTTTATGGTCAAGTGACACTAATGAGAAGACTCATAAAGAGCACTACATTTTATCTTATTTACTTAACTAAATTTTCTAACCACCAAGATTTCTTAGAAATTTTGGTAGCATAATGGCCCTGTACCAACATGAATAATGCAACATCCTCCTGGTGCAAGAGGACCCCACTACCTTGTCATAGGCTTGTGTGCTGGGTTTGTGTACGTTACAAAAATAAAATGCATGTATGTATACTTGATAGGATAAAGGTGTTCATGGATACGGACCCAGTATTGTATCATCCTAGAACTAGCATATATGTTCCTATAAAGTATGGAACATATACACCAAGGAAACCTAGAAAATTCTTACCCACTAATGTAATCTACCACCCATATGATGCAATGCATGTATGCAACGTAATAAATAAAAGAGTGTTGTATATAAAAGAAAATTTTATTTATTGATTGATTGAATGATTTACAATAGACTCAAACTCTGTAAGAAAGAAGGTCAGGCTCCACCATAATAAACCTAGGTTCTAAGCCTACCATATATATAAAATCAGATACATATACTTAGTGCCTTCGAGCTTCAGATCTTTTATGAATTTCCAAAAGAGATTATCCTCCAAATGAGAGGATATCATCTTTTGGAGCTCCACTTATATGCATAAGCAGGTGCGTTTGACTCTTTTACAACACATGACGTTGTACAACTCATTCTATATACGAATCTACTTTTATAGACATTGATAAATGTACATCACATTTCCTAGATACATTCTATTTTGACTCTTGTAAGAAAGTAAAGACATGAAAAGAAAGCATTAGTATATATAAACTTAAATGTGCAGCGATTGTGTAATATCCTAATATTTTTAATGAAGTCCTTAAAGGGCCTAAGTGCACCAACATAAATTAAAATGTATGACATCCATAGTGTAGAAATGTAAATAAACAAATAAAGTGTAGCAATTGCATTATCTTAGCAAACCATCTAAGTGTGTGAAAGAGACTGTGTGGCTTTGATATGTTCTATAGAGAATTATATTTAAGTTGCATGAGTTTTATATGTTTGTTTATTAATGGCTAGAAGGGGATTTTAATTGAAATTTACTTTATACGAATTTGAATTTTATTATTTAAATTTTTAATGGTTGGAGTTATTTATTTAATTATAAAGAATTTATAGATCATTAAATCCAAAGTGCAATGGTTACTAATCTGTAAGTCCAAGAAGGCTTTGCAAATAAAATACAGTCATCCCCCATATAAGATAGATAACCACATGGAAGCCTTGAGAAATTTTATTTATGATTTATTAGAGATAGAGAAGGGACCCTTCAATCCAATACATATGCCCTCTAAGTGGAAACAAGTAAGATGAATAGGGTCAGTTTAATATTAATATTTGAAGATCCCCCAAATCCAATATGTTAGTACCTTCCTGAAAGGAGTTATACACAATACATAGGGGTATTTAAAATGTATTAGAGGCTTTAAAATGAAATGCTAACATGCTCTCCAAATGGAATCAAGCATGAATCATAAAGGCCCTCATTTATTTAATTCATATTAATTATCTAATTTATTTGATTAAAAATGAATTCTAATCAAATAAATTATCAAATCAATATGATTTAAAATTTAATTATAATATTTTTATTTTTATTGAATTATTTAGAATTTTTAATTAATTTTTATTTTTTTAATTAATTAAAATTAATTATTGATGAATGATAATTAAAATTTATTCAAAAATTTTATTTAAATTTGAACAATTAATCTTTGAATTTTATTTAATTATTTATTTATTTTTGAATTATATTTATTATGTTTAATTAATTATATTAAGAAATTAATTATTTAATTAATTATTATTAAATTTTAATTAAAAATTTTAGTTAAATTTAAATTAAAAATTTTAGTTAAATTTAAATTAAAAATCTCTGATTTTATTTTATTTTTATTTAAATTTATTTTATATTTTTGAATTTAATTTTATATTTAATGAATTTATTTAATTAATATTTTATTAAATGTAATTAAATATTAATTTAATTTTAATCAAATTTGGATGTGAGTTTTATTTTCAATGATTTTATGTTTAATTTAGAGTTCATTGAAGGTTATTTGGTATTTTTGTGAATTTTATTTATTTTATTATTAATTGTGAAAGAATTAACCCTTTATGGAGGGTTAATTAATTAAATATTATTATAAGATCAATTATAGCAAATGAGGGTGAATTGAATCCTTAATGCGTGTAATGTAGTTAAGTTCAAAGTTTCATCCCTATTGGATGTATGTATGAATCTTAGAGCTTTGCCTAAGTTCACTAAACACACCTTAATTATTATCCTTAGGTGTCTCTGATGTTAAATAGGCTTGAAAATAAATGTCACTAACCCTTGTAAATACACACAATCAAACCACAATAATTATGGTGAACTAATCTAAGAGGATATAAGTTAATGAATTTCCAAGCATTTGGGTTAAATCATTACCCAAGTGTTAGGAATTTCATCCATAAGATAATTATTTTATTTAATTAACTACAAGATAATATAATAGACTAGAGATACATTATACTATCCTCCAACAAAGTTTGAATTCAAATGGTTAAGTATATAACAAATAATCATGGAAAATTAGAAAACAATAATGACATAATTAATCTATGCATGTGTATTAAACTTGGTTGATTTTATTTATCCTTAATAAAGCTTTGTTTACTAATTTCGTAGAGGGTTTACATGCATGCAATGGATTAATAAATGATTTAAAATGAATTTTTAAATAAATAAATCAAATTATGACTTATTTATTAAAAAAATTCAATTCTTATTTAAATTAAGCTTAAATAAATCTATAAAAATTACTAGAAATAAAATATAACATACAATTTACTATGGCCAAGTTTGATCCCAATTAGATGACTATTTAAAGATTAATTAAGATAATTAGGATTTTTATATAAATTAAATTACTCCTTAAATATTTAGAATTTTTTCTTGATTTTATTTTTAAATGATGAAGAATAAAATTTTGAAGAAAATGAGTGTTTGCACACAAAATTTAGCCAAATATTTTATTTTTTTTATGAATTTTTGAAGATTCTATTAGTAAAAATGATTTTATTTTATTAAATTTATGTCAAATTCATGAAATGACTGATTCTAAGTCATAATGGCATTATGGCGCATTTATTACTAATGATTGCGCCAACGGCAATCATTAGTAATAAATGTAGAACAACGACGACGCGTACGTAATTTCCACTTATCCACGTCAACGTCGTGCGGCTGTCGTCTGATCACCCGCTATTTTGAATCAACGGACAGGATGACGTCAGACAAAGTTCAAGAATACTGTATGAATTATGTGGTTCGAATGTGAAACATAATGGTATGATCTGGGCCATTGATCTTATGATCAGTAGTCCATATGTTATATATTTCAAACTTTTATTTAATGAGCCCTAGATAATGAAGACATGCTCAAATGAAAAAATGGCTAAACCAATGCTTATAAAATTTTAAACAAAGCTTTTAGGAGGATTGAATGAACAATGGGGAGGTGTTTTTATGGTCTAAAATGCACTATTCAAAAAGTTATTTAAATCCAAAGGTATTAAACTAGGTTAGCTCATTATCTTCATCCAATGAGTATCAGAGGGTGTACTTAGGCTTTTTTTCCTGAAGAACTTGAATGATGGGGAGCCCTTGATTGAAAGGTATGAGCCTTAGATAGACTTCAAGCTAGTGTCACTGGAGAGCTACTACCGGTGAGCTTTGACCGAATAGATTCGACTTGGGAAGTGTAGAGGGAGTGTATGGGAGCTCGAATAAGCAGGGGGCTAGAGCTTAGAGGTAGTGAGAGAGTGTGTAGGTTGGAATGAGTGTTTTGGGAGCTTTGGGCCAATTCAAACCCTAGGGTGTTATTGAACGGTGAGGATTAGCTTAGAGGTTTGCTAGGATGTAAGAGAAGTGCCCCTAATTAGTTAGAGAGGTAGGGAATGACCAGAGCAAGGACAGTGAGTTGTAAAGGCAATTTTATCCTTTTGTAAACACATGGAATGATGATTTGGCTAAACCAGCTACTATGATTTGCTGAAATAATGATTAAGAATGTATTAAGGTTGAATAAATTAGAATAGCATGTGTGGAGGGAAATGATTTGAATGGGAAGATTTGATCATTTGAGGCTATTTAAGCTACTTATTGACTATTTAACCAGTGAACAAGTCAACAACTAATGAGGTGGAGCTTTAAGAAAGGTTAGCTTGTTGTTAGAATGAACTTTAGGAGTTTGATGGGATAGATTTATTATATGAGCAAATGGATGTGATGTAGTGATGTTGACCTTACATGGTGGTTTGACCAAGTCAAACCAACCATGATTTGACTCAAGGTGGATTAGGAGATGTTTAAACCAGCATTTGAGTGATATTGAGGGATTAAGAGGTTAGATTTTAGTACATGAGCTATATTTACCCATGTTGACTTGGTTTAACCAAGCATGGCTCTAGTTGACTAAGTTAATTGTTGATTTTGTTAGGGTGACTAGTCAGGTCAATTCATTAGAAGGGTTGATCAGGGAGGTTTGATGAAAATTAGGCATCATTTAGAGTTTTAATTGGATGTAAAGGGAGCTTGGTGGTTAGTTGGGATAGCTTGAGCTAGTTCAACTAGGTCAAGCTGATCAATCACTAACTCAGATAGCCAGTAATGGATGATTTGATGTATAGGGCTCTTAGTGAAGAGATTTGATTCATGATTAAGGCCAGTGATGTCCGTGCACTAGGCAAAGTAATGCACTAAAATAATTTAATTTTTATGGATTAAATGATTGAAGATGTTAGTTGATTGATTGATTGATTGAAAGTGTAGGTTGATTGAAGTGTTAATTGATTGCTTGAAGTTTTGATTGATAGTTGGAGATGATTGTAGAGGTGATTGGGTAAATGTAGGTTATAGATTTAATTTGGTTGATGGAAAAGGTAATTGGTTAATTGAAAGATGATTAAAATATTGATTGAATATAATTGAAAGCTGGATGATTAATTGATTGCTTGAAGTGTGACTGCATAATTAAAGTTTGATTAATAGCTAGATGATTAACAATTGAATTATTTATTACAACTCGAGCTTATGAGTTTATATTTTTGATGATAACAAATATTGTGGCTCACATCTTTAAGTCTCCTAGTATTTGTATTCTATATTTATTTATGTGTGTACTAATATTTCAGAAACACCATGCATCATCCAACAATGATTCAGGGCTTAAGATTGGGTAGAATAAGTTATATTATAAAGGATTTGTAATATTTATTAATGTAATTTTGATTTTTTGAGACAAGTTCTATAAGGGTGTTTGCTAGCTTGCTGACCATACACACACACACTAAAGGGAGTAAGATTGGATCAAAATTAGAAGTTTAAATTTCTAAGCTAATTATACTGTACGATTTATATCATACTGTATAATTAACTCATCAAAATGACCAATTTTGATATAAATGCAATTTGAACTAATCGTACTGTACGATATACATCATACGGGAGGATCATTAGAAATCAAGAAACTCAGTCACCAATCATAATTTAGGCAATATTTTAATATTCAAATTTGATGTTTAATCATATCGTACAATATGCATCATACTGTATGAAATATAACAATCATACCTAAATTGATCCTGTGATTAGGGAAATAAATATTGTTAATTTATTCAATCAGATCATACAGGATGTTTGTACTATACAATCTTATTCTTGCATGGGATAATTAATCATCGTATATCATACAAGATGAAATACTATAATTATTCATCTAATTATATAGGATGATCCCCAATATTGTACCAGATGATTAGTATAAATTTGAACTGATCGTACTGTACTAACTAGTGATTGCACATTACTAATATGTCAAATTCTGCACATCTTACTAGACGATCCTATGATTGTACTGTACGATCTTTGATGCTAGATTTGAGTTTCTAGGGTTTTTCAAAGCCCTATATTTAAGCTTTCTCATAAGACTTTGTAAGAGTCTTTGGCATGCATTGAGTCTTAGTTTTTTTGGAGAAAACTTGAAGAGAGAGCCTTGAAAGGGAGAGAGAAAAGGGTGGAGTTTGAGAGGGAGAAGATCCTTGTGGGTTTCAAGAGAGTGTGGAGGGGGTTTCACACGATTGCTCCATCAAGCTTATACCTTAGTACCATTATAGTCAAGATTTATCTTGAGGGAAGTTTTGGGAAGAAGAAGATTTCTTTGGTGTCAAAGGACATGGCTACTCCACCGCACCTGGGAAGGTGAAAGTGATTCAAGGTTCTTTGCCTTCACCAGGAGGATGAAAAAAGATTTCAGGTTCTGTATCTTTACCTTGAGGGTGCAAAAGGATTCTAGGTTCTCTACCTTCACTAGGAGGGTGAAAGAGGATTCCAGGTCCTCTGCTGCATCAGGTTGGTTGAAGAGATTTTGAAAGGGATTCTCCGCCTAGCTATGAGGGCTAAAGGAGAATCACCAAATGTTTAGTGCAATACCCGGAACGAAGGTTTCTGGGGAGTGGACGTAGGTCAGGTTGAACCAAACCACTATAAATTCTGGTGTGTTTGTTCTTATTATTATTTTTGTACTTTTATTTCTCTATGATTTATAGTGTCGTTGGAAAACTCTGATTTATTTTATTATTGTGAATTTATTCACTTCTGTATTAGGATTAAGGTGTCTAATTTCAAATATTAAAAAGGCTATAAAAAGATTTTTTACAATTCACCCCCCTCTTGGTTAGCCTCAGGCTGATTCTTTTAGGTTTAATAACCTTCACGAACTTTCAAGTGATATGAGAGCAAAATTTAAAAATTAAGTTTTAGAAAACTTTTAAAAAATGATCAATGGCTAACTTTGGAAATCGTAACATTGTGGAAGCTATTCAATCATGCGACCACCTTTATTTGAAAATATTTCTTCTAATTTTTAGAAGATTCACATGTCTACTTTCTTGCAATCAATTGATTATCAAATGTGGCATATAATTCAGACTGGTTATTCCATACAGTCATGTTTTGTAGATAGAGTCAAAATTGATATTCCTTTTATTAAATGGAGTAGAATAGAACAAATCAATGCTTAATTGAATGCTAATTGCTTGAATTTTTTTTGTGCTTTGAATTCTGAAGATTGCATGAGATTCTCTACATGTACTATTTGGCAAGAAAATTTGGGATTAATTATGCATTACATATGAATGTACTAGTGAAGTCAAGAAATCTAAATTGAATATTTTAATATATGATTATGAACTATTTTGCATGAAACCTTATGAGACTATCCTTGACATGTATACTAAATTCACTCAAATAATATCATCATTACATACTTTAGGTAGAGAACTTTCAAACATTGAAAAAATCAATAAAATTTTATGTTGTCTACCTGATAAATTTAATATTAAAGTCACTGTTGTATGTGAATCAAAAGACTTGAAGAATTATTCTATTGATAATCTTATTGGCTCACTCATTGCCCACGAGCAAAGTGTGAGTCAAAGACTTTTGGATTTAGGTGAAACTATAGTGCTAAAAGCTGAAGACACAGATAAAAGTGACTTAGTAGATAACGAGAGTAAAGAGATAGCTTTAATAACAAGTAAATTTGAAAATCTTCTGAAGCACAAGCATCAACATCAATAAAAGTGGAACAAAGGTAAAAATGGTAAGAATGTTAAGATTTTCTTTGGCGTTATCTGCTTTGGGTGTAGGAAACTCAGACATATGAAAAATAACTACCATAATTTAAAAACTCTTCCTGCAAAGGAAAAGGGTAAAAGTAAGCTAATTATAATAAGGGCAAATGATAAAAAGAAAAAAATCATCTGGGCAGATCTAGCTTCTGAATCATCAAACAAGGACCAAGATGATGATATGTAAAGTTTTGTTTATGTGTTTATCTATTTTATAGTTAATACATGTGTGTATGTTTTTAGTTCGTTGTGAATGAGTTTATTTTTAGTATTTTTTTAGTGTTTTTATTTTGTAAAAAGTTATTTTTGTTTGTGATCTTTTATTTTATTTTCTATATTTTTGTGCAGCCTCTCTGATCAATACACACAAATTACATTAGTTTTCATATATGCATAAGAGAATCAAATCACTTCTCTCTCATCATATTTTTTTTAAATAAAAATTTACCTCCTTTTTACATAAAATTTTTGGTAAGTGGTGATTGACTTCTCTAAACAATTAAAGGAAGGAAATTTATGATTGTGTCTCTCCATCTCACTTGTTTAATGGAACTATTTCTCTTTTTAAATCAAAATCTATTTCAAATTAAAAATTGGACCAAGAAATAGAGATTTATTTCATCTTCCTACAATTCTCTTTCTCATTGGAGTATTTTTGCAAATTAATGAATCTATTTCAAATTTTTTTATTCAAGCTGTTTATCAACATCAGATGGATCAAATTTTGGTTTGTGATTTACTCTTTCTTATATAAGAGAGTGAGTTTCTCTTCTCTTATATTTGGAAGATAATCTCAAGACTGAGAGTCTTTAAAAAGTTAGAAAAGAAGCAAGTTTTCAAAAGTGAAAAAGAGGCACAAAATAGCCCAAACTGAAAAGATGTGCAATATTCACCAAATAAATCGAAAGATGCACAAAGTGTATCAAAAGTTAAAAGATGCATAAAGTACGCCAAATACTGATATGAGATGCATAAAATGAGCCCACAACAAGTTAGCTTCCCTTCCTATCAAGTCTTTAAATCTTAAACAGATTCATGTTCCAATTAATATCGTCTACACCTGAATTTGAAAATCATGATTTCTAGTTCATCACTTTATAATGCTATTATCTTAGTTATATTTCTGAAAAGAAGTTTGAAAAGGTCACATTTCCTTTCTAATTTATTTTCTGAATTAGTTTTTTGTTTAAAAAGGACTTTAACCTATCAGGAGCCTGAGCTATGGTTGACAAAATTTAATTTTCTAACTTTCTAGATCTTAGTACAGTCAACTCTTTTCTTACTAAACTTTTTGAAAAAATTAGAGAAAATATTTTTTTCATTGCAAGAAAATTATCTAGAACTAATTAATTCTTCTAAAATATCACCATCACAACTACCTCTACCTGATCAGGGACCGTATGACCTTTAGTTTGTTATGATTGTTCCATTCCTATTTTTTCTGTGTTTCTCTTATTTTTGATAATGTCAAAGGGGAGAATGTATTTATCTGGTTGTATTTTTGGTTAGGTTGCATCTGTTTATCTTGTATTGGAATTTATTTATCTTTTATTTAGTTTTTAAAATTTATTTGTCATTATTTAAAAAAAAAATGGTTTTCCCTATTTTTAAAATAATTATCTTAGTGAGGGGGAGATTAGGAGATTTTTTTAGTTTGTAAATTTAACTAATAATATTTACGATCATAAAAAAGGGAGAGATTGTTACAACTCAAGATCACATGTTTATGTTTTTGATGATAACAAATATTGTGGCTCACATCTTTAAGTCTCATAGTATTTACAATCTATATTTATTTGTGTGTGTACTAACATTTTAGAAACACCATGCATCATCCAACAAAGATTCAAGGCTCAAGATTTTGTAGAATAGGTTATGTTGTAAAGGATTTGTAATATTAATTAATGTAATTTTGATTTTTTGAGTCAAGTCCTATAAGGGTGTTTGCTAGCTTGTTGACCATGCACACTCACACTAAAGGGAGTAAGATTGGATGAAAATTAGAAGTTCAAATTTCTGAACTAATCATACTGTACGATTTATATCGTACCATTTAATCAGCTCATCAAAATGACTAATTTTGATATTAATGTAATTTGAACTAATCATACTGTCGATACACATCATATAGGATAATCATTAAAAATCAAGAAACTTAGCTGCTAATTACAATTTAGGCAATATTTTAATATTCAAATTTGGTGTCTAATCATACCATATGATATGCATCATACTGTATGAAATATAGTAATCAAGCTTAAATTGATCATGTGATTAGGGGAATAAATATGGTTAATCTTTTCAATCAGATCGTATATGACGATAGTACTATATGACCTGATTCTTATATAGGATGATAATTAATCATCGTATATCATACAAGACAAAATGCCATAATTATTCATCTAATTATTAGGATGATCCCCAATATCATACTAGACGATCAGTACAAATTTGAATGATCGTACTGTACTAACCGGTGATTGTATAGTACTAACATGTCAAATTTCTTACATCGTACTGGACAATCATGCGATCGTACCGTATGATCTTTGATGGTAGATTTGAGTTTCTAGGATTTTTTAAAGCCCTCTATTTAAGCTTTCTCATAAGACTTTGTAAGAGTCTTTGGCATGCATTGAGTCCTAGTTTTTCTGGAGAAAACTTGAAGAGAGAGCCTTAAAAGGGAGAGAGGAAAGGGTGGAGTTTGAGAGGGAGAAGATCCTTGTGGGTTTCTAGGGAGTGTGGAAGGGGTTTCACAATGTTGCTCCATCAAGCTCGTACCTTAGTACCATTATAGTCAAGGTTTGTCTTGAGGAAAGTTTTGGGAAGAAGAAGATTTCTATGGTGTAAAAGGACCTGACTACTCCACTACACCAGGGAAGGTGAAAGTGATTCAAGGTTCTTTGCCTTCACTAGGAGGGTGAAAAAAGATTTCAGGTTCTATACCTTTACTAGGAAGGTGTAAAAGGATTCTAAGTTCTCTGCCTTCACTGAGAGGGTGAAAAAGGATTCCAAGTCCTCTATCCCACTAGGTTGGTGGAAGAGATTTTATAAGGCTTCTTCGCCTAACTATGGGGGCTAAAGAAGAGTTACTAAATGTTTAGTTCAATACCTAGAATGGAGGTTTTCGGGGAGTGGATGTAGGTCAGGTTGAACCAAACCACTATAAATTCTGGTGTGTTTGTTCTTATTATTTTTTTTGAACTTTTATTTCTCTATGATTTACAGTGTCGTTGGAAAACTCTGGTTTATTTTATTATTTTGAATTTATTCACTTCTGTATTAGGGATTAAGGTGTTTTTTTAGATATTAAAAAGGATATAAAAAGATTTTTCTTTTTACTAAAGAAATGTTTAAATAACCAACTCACCCCCCTTTTGGTTAGCCTTAGGCTAGTTCTTTTAGGTTTAACAACCTTCACTAACCTTCAAATGATATGAGAGAGAGATTTAAAAACTAAGTTTTAGAAAACTTTTAAAAAATGATCAATGGATAACTTTGAAAATCATAACATTGCGGAAGCTTCAGTCACGCGACCACCTTTATTTGAAAATATTTCTTTTGATTTTTGAAAAATTTGCATGTCTAATCTCTTGCAATCAATTGATTATCGAATATGACATATGATTGAAATTGGTTATTTTATGCGGTCATGTTTTGTAGATGGAGTCAAAACTGATATTCCTTTTATTGAATGAAGTAGAATAGAACAAATCAATGCTTAATTGAATGATAAATATTTGAATTATTTTTTTGTGCTTTGAATTCTGAAGATTACATGAGAATCTCTACATGTACTACTAACAAGGAAATTTGGGATAAACTATGCATAATATACGAAGGTACTAGTGAAGTCAAGCAATCTAAGTATTACATGCTATCCTTGACATGTATACTAGGTTCACTCAAATAATATCATTATTACATGCTTTAGGTAGAGAACTTTCAAACTTTAAAAAGATCAATAAAATTCTACATTGTCTACCTGATAAATTTAATGCTAAAGTCACTTTGTATGTGAATCAAAAGACTTGAAGAATTACTCTATTGATAATCTTATTGGCTCACGCATTGCCCACGAGCAAAGTGTGAGTCAAAGACTTTTGGATTTAGGTGAAACTATAGTGCTAAAAGCTGAAGATATGAATAAAAGTGACTTAGTAGATGATAAGAGTAAGGAGATAGCTTTAATAACAAGTAAATTTGAAAATCTTCTGAAGCACAAGCATCAACATCAATAAAAGTGGAACAAAGGTAAAAATGGTAAGAATATTAAGATTTTCTTTGACGTTATCTACTTTGGGGGTAGGAAACTCAGACATATAAAAAATAATTGCCCTAATTTAAAAACTCTTCATGTAAAGGAAAAGGGTAAAAGTAAGCTAATTGTAATAAGGGCAAATGATAAAAAGCAAAAAATCTCCTGGGCAGATCTAGCTTATGAATCATCAAACCAAGACCAAGATGATGATATGTAAAGTTTTGTTTATGTGTTAATCTATTTTATAGTTAATACATGTGTGTATGTTTTTAGTTCGTTGTGAATGGGTTTATTTTTAGTGTTTTTCTTTGTGTTTTTATTTTGTAGAAAGTTATTTTTGTTTGTGATCTTTTATTTTATTTTCTATATTTTTTGTGCAGCCTCTCTGATCAATACACACAAATTACATTAGTTTTCATATATGCATAAGAGAATCAAATCACTTCTCTCTCATCATATTTTTCTTAAAATGAAAATTTACCTCCTTTTTACATAAAATTTTTGGTAAGTGGTGATTGACTTCTCTAAATAATTAAAGGAAGGAAATTTATGATTGTGTCTCTCCATCTCACTTCTTTAATGGAACTATTTCTCTTTTTGAATCAAAATCTATTTCAAATTAAAAATTAGACCAAGAAATAGAGATCTATTTCATCTTCCTACAATTCTCTTTCTCATTGGAGTATTTTTGCAAATTAATGAATCTATTTCAAATTTTCTTATTCAAGCTGTTTATCAACATCAGATGGATCAAATTTTGGTTTGTGATTTACTCTTTCTTATATAAGAGAGTGAGTTTCTCTTCTCTTATATTTGGAAGATAATCTCACAACTGAGAGTCTTTACAAAGTTAGAAAGGAAGCAAGTTTTCAAAAGTGAAAGAGAGGCACAAAACTGAAAAGATGTGCAATATTCACCAAATAAATTGAAAGATGCACAAAGTGTATCAAAAGTTAAAAGATGCATAAAGTACGCCAAATACTGATAAAAGGCGCATAAAGTGAGCCCATAATAAGTTAGCTTCCCTTCCTATCGAGTCTTTAAATCTTAGACAGATTTATGTTCCAATTAATATCGTCTACACCTGAATTTGAAAATCATGATTTCTAGTTCATCACTTTATAATGCTATTCTCTTAGATATATTTATGAAAAGAAGTATGAAAAGATCACATTTCCCTTTTAATTTATTTTCTGAACTAGTTTTTTGTTTAAAAAGGACTTTAACCTGTCAGGAGCTTGAGCTAGGGTTGACAAAATTTAATTTTCCAATCTTTCTGGATCTTAGTGCAGTCAACTCTTTTCTTACTAAACTTTTTGAAAAATTAGAGGAAATATTTTTTTCATTCCAAAAAAATTTGCTAAAACTAATTGATTCTTGTAAAATATCACCATCACAACTACCTCTACCTAATCAGGGACCGTATGACCTTTAGTTTGTTATGATTGTTCCATTCCTATTTTTTTTATGTTTCTCTTCCTTTTGATATTGTCAAAGGGGGAGAATGTATTTGTCTGGTTGTATTTTTGGTTAGGTTGCATCTGTTTATCTTGTATTGGAATTTATTTATCTATTATTTAGTTTTTAAAATTTATTTGTCATTATTTAAAAAAAATTGGTTTTCCCTATTTTTAAAATAATTATCTTAGTGAGGGGGAGATTAGGAGATTTTTTTTTAGTTTGCAAATTTAACTAATAATTTTTACCATCATAAAAAAGGGAGATATTGTTACAACTCAAGCTCACAGGTTTATGTTTTTGATGATAACAAATATTGTGGCTCACATCTTTATGTCTCATAGTATTTACATTCTATATTTATTTGTGTGTGTACTGACATTTTAGAAACACCATGCACCATCCAACAATGATTCAAGGCTCAAGATTGGGTAGAATAGGTTACGTTGTAAAGGATTTGTAATATTCATTAATATAATTTTGATTTTTTGAGTCAAGTCCTGTAAGGGTGTTTGCTAGCTTGTAGACTATGCACACTCACACTAAAGGGAGTAAGATTGGATCAAAATTAGAAGTTCAAATTTCTAAACTAATCATACTGTATGATTTATATCATACAGTACAATCATCTCATTAAAATGACTAATTTTGATATTAATGTAATTTGAACTAATCATATTGTACGATACACATCATACAGGATAATCATTAGAAATCAAGAAACTTGGCTGCCAATCATAATTTATGTAATATTTTAATATTCAAATTTGGTGTCTAATCATACCATATGATATGCATCATACTGTATGAAATATAACAATCATGCCTAAATTGATCCTGTGATTAGGGGAATAAATATGTTTAATTTTTTCAATCAGATCGTATAGGACGATCATACTATATGACCCAATTCTTGTATAGAATGATAATTAATCATCGCATATCGTACAAGACAAAATACTATAATTGTTCATCTAATCATTTAGGATGATCCCCAATATCGTACTAGAAGAGCAGTATAAATTTGAACTGATCATACTGTACTAACCGATGATCATATAGTGCTAACATGTCGAATTTTGCACATCGTACTGTATGATATTTGATGCTAGATTTGAGTTTCCAGGGTTTTTTAATGCCCTCTATTTAAGCTTTCTCATAAGACTTTGTAAGAGTCTTTGGCATCCATTGAGCCTTAGTTCTTTTGGAGAAAACTTAAAGAGAGAGCCTTGAAAGGGAGAGAGGAAAGGGTGGAGTTTAAAAGGGAGAAGATCATTGTGGGTTTCAAGGGAGTGTGGAGGGGGTTCCACAAGATTGCTCCGATAAGCTTGCACCTTAGTACCCTCATAGTCAAGATTTTTCTTGAGGGAAGTTTTGGGAAGAAGAAGATTTCTTTGGTGTCAAATGACTTGGCTACTCCACCGCCCCAGACATGGAGATTTAGACCTTTGCTGAGAGATCGATTCTCAGACAAAGTTGAATACTTAAATGGGAGATTGATTCCTAAAAGAGCTAATTTAGAAGACTGATAGATCGATTATTGAATAGGGAGATTTAGACTTTGATTGGGGGATCGATTCCTAAACAAAGCTGAATACTCAAATGGGAGATCGATTCCCAAATGAGCAAATTTAGAACCTGATCGATAAATCAATTATCGGACAGGGAGGTTTAAACTTTAACTGAGAGATTAATTCCCAAATAAAGTTAAATACTCAAATCAGAGAGCAATTTCCAAATGAGAGAATTCAGAATTTAACTAATTGATCAATTATCTGATAGAGTGATTTGGACTTTGACTGGGAAATCGATTCCCAAACAATGCAATATTGAAATATGTGATCGATTCCCAAATGAGCAAATTTAGAACCTAACTAATAAATTAATTATTCAATAGGGTGATTTTAAACATTGACTGGGAGATTGATTCCCAGAAAAAGCTTATTAATTTATGGGGTGATTGATTCCCATACGAGTAGATTTAGAATATGACTGATATATTGATTAACGGGTAAGGAGATTTAAACTTTGACTGGGAGATCGATTCTTATACAAAGTTGAATACTCGAATGAGAGATCGATTCCCTAATGAATGAATTTAAAACCTGATTGATAGATCGATTCTTAGATAGGGAGATTTAGACTTTGACTAGGAGATCAATTCCTAGACAAAGTTGAATACTCAAATTTGAAATTAATTCCCAAATAAACAAATTTAGAACCTGACCAATATATCAATTATCAGACATGGAGGTTTAAACTTTGTTTGTGAGATTGATTAATAAACAAAGATGATACTTGAATGGGAGATTGATTCCTAAATGACAAAATTTAGAACCTGACTAATATATTGATAATCGGAAAGGGTGATCTGGACATTGACTGGGTGATCGATTTCTAGATAAAGCTGAATACTCGAATAAGTGATCGATTCCCAAATGAGCAAATTTAGAACCTAACCGATAGATCAATTATTAGATAAGGAGATTTTAACTTTGACTGAGAGATCGATTCCCAGACAAAGTTGAATACCTGAATGGGAGATCAATTCACACACGAGCAGATCTAGAAATTGACTAATATATCCATTATTAGTTATGGAGATTTAGACTTTAATTATGAGATTGATTCCTAGACAAAACTAAATACTTGGATAAGAGATTGATTCTTGAATGAGTAAATTTAAAACTTGACTGATAAATCAATTATCAAATAGGGAGATTCAGACATCAATTAGGAGATCAATTCCCAAACAAAGCTGAATACTAGGATGAGAGATCAATTCTTGAATGAACACATTTAAAACTTGATCGATAGATCAATTATCAGACAGGGAGATTTAGACTTTAACTAGGAGATTAATTCCTAGACAAAGCTAAATACTCAGATAAAAGATTAATTCCTGAACAAGCGAATTTGAAACCTAACTGATGATTGATTATCAAACTAGGAGATTTAGAATTTGATTGGGAGATTGATTTCTAGACAAATATGAATACCTAAATAAAGGATCAATTCCCAAATGAGTGAATTTAAAACCTGACTGATATAATGATTATCAGACATAGAAATTTATACTTTGATTAGGAGATCGATTCTAAGAAAAATATGGATACCATAATAGGAGATCAATTCCCGATCAAGTGAATTTAGAACCTTATTGATATAGTAATTATCAGATAGAGAAATTTAAACTTTGACTGGGAGATTAATTCCTAGACAAAGCTGAATACCTGAATGGGATATCGATTCCCACATGAGAAAATTTTGAATGTGATTGATAGATCGATTATCGATTAGGGAGATTTAGACTTTGACTGACAGATTGAATCCCAGAAAAAGTTGAATACTCGAATAAGAGATTGATTCCTGAATGAGCAAATTTAAAACTTGACCGATAGATTGATTATCAAATAGGGTGATTTAGAGTTTAACTAGGAGATCGATTCCCATACAAAGATGAATATTAGAACAAGAGATCAATTCTCGAACGAATAAATTTAAAACCTAACCAATTGATTGATTATTAGATAGAGAGATTTAAACTTTGACTAGAGGATCGACTCCTAGACAAAGCTAAATACTTGAACAAAAGATTGATTCCTAAACGAACAAATTTAAAACCTGACTGATAGATCAATTATCAGACATGGAGATCTTGACTTTGACTGGGAGATCAATTCCTGAACAAAGTTGAACACTTGAACGGGAGATCAATTCTTAAACGAACAGATTTAAAACCCGACCAATAGAATAATTATCAGATAGGAAAATTTATACGTTGACAGGGAGATCAATTACCAGAAAAATATGGATACTCAAATAGGAGACCGATTCCTGAATGAGTGAATTTAGAACCTGACCAATAGATCAATTATCAGATAGAGAAATTTAGACTTCAACTGGAAGATCTATTCCCAGATAAAGCTGAATACCTGAATAGGAGATTGATTCTAAGATGAGTGAATTTAAAACTAAGGCCTCTAGACTCCACTAGGGATAGGTTTCTTGGTTTTGAAAGTTTACTTATGTAGAATCAACAACATTGCAAATTTAAACTTCAAGATTTATTTCAATGCAAAATTCTTGTAATACATCAACCATTATATTATTTCTTAAGATTTTGTCCATTGATAGGTAACATAGGACGATCTCCTTTACATTCTATCAACTGATAAGAGCCTCATTGGTAGAATTTCTCTACCATGAATGGTCCTTCCCATGTTGGCTCAAATTTATAGCCTCTTTCATTAAGCCAAAATAGGTCGTAGAACCAGCATTGATTTGCCTACTTGGAATGTTCTCGGATGATCTAACTTATCATGAGCTTGGATCATTTTAGCTTTATACAACTCAAGGTTCTGTTGAGCTTGCAAATACTTCTCTTCCAAACCTCCGATCTCTTCTAATTAGAGTTTAACTTTCTAATATGAGGTTATCTTGTAATTTACTACAACTCTGAGCGAAGGTAATTGTACATCCAAGGGAATAACAGCTTTCACACCAAAGACTAAAGCATATAGTGTAGATTGATTTAGAATTATGTATATGGTTTGATATGCCCACAAAGCTTCAACTAACTTCTCATGCCATTGATGCTTATTGTTATCTAAGGTTTTGTTTAAAATTTGAACCAGAGTTTTATTGAAAGCCTCTTCCAAGCCATTTGCCTGAGGGTAATAGATGATAAAGTATCTCCAATCGATATTATGAGGTCTAGCAAAGTTGTTTATTTTAGTAATTCTGAATGAAGGATCATTATCTAAGATAAATTTGCTTTGGACACCAAATCGGTATAGAACATTCTATTTGAAAAACTTCAAAACATGATGTGCTTTGACTCTCTCGAATGAACTACTTCTGCCCATTTTGAGAAGTAATATGTAGCTGCTAGTATAAATCTATAACCTCTAGAGGATGGAGGATCTATTGAACCGATGATATATATAGCTTAGCTTTCAAAAGGCCACAAGGAAATGGTTGGAAGTAGGATATTTGGTGGTTGATGCAAGACTACACCCTGCACCTGACATTGATTTTAATGACATGCAATATTCATGCAATCATCTATCATCAATGGTCAGTAATATCCCATTCATTTGATTTTCATCTTCATCCTTGATTTAGATTGGTGTACACCACATAATCCATTATGTACTTCTTCTGTAATCTATTGTACTTCTGATTTATTTAAACACCATAACTACATCTAATTAAATAATCTTTTATATAAGGTGTCATTAATTAGAGCATAAGATAATGATCATATTTTAATTTGATCTACCACTTATTTATCATGAGGGAGCTTATTTTCTCACAAATATTTGATCAAAGGTTTGCTCCAATCCACCGTTTCATCATCTACCTCTAAAAATAATTTTTACCTTAGTTGATGATTTTTTATTTATATATTTAAAGTCTACATGAGATAGGATTTGTTGGCCTTGCACTTCTATCTAAATTGAGTCTTCCTTAGAACATGCTTGTGCCTTAGCTAACTTAGCAAGAGCATCCGCAATAGAATTCTTTCCATAAGGAATCCTGTATAACATCACATTTGGGATATATTCCAACAAATACATTTTATACTGATGATAAGAAATCATAGTCTCTTTTAACACATTGTAATTTCCAACCACCTGATTAATCACAAACTGTAAATCTCTAAAGATTTTGATCTTTTTGATCCTATTTAAAATTATTAATTCTAAGCCAGTTATCAATGCCTCATACTAAGCTTCATTGTTTGTATAGGATTCTGACATATGGTATGAGTAATATATTACACCTTTATCTAGCATGATGAATTCTATACTAATTTTTGCTTGCCCTAGTAAAATATCATCTGATGTTCCTTGTTGACTGGAATCAGCACCGTCAAAATAGAATTCCTAGATGGACTTCTCATTTGACTTGAGTTTCATAATTTGTTCATCTAGTAGTTCATCATTTATTGGGAAATCATCTTGCACTAGGTGAGCTGTTAGGAAATATACTATAACTTGTCCTTTCACTGCTCGCAAATGGATGAATGTAATATCAAACTGTGACAAAATCATTAACCAATGGGATAGTCTTCCTGATAGTCGAGTCATTAAATACTACAGTGAGTTTATTCTGGATATCAAATTTACTTTGTGAGAAAGCATATAGGACCTCAATTTATGAGCGGTGAATATCAAGGCTAAACAATGCTTCTCGATTGAAGGATAATTTACTTTAGTGGGAAGTAAACATTTACTCAGATAATAAAGTGCATTCTCTTTTCCTCCTCATTAGCTGAGCTAATAAGGCACCAAGTGATTCACCTAAAGCTGTTGTATATAGAATTAGTAGTTTTCTTGTTATGGGAGCTACAAGCATTGGAGGATTTATTAAATGCCATTTTATACTATCAAATGCCACCTAAATGGAGTGTCTTTCTTGCATAATGCTGCAAATGGTTGACATTTTCCTAAAAGGTTTGATATGAATCTTCTAAGGTATGTTAATCGACCTTGGAAAGATCTCAATTGGGTAAGGCTTTTAGGTGGTGGCATTTTTATTATTGCTTTGATTTTATTTGGATCAATTTTGATTCTACGGTGTCGAACTATGAAACCCAAAATTTTCTCTGAAGTGACACAGAAAGCACACATCAAAGGGTTCATTTTTAAATTATATTGATGTAATCTTTAGAAAATAATTCTCAAGTCATATAAATGATCGTCTCTTTTAAAACTCTTAATGACTAGATCATCAACATAACACTCCACCTAGTGGTTGATGAGTTTGTCAAAAATCCTCATCATTGCTCACTGGTAAGTTGCTCCAACATTCAAAAATTCAAACAACATGACTTGTAGCAGTAGATCCCTATTGGCATTCTGAATGTTGTATATTTTTCATCTTTAAGATCATCTTGATTTGATTGTATCCAGATAAGCAGTCCATAAAGAAAAATATCACATGCAAGGAAGTGATATCTACTATGAATTCCTGTATAGGAAGCAAAAACTCATCTTTAGGACAAGCTTTGTTTAAATATCTAACATTTATATAGATGTTTACATGAATATTCTTCTTCTTGATTGGATTGATGCTAGCTAACCAAGTTAGATATTTCCCCTCCCTGATAAAGCTAGCATTATTTAACTTCTTAACTTTAACCACGTCTTGTTGCTTGATGTTGAGTTGCATTTGTCGAGGTGCTCATTTGATTAGAATCATGTTTGGTTAGATCACTAACTTATGAACTGCTATGTCTGGAGATGATCCGTTCATCTCTTCAAAACTCCTAGCAAAACAATCTTTGAATTCTAATAATAACTCGATTTGGATGTTCGTCGCATCCTCATTCAACAAAGAGATGATGAAAATCAGATGAGGGTCTTTTACGGTGCCCAGATTCTTAGCTTCAACCACAAACTACTGCTTGATGTTGAGTCACATCCATCGAGGTGTTTATTTGATTAGAATCATGTCTGGTTGGATCACTAACTTATGAACTGCTATGTTTTGAGATGAACCTAACATCTCTTCGTAACTCTAGACAAAATAGTCTTTGAATTCTAATAATAAATTGATCATGCTATTCACCTCATCCTCATTCAATAAAGAGCTGATGAAGATTGGATGAGGTTCTTCTTCAGTGCCTAGATTTAGATCATTGATTATAGATTTAATCTCCTATTTAAGTTTTGGAGGTGCATCCCTAGCATGGGAGTCATCCAGATCATCTAAACATTCTAAATAGAGTTCGTTAAAAGATTTAACATTCGTCAAAAAGAGACCATTAGACTCTATATTATTTAATATAACTAAGCAATGTTCATCATCGTAAAATGTACATAGGCTAGCGAAGCCAACACCTAATCTTGATGCGTATTTTTGGTATTTTGTGCTCCACAGGAGTTCAAATTTTTGGGCTTTGCCTCTAGTCCAATTTGAAGGTGTAAAACCTTGCTTAGCAAATTTATTTACAAAGTTTGAATACTAATCAAAAGATAATTCTATTATCTCATTCATGAATGGATCATCAAGGGTTACATCAGTTTCTAGGAGTTTACTGGTTGAAGGTATAAAGGTATTAGCTTTAGTGTCAGCGTTTAAAGAAAGAGAGGCTTTCACCTCTAACCTCTTTATATCATTTTGGGATAGTGGGGTTAAGATAATATTTTTTATATAGCTTTTTAACCTCTTCTTGGTAGATAAATTTGAATTATCTTCCCTATAAATTTGGACTCTATCCTCATCACTATTAGTTTCTATGAAAATCTCAAACTTTGGCAGATTTAGAAATTTCCTATATTCTATAGCTTATGGGTTTTTCTCAATCATATATGATTCATCCTCTGAGCTGCATTCCAAATCAATATGTATTGCAGGCTCTCTTATTTATATATTATATATATATCCCTTTCTTGTATTATTTAATTTTTCCATCCCCGATCTCTCTCTCTAGATAATTGTGCTATTCTACAACCTAATTGTGAGGGACGAGCAAACATCATGTTCGAGATCAGAACGCTATTCTTTTTTCCTTTTCTTCTTCTTTTTTTCTCTTTTCTTTCTTTTGCTTTTATATCTTTTACTTCTACTTCAACAAATTTGAGATTTTTAGAGAAAATAGTCTGCTTACTAGGTATATAGTATGAAGCATTTTTACATATACCGACTTTGTGAATAAAAATTGGTTGCATGTCACCTTTGATGTAGTGCTCTACCACCTCTCAAGGTTATTTGATACATTAATGTAAGGTGGAAGGCGCCATTCTATATTCATGGAGCTAGGGTCTACCATGGTGAGCGTTAAAAGAGGCCTCATATTATGTGGAATTTGGCTTCAATTTTCATGACTTCTATTTCTAACAGGAGGGTTATCAAACCCAAAGTTCTCTCGCCCTTCTCATTGAATCCTCGCAACATCATTTTATTAGAACTGAGTTTGCGAGTACCCATCTTTAAACATATGAGATTTCTAAGAGTCGTGATGTTGATTGAAGCACCTAGGTCAATAAGCACATGAGATAATTTATGGTTATCTTCATTTACAGAAATGTACAACGGACGATTATGATCCACAGTTCTCAGTAGTAAATCTTCATCTAAAAATGTGACCCTTGGAACTTCCTTAAAGTATATCGCTTTTCATCCTACTGCATTGATGCTAGCAGAGCCATACAGAACTCCAAATCGAGTAAAACTTTGATTAAAACCTCCTTCATTTCTTTAGAGAGAACCAGAGCATCATAGATACTCAGTTTCACAAGAAGCTTTATAAGGTGTGCTAATACGTTGTAATCCACCTTTACAATTTTTGTATTCTCTATATCTGGCTGTTGAACTTGTTGAGGTTGATTGGAAGCTTTTGGATTTTCTATAACTTGCTTTCCTTTATCAATAGCTGTAGTTCGTGGAGGTAAGACTTTACCACTACAAGGTTTGACTTGCACTACTTCTTCAGAAGAAGGATCCTCAATGAATTCTGATTGTTGATCATCGATCTTCACTTGATTGTCCTTTGGTAGACTTTCTAAATCAGATATTTCTAACTTGATGTTTATAGGGTCACCTTGTACATCAAGTACAGGGGAATCACTTTCATGATAATATTGGAATTGTTCTTCTACGTCATTTATAGGCATTTCCTGAGAATTGTTTTCATCATTATTTAAATTTTGAACTGGATATTCATCTGCAGAAATAAACATAATATACACAAAATATTTTCTCATTACTTTCTTAGTCCTAGGAGGGACAAAATAAAAGTCATATAGAGCTAATGGTTTAAAAGACATGTGTTCTTTGTTTGCAAACATAACTATTTTATCAAAACCTAACTTTATTTTATTCTTTTCTTCCTCCCTTGAAGCTGTAGGAGCTTGATCAACTTGGACTTCCTTAGGCTCATCGGTTGGAACTTTATTTTGATTCTCCTCATGAGCTATCAGATCAGCCTAGATGGGATTCTATGCTCTTGGGGGTTCCTGGTATGATGAATGATATACTTTATTAAGGGGTTTTTTTTATAAGAATTGGATAATTCTACATCACACCCATCATTAGGTTTTGAAATGAGAGAAGGTGTAGGAGGCTCACCAAATATATGCTTAGCAGATCCTTGCCCTAAATCCATTAAATTTTCTATGGGTATCATAACTATCCCATCTCAATAATTACTGTCAAGCCAGTCTTCGAAAGTTATGCAATCTTCCAACTCATGGCCTAACATTTAATGATATAGAGAATAATTTGGTTTCTCTACTTTGCCCACCTCTTCTAGTTTCCTAGGATTAGGTAGATTAAATCCTGGCTTCTTTACAAGGCATTTAAACATTTTCTTAATGGCCTCTCTTTTAAATGGATAAGTTTTATTTTTGAAATAATTGACTTTTCCTTTTGTTACCCTAGAGTTAAATAAGGTCGAGGTCTAGGCTGCTTATCAACCTGGGGCCTATTATACTGCTGATACTAAGGAGGTCACCTCAGATTCTCTATTTGAATTAGCTATTTCCCCTTATCAATTATAGACACTCTCCCTGTCTTCTTCTCGAGAACTTTTTGAGGTTTCAACTTTTTTATTTCTAAAGAAGATTGATCTTTCAAAAGTGATAGCTGAGAGGCTTCCTCTTGGAGATTAGAGGCTTTACTTAACAGCTTCTCGAAGGTTTTAGTTATAAAGCCTTTCAACAGAAAGGTGACTAGACCATGAATATTTTTTGGAAGGATCTCTATAGCATGTTGTTCTTCCAGCTGTGGCTCACATCTCATGCTAAGGTTCCTCCATCTCAAGATATAATGTACCAAACTTCACTCGATTTTATTTGTAAACTACCAGATCACCGATAGAGATATGATGCTTTTTGCCAGTAAATCTCTTCACAAATATGGCTTCTAAGTCATTAAAGGTATAGACAGACCCATTGGGTAGTTCATCATACCAATCTAATACAATACCAGATAAGTTTCTTATGAATTGTTAGAATAGAAAGGCATCACTACCATCAGCATTACAGCAACGTGCTCTAAAGTTCACGATGTGTTTCTTAGGATTACGTGTACCATCAAAGTTCTTGAACAAAGGAGGAACTTATCCTTTTAGATAAGGGACCTAGTCATATTCATTCGGATATGGTTTACCCTTCAGAATATATGAAGTACCATGAGACTTAGTTAACGCCTCTCTGACTTACTGTTATACCATCTTCTTGATATCTAAAGACTGTAGTGATGGTGGTTCTTCTTTCATAGGTTTATTTATTAGCTTCTCTAATTATTCTATCCTAATTACCTTATTTTTAGTATTCCGTTGTACTGATTCATTAGGAGAAAATTTGACTTGAGTATCTAGAACAGGAGGCACATTACCTTGTATGATGGAAATCATAGCCATCATCTCTTCTAACTTTTTCTCCATTTTGAGTATCTACTCATCTTTTTGATTCAATTATTCTAATAGATGATGCATTGAATCTGCTGTATCATCCTCATCATCATCATTATTTGTAGTTCATGTTTGGTCTTTACCCTTTTCTTTCTCTTTTTGCAGAGATGAATGTGTGTCTACCATGTTGACACTGCCAGACATCTCTTCATTCATTTATTCATCCTTTGCAGCTTCTTGCTTGTCAATCTAGCAGATGCTTTCTTTTATATGATCCACCATCTCCTTGATTGACTTCCCTTCCACATGGTGTGGATATACTGGGGTATATTCTCTGGCAGGAGACAATTCAATCACAAACTTTCCTTTCCTTGATCTTTCATCCATCGTGTTATTTCTATGAGTTATTAGCACAGTTGGAGTGGGAACCATTTTAAGCTGCCAAATCCTCTCCTTGTCAAATACTGAGGCTGACTGATCTATGAACTTCAGTCTCCTCCCATCAAAATAAGAAGATGATTCGCTACCTTGTAAATGATGTCGATTAACCCTTGATGTATGTTAACCTGAAAGATGAGTAGAAGTTCTCATTGGAAGATTCCTTGACTAATTTGAAGATGGAGGAGATATGGGATTATACCCTCAATGGGCTAATGCTCCATATCCCAGAGATCTGATAGAAGTTTGCTGATTCTACTGATGGGCTGATGTTGCATGCTGATTATGGTATGAGAACCTCTTTGGTTTTTATGATGATCTACAACAAAAGATGATCGGCTTGGACCCAATTCTTGAAACTATACTCTTCTCTTAGTGGGAAAGGATTCTCCTAACCTTCCACTCGAGTGTGGTTGTACTTTGGTGGAAATGACATCCATAACACTTTTAAAAAATTCAACCTTTGAGTGCCCGTAACCAGTGGCACAGTCGTGAATCAATCTATTTAATATGGATTTAAATTTTCTCTTTCTTTCAAAGAAAGAAGGTAGGATAAGATCTCCATGGAACGAAGTAAGAGAAGAATTCATAATACACAACACATTCTCTTCTCCAGTAGTAGCTGATAGCGGATAGAATCTACTCCCTACTAGCTGAGGAGAATAAGTGTATGCCTCTGGTGTTTTATAGTATGTTTTCTTTACTACTTTAGTAGTAGCGGCAATTAAAGCATCTTCCTTTTCTCTAGAAGATGATGCCATCTTAATGTTCCTGAATAGAGGGGTTGTATTACTAGCTGGAGACTTCCCCTTAGTCGTGGAAGCTAATTGGGGGAAAGTTAAATGTGGAAAGACCAAGGGTTTAGTAGCTGTAGGAGAAACTACAAACCCACCCTCAATGTTAACCAGGAGGGGAATTAGCTTAATGGTCTCAGTAGCTGCAACCACCTCAGGCTACGGTGAAGTAAATATAATATGTAGATTCTTAAACCCAACACCAAAATTGATATGGGAGCCCTCAACAGATTGGGTGAGAGTGACGTTGATGTTGAAGATCATTTTTTTAGGCATTTTCTCTTTGTTTGACAGGTAGATCCAAATCAATGACCGAACTTACTGAACTCATTCTAAACATTGATTCAGTAAGAGAAACTCTAGATGATTGATGATTGGAAGATGAAAGGAACCTAACTAAGGACCCAAACCACAGAAAGGTATGATTATGAAGTGCAGATTCGGAGAGAACGATTAATTGAAGATTGATTTCACCTAATGATTGATTGAAGGGACAATTAATTGGAATTAAATTTTAATTATAATTAATGAAAATAAATAACTTGCTTATATAACTAATTATATTATAAGTTTAAAGTCCAATCTCCTCTAAAGATGAAAAGTAAATCTAATCCCCAGCGGAGTTGCTAAAAAAATCATGTGGAAAAACTAAATATTGAATGTGCCACCAATTTGATGTTAAATATTTCTTTAGATAAATCTACTTAGTGTTAATTACCCCAAAAGATAAACTAACACTTGTCTTATCGATTTGAGGAAAGAAATGATTTATTTTTGTATTTCAACTCGGCATAGGGAATGTTGAAATTATCCTAAAGGATAAAATCAATATTCATCTATCATTTCGAATATGAAATTGACCTAGCATTGGCTTGATCGACGTCTAAAGATTTTTCCCCTCTCTTAGTAAACTAAGAAAGGGTTTATTTTATACTGGAATTTTGGTTCCCTATAGAGGAAAGCCCTTATAGTGGATTACATATTCAAAGAGAAAACTTTCAATTAAAGTAGAGATTAGATTCTAAGCTTATAATGTAATCATTTATATAAGCGAGTTGCCTTTTATATATATTTTAAAAATACTAATCATTATTTCCAAAATATTATTAAATTTTATAGAAAATATGTTTAAATTTTACACACCCACACACACACATATAACTAAGCTTATGCCTGCTTGGAATGAGTAGCCAACTAACAATGTATTACACAAGCAATTTCCCAAGATGTAATAAATGATAAAGCTAGCTCTATCCTAAGAGATCAAAGGAATAGATCAGACTCTAAATTAGTGACTCAAGATAAGTAATTATCACTTTATGTTCAAGTGACACTAACCAGACGACTCACTAAGAACTCTATACTTTATCTTATTAAAGTAACCTAACTAAAATTTCTAACCACCAAAATTTCTTAAAATTTTTGGCAGCGTAATGACCCTATACCAACAGGAATAGCACTGCATCCTCCAGGCGTAAGAGGAACCCACTATCTTACCATAGGCTTGTGTGCTGATAGGGTTAAGGTATTCATATATATAGTACCAGTACTATATCATCCTAGAACTATCATACATATTCTTATAAAGTCTGGAACATGTACACCGAGAAAAAACTTAAAAGATTCTAATGCAATGCATGTATGCAATGTAATAAATGAAGGAGTGCTGCATATAAAAGGAAATTTTATTTATTGATTGATTGAAAGACTTACAACAAACTCTGACTCTACAAGAAAGTAAGGTGGCCAGGCACCACCAAAATAAATCTAGGTTCTAAGCCTAACATAAACATAGAATTATGTACACCTACTTAATGTCTCGAGCTTTAAGGTTTCTGTGGAATTCCAAAAGAGATTATCCTCCAAAGGAGAGGATATCATCTTTTGGAGTCCCACTTGTATGTATAAGCAGATGCATTTGACTATTTTACAATACATGATATTGTACAACTCGATCTATATACAAATCTACTTTTACAGACACTGATACATGTACATTATATTTCCTAGGTACATTCTACTTTAACTATTACAAGAAAGTAAAGACATGAAAGAAAGCATTAGTATATATAAACATAAATGTACAACAATTATGTAATATCCTAATGCTTCTAATACAGTCCATAAAGAGCCTAAGTGCACCAACAGAAATTAAAATGTATAACATCTAGAGTCCATAAATGTAAACAAAAAATAAAGGATCCTCTCCAAGAAAACCACCTCGTAATCAATTCTCACCACCGACCTAACCTAGGCAAAAGCTAGTTGTCATAGCAAACCATCAAAGTATATGAAAGAAGCTGTGTGGGTTTGATATGTCCTATAAGGATTTGGTGTTTAAGTTACATGAATTTTAGATGTTTGTTTATTAATGGCTAGAAGGGGATTTTAATTGAAGTTTACCTTTTATGAATTTGAATTTTTTTTTTAGATTTTTAATGATTGGGTTATTTATTTAATTATAAAGAATTTATATACAAGCAACCCCAAAGTGCAAGGGTTACTAATCTATAAGTTATAGAAGGCTTTGCAAATAAAATGCAGTCATCCCCCATATAGGATAAATAACCACATGGAAGTCTTGAGAAATTTTATTTATGATTTATTAGAGATAGAAAGGGACCCTTCAATCAAATACACATGCCTTCCAAGTGGAAGCAAGCATGATGTCTAGGGTCGGTGTATTATTGGTATTTAAAGATACCCCCAAATCTAATATGTGAGTACCTTCTTGAAAGGAGTTATACATAACACATAGGGGTCTTTTATTTTTTTTAAATGAATTAGAGGCTTTTAAATCAAATGCTAAGATACCCTTCAAAAAGAATTAAGCATGAAGCATAAAAGCCCTCATTCATTTAATTAATATTAATTACCTAATTTATTTGATTAAAATGAATTTAATCAAATAAATTATCAAATTAATATGATTTAAAAGATTTGAAATTTAATTGTAATTTTCTGATTTTTATTGAATTATTTGAACTTTTTAATTAATTATTAATGCATGATAATTAAAATTTATCAAAAAAATATTTAAATTTGAATAAATATTCTCTTTATTTTATTTTATTTTATTTTATTGCTTATATATTTTTGAAATATATTTATTATATTTAATTAATTATATTAAGAAATTAGTTATTTAATAAATTAATATTAAATTTTAATTGAAAATTTTAATTTAAATTTAAATTATAAATCTCTAATTTTATTTTTTATTTAAATTTATTTTATATTTTTAAATTTTATTTTATTTTTAATTAATTTATTTTATTAATATTTAAAAAGGTAATTAAATTTTAATTAAATTTTAATCAAATTTGGATGTAGTTTTTATTTTTCGATGATTGTATGTTTGATTTACAGTTGATTGAAGGTTATTTGGTATTTTTGTGAATTTTTTATTTATTATTAACTATGAAAGAATTAACCCTTAATGAAGGGTTAATTAATTAAATATTATTATAAGATTAATAAATAGCAAATGAGGGTGAATTGAATCTTTAATGTGTGTAATGTCACTAAATTTGCTAAGTTCAATGTTTCATACCTATTGGATGTATGTATGAATCCTAGAGCTTTACCTAAGTTCATTAAACAAACCTTAATTATTGTCCTTAGGTTTCTCTAATGTTGAATAGGATTGAAAATTAATGTCACTAACCATTGTAAATACACACAATCAAACAACAATAATCATGGTGAACTAAATCTAAGAGGATATGAGTTAAGGAATTTCTAAAGCATTTGGTTCAATCATTACCCAAGTGTTTGGAATTTCATCCACAAGATAATAATTTTATTTAATTATGCAAGATAGTACAATAGACTAGAGATACTTTATACTATTCTCCAACCATTTTTGAATCCAAATGCTTAAGTATATAATAAATAATCATGCAAAATTAGAAAACAATAATGATATAATTACTCTATATATGTGTATCAAACTTGGTTGATTTTATTTATCCATGATAAAACTCTATTTACTGATTTCATAGAGGGTTAACATGCATACATTGGATTAATAAATGATTTAACATGAATTTTCAACAATATAAATCAAATTATGAATTATTTAATAAAAAAAGTTCAATTATTATTAAAATTAATTTTAATAAATCTAAAAACTACCTGAAATATAATATAACTTGCAATTTACTCTTGCCAAGTTTGATCCCAATTAGATGATTATTTAAAGAGTAATTAAGATAATTAGGATTTTTGTATAAGTTAATTACTTATTAGATTATTTTTGCTTGATTTTATTTTTAGATGATGGAGAATAAAATCCTGAAGAAAATGAGTGGTTGCACACAAAATTTGGCCAAATATTTTATTTTTTATGACTTTCTTAAAATTCTGTAGTAAAAATGATTTTATTTTATTAAATTTATGTCAAATTCTTGAAATGGATGATTGTAAGTCTTAAATGGCATATTGGTGCATTTATTACTAATGATTGCACAGCTGGTAATCATTAATAATAAATGCAGAGCGGCATCAGTGTGTACGCAGTTTCCACTTATCCGTGTTAGCGCCGTGCGACTGTCCTCTAATCGCCCTCTCTTTTGAACCAATGGACAAGATGGCATCTGATGGAGATCAAGATGACCGTATGCATCATGTGGTTCAAATGTGAAAGATAATATGGGGATCTAAGCCATTGATCTTACGGTCAGCAATCCAGATGTTGTATATTTCAAACTTCTATTTAATGAGCCCTAAATGATGAAGACATGCTTGAATGCAAAAATGGCTAAACAATTGCTTATAAATTTTGAAATAGAGCTTTTAGGAGAATTGAATGAATAGTGGGGAGGTGTTTTTATGGTCTAAAATGCACTATTCAAAAATTTGTTTAAATCCAAAGGTTTTAAACTAAGGTTAGCTTATTACCTTGATCCAATGAGTCTCAGAGGGTGTACTTGGGGCTTTTTTTGCTTCTTATGATCTCTAGAATAACAATCCTAAAGAACTCGAATGATGGGAGCCCTAAATTGAGAGGTATGAGCCTTGGATGGAATTCAAGCTAGTGTAGCCAGAGAGCTACCGCTGGTGAGCTTTGACCAACTAGATTTGACTTGGGGAGTGTATGGGAGCTCAAACGAATATAGGGCTGAAGCTTAGAGGCAGTGAGAGAGTATGTAGGTTGGAATGAGTGTTTTGGAAGCTTTGAGAAAGGTTAACTTGCTATTAGGATGAACTTCAAGGAGTTTGAAGGGATAGAGTTAGTATATGAGCAAATTGATGTGAATGTAGTGACGTTTGACCTCACATGGTGGTTTGAACAAGTCAAACCAACATGGTGGATTTGGAGAAATTTGAACCATGCAGTTAAGTGATATTGAGGGATTGTGAGGTTTTATTTGAGTACATTAGCAAGATTGACTAGGTTGCCTTGGATTGACCAAGCATGGGTCTAATTGACCAAATCAACTGTTGACTATGTCTAGGTTTGATCAGGGAGGTTTCATGAAAATTAGGGGTTATTTAGAGTTTTAATTAGAAGTAAAGAGAGCTTGGTGGTCAGTTGGGCTAGCTTGAGCTAGCTTAACTGGGTCAAGCTGTTCAATCACTAACTCGGATTGCCAGTAATGGATAATTTGATGTATGGGGATCCTAGTGAAGAGATTTGATTCATGATTAAGGCCAGTAATGTCAGTGCACTAGGTAAAACAATGCACTGAAACAATTAAATATTGATGGATTGAATGATTGAAGATGTAAGTTGATTGATTGATTGAAAGAGTATGTTGATTGAAATGTTGATTGATTATTTGAAGTGTTGATTGACAGCTGGAGATGATTGTAAAGGTGATTGGGTATATGTAGGTTATAGATTTGATTTGATTGTTTGAAGTGTTGATTGATTGATTGAAAGATGATTGAATATAGTTGAAAGCAAGATGATTGATTGTTTGCTTAAAGTGTGACAGGATAATTGAAGTTAGATTGATAGGTAGATGACTGACAGCTGGATGGTTGTTGATAACTAGATTGGCAATTAGGAGTTTGGGTATTTTAAGGTAATGAACTCATACAAAAATGTGGTCAATAGTTCACAAATAAAACAAATACAAATTAAAACACTAGTTAACAAAAATAACACAAGATAACAATCTCAACATAAAAAAGTAAAGTTCAAAAATGACCTGGAAGAAATTTAATGAACCTGGCTCACTCCTTTCCTTTGCGCCAAACCAATAAAGGACTCCAGTATAATAAACACAAATTATACACTCCTTACACACACTCATATACACTCATACATACTCCTAACATGACACAACAAATAACTCCTCTAAGTTGCCAACCTCCTAAAATAAGGAATAAGGGAACTATATATATATAGTTCCCTTATTCCTTATATATATATATATATATATATATATATATATATATATGAATTAACGCTGTAGCATTGGCAAGGTGGCATTGCAGCACTACTAAACTAGTGCATTGATTCACCAGTCCAACTGACCTCCACTGTGGTGCTAGGTGATTTGGTGCTATAGTGGTTTGATTCGGTGTTGGTATGTTGACTGGATAGCATCTCGGTGCTAAGCTCTCCAATAAATTTTTGGTAAGCTCTCCACTATGATGCTGAAAGTGTGCTATTATGATGTTGACATGAGTTTTGGCAGTGCTGAATTGGTTCAATTTTTTTTTGTTTTTCTTATAATTGTCTTTTAAAATATAATGATTACACTCAAAAAATAATATAATTATATGCGAATAACATAACAAATTTTATCTTATCATATGTATTAGGTATTATCATTTTAATAGCCAGCTATTAAGACAAAATTATGATGCAATTTTATTGTGTTAAATTCCAGTAATGATGTATGTTTTAGTTGATATTGTGCTGGAATTTCTCAAGAAAAGGAACAAAAATTACAAAGTTAAGAGCCAGTGGCACAGCGCTAGAACTATCAGTGCGCAATATCTTTAATGCCATGGTGTTAAAATAAGACATTACAATGCTAGATACTCTAAAAAATTATATTTAATTTAATGCCCCATTAGAAAAAAGGTCAACACTATCACCCCTCAAGATCTATATTAGAAGAATTACATCTGGCTTTCATTTTAGCATTTAATAGAGTTTACCAATTTCTTGTGAATAGTAAAAAGAATTATGCAGGCGATCTAGAGCCTCATATCATAGGATCCTTACCTTTACTTGAAACATGTAAAATCATATAATGAGTACGTAGCCCAGCAAGTAACTAAAATCTTATAATTGAAATCAATATAAGGTAAACGAGAATAATATGTTATAAATCATATAAAGAAATATATGTATCAATAATCAGTCTATAACATATCATATCTCACTCAGTTCTATTCTATTCTTCCATCATAAATTCTAATTAATTAGTTAGTCAGCTGACCTTTATCACTCAAGCAATTCCATTTAATCTTGTCATCTATTTAGCTCACATCAATCTATCAGTTACAATCACAATATCAATAACAGTATTGGGTATTAGTAACAAAATTGTATCAGTATTCTCAGTGCTAGTAATAGTAATAGTAATCAATAATAGTGATTAGTATCTATAATATTAATATCAGTATCAATAATAATATTTAGATATTCAAAAAAGGTTATTTTGCTCTTAAACTTAAAGCTCCCAATCATTCACCCCTTATGACTCCTAATCAGTGTGCTCCTTATAACTCCTCTTAAATCGTGTAAATTAATTACCCCAACTCGTTATAACTCCCAATCAATCTCGAACTCCTTATGACTCCCTTCTACCAACTCCCATTAGTGGACCACATGGATATTGAGGATATCACATGAGGTTATCATATTATATATCTGATATCAATCAGTACATCAATCTATATCTTATATCAAATTTAAATTAGTAGCAAACATTCTTGCATAACTCAATCATATCAATCATTTTAGTATATATTACTTTGCCGTCTTGTTATGCCAAATTATAATATAACACTTTTCAATCAATTTCTAGTTTGTCTTTTTCTCAACTCATTTTACCCAAAAATGTTTATGCACATATTTAATCAGTGAAAATGTAATAAAATTATATCATATTATTTAGAATGATCAACTATATAACCTATCATAAGTTATATGATTAAAGCTTATAAAATTTTGATATAATATATTTTTGGCAGATTTAAGAGAGATAAATTTATAAAAATCAAAATCATCAAAAATAGAATTAAGAAGATAGTTACTTATAATGAATTGAACAAAATCTGTAATAGAAATGGCAGGAAAATATGACCCAAAGACCTTTCTGCTGCAATCCAGGATCCCTAGTCGGTGATTTTGATGATGAAAAATGTTAGTGATTGAATTATTACTATTCTCATTAAATATTTTAGATATTTTTTCTATCTGTGAGCACTAACATTGTAGGTAGGACATACACTGTTCGAGGCTACTAAAAGCTCAAGAATGGGTGGACTAAGAATGTCAAGTAAACAAAGTCTATAATTTTATTTTTCTTTGTTTTCTATTTCTTAAGTATGGCCATATAAGAGTGTATGCAATTGGGTGATTGTGCACATGCACACACAGAGGGGTGAGATAAATTTTTAAAAGTTTAAATTTTTATACTAATCATACCGTATGACTTACAATTGTATTGTACGGTCAGCATAAAAAGAATGAGCTTAACAGCTAATTAAATAATTAGTTTTTATTAATTAATTATTCTATAAGATCTGGATCATACTATATGATTCATTATAATTTGAAAATCCTAGCCGCTAGATAAATTAAGAAGATATTCAAAATTTGATTTTTGAACTAATCATACTGTACGATCTGATTTGTACTGTATAAAAATTTAAAATCTTACTTTAATTAACACTCATAATTAATTAATCAAATCATGGATTAATTAATGATAGTATATCATACATTACGATATTGATCATATCGAACGATTGATAGAGATAAAATTTGGTCATCCCAAAGATCGTACCAAATGAAACCATAATTTTTAAACTAATGGTACTATATGATATTTATATCATAATGGGCAGCTTATTCAAATCAACTAACCATATTATATGATGAGAGTAGTACAAGATGATTTACAAAGATGATTTCTAATCATCCCAGGAATCGTCTTGTACGAATAAGAGAGAAAAGCTAACAGATTGTACTAGATGATCTTTGGATTAAACTGTACGTTGTGTTCAAAAAGTTGAACATTTAATCTGAATAACTATTTACATCATACTAAAAGGATCTAGTTTTTAAATTGATCATATTGTACAAACTCAAATCATACTATACGAATAGTGACGGCTAACTTGAATTTTTAGGATTTCTTGAAGCTTAATACTTAAGAAAGCTTTGAGACTCTCTTTATAATGGTGAGAGGATTGTGTAACTGTTGAAGAAACTCTGAGAGAGGAGCTTTTGGAAGAAAATTAGGGTTTGAGAGGAAGGAGAAGGTGAGGTTAAGCATGAGGGAGAAGGAGTGTGAGGGGATCACATGGTTGCTTTGGGCTAGCTACACCCTTGCTCCTCATATGTCCTTAGTGAGTCTTTGGAATCTCTCTTTGGAGAGAGGCTTCTAAGTCAAGTCCTCGAGGTACTCTACCTTCTTCAGGAGGGAGAAATAAGAGTTGAGGTTCTCTGCATTCTCTACGAGGTAAAAACTGAGTCAAGGTCCGCTACCATCACCGGGAGGGTGACATAGTGTCCGGTACTCTGTCGTATCAGGTTTGGTGGAATTGAGTCTATAAGGGCTTCTCTGCCTTGCTATGGGAGTAAAAGAAGAGCCACTTAGTGTTAGTGCAATACTCAGAGCGGAGGACTCCGGGGAGTAGACGTAGGTTAAGGTTGATTGAACCACTATGAAAATCTCTGATGTGTGTTTTCCTTTTTGTACTTTTATTTTTTCTGCATTTTATCTCTGTTATAATTGCTTGTAAAAGTTGGTGATTATCACTTCATTTTGCAAATCAAAATATCTTCTTAGTTAAATTAATATTTTTTATGAACTCATTCACTTCTGTAATCAATTAGAATGTGGTACTTTTAATTTCTAAAAACTTTTTCAAAAATATTGTCATCATTATTTTGAAGTTGGAAAAATTTTAAAATTATAAATTCACCCCTCCTCTTGGTGAGCCTTGGGCTAGTTCCTTAAGGTTTAACAACCTTCACAAACTTTCAAGTGGTATCAGAGTGGGTTTCAAAAATAAGATTTTAGAAAACTTTTGAAGATTGGTCAATGGCTCATTTCGGTAATCATAACACTGCAGAGGGTTATTTGATAACCAATTTACCACTATTTGAAAATATTTCTTTTAATTTCTAGAAAATACGCATGTCTACTTTTTTATAATCCACTAACTATAGAATTTGGCATATGATTCAAAATGGCTATTCACTTCCATCGCATGTAGTTAATGGTGTCAAAACTGATATTCTTTTTACTAAATGGAGTTATGAGGATAGGGAACTCACATAGTTAAATGTTAAATATTTAAATTATTTCTTTTGTGCTTTAAAATTTGAAGACTATATGGGAGTTTCTATATGCATGATAGGGAAGGAGATTTGGGATAGGTTATGTATCACTTATGAGAGAAATAGTGAAGTAAAATAGTCTAAGCTAAATATTTTATTATATGACTATGAACTCTTTTACATGAAACCTAACGAGACTGTATCTAAAATGTACACTAGGTTCACCCAATAGTGACATCACTAAGTAGAGAACTATCAAACTCTGAAAAAGTTAATAAAATTCTATGATGTTTACCTAGTTCTTATGATGCCAAGATAACTATAATTATTGAATCTAAAGACTTGAATTTTATTCCATTAACAATTTTCTTGGGTCAATCATTGCCTATGAGCAAGGAGTGAGTCAAATACAAAGTGATGCAGGAGAGAAGAAGAATGAGAGAACTGTAACACTAAAAGTAAATAATTCAGATAGTGATATTCTACAGTGGAGGAGGATGATGATATCTCCTTAATGACATGACAGTTCAAGAGTTTTCTTAAAAGAAAATGGGGATATGCCATCAATATAATTAGAGCAAAGATGAAAGAAACAAAAATATTAAAGCTTCTTCTGACACAATTTGCTTTGAGTACAAGAAACCAGGCCACCTCTAAGATGAATGCCCCAACCTGAAGACTCACCCAATCAAGGAGAAAGGTGAAGAGATACGAAAGTTCAAGAGAGGCAAACAAAAAATGTAGAAAGCTTTTTGGGCCAACTCCGCTTCAAAATCATTAGAAATAGAAGCAGAGGAGGACGTAATAAACCTGTTTCTTATAGCTAATGATAATCTTGATCAATCACATCAAGAAAAGGTATGTCAACTTTCTTATGATGAATTACTTATTATTTCTAAAAATATTAATGATTCGTATAGGAAGCTGAAAAAGATGCATGCTAGTCTTAATATTGAATTATCTACTTTATAAAAAGAGCTTGCTAGTTTAATTACTGAGCATTCTAATTTAGATAATGATCACATGACCTTACTTGATGAATATGATGCCTTAAATAAGAAGCATATCAACTTAACTAATGCACACGAATCCTTAAAAATATCGCATCTTGAGCTAGAGAAAACATACAAAGTATTAGAAGCATTTGAATTAGAAATAGATGGTAGGGAGCATGTATTGAAAATTGAAATGTCCATTCTTGAAAGTACATATAAATTTTTGGAAGTAAAACTAACTGCACTTAAGAATAACAAACCACCACCTACCTTAGAACAAATTCATAAGCCCTCAATACAGCATGCATTGCATAATCCTAGGAGAAGGCACCATGACCCACGTAGGTTAGTAAATCCATTTCCAAGTGTTAAGTGTTACTCTTGAGGCATGTTAGGTCACATAACCTGTACTTGCATAATCCGTTATAGGAAACATCTAATGTGGAGGCCTACATTGCATTCATCATAGCATATTATGCATTTATCTCATTTAATCAAGCATAAGGTAGAACCCAAACTCACTTGTGTTCCCAAATCTAACCTTTGAATGACTATGTAGGGCTATTCTCATAAAAGGCCTAGTGAGAGCATATGGTACCTGGATAGTGGATGCTCGAAGCACATGACTGGTGATATGAAGCAGTTCATCACACTGGAGGCCAGGTCAGGAGATAAGGTGACATTAGATGACAACACCACTAGGAAAGTGGTAGGTGTAGGTATAATTGGAAACTCTAAAAACTTTATGATTGAAAATATTTTATTAGTTAATGGTTTAAAGAATATTTTATTAAGTATTAGTCAATTGTGTGATAAAGGCTTTGATATAAAATTTCTTTCTGACAAATGTACGATTAGTTTAAATGGAAAACATATATTAGAAGGAAAATAAATGAACAATGTTTACATATTAGACTTGAATTACATTGAATATTCAAATTCCTTGCGTTTGAAAACTATAATTGATGAATCTTGGCTAGGACATATGAGACTATGTCACACGAGCATGAAGACTCTTAAGAATATCACCAAGAAAAACCTAGTTAGGGGCATACCTAAGTTAGACTTCATTAAGGGCCACCTATATAATACTTACAACCTATGAAAATAAGTTAGGTCTTCATTTCATTCAATTGAAGACATTAAAACCTCTAGGCCACTAGAAATTCTTCATATGGACCTATTTGGACCAGTTAGCCTAGCCTGTTGCAAATCTGGATTCAAGAAGTATAGTTTTGATGATGAAAAACATGTTTGTGTTCTATTTCGTTTGGCTAATCATTTTAGGTACAAAAGATCAAATGCAATCCAAGCCAACTTAAGATCGGATCCGCGTGTGTTTAATTATAATTTTTTCCTTTCTTGAGTCAAATGTAATGTAATTGATCCTCTCATTAAGTAACCTTGCACACACACACTCAGGGGGGGAGTTTCAGTGAATTAGAGTTTCTATCTCAAAATTTTGTTCATATCGTCCTAGACGATATTCATATCGTCTTGGATGATCCAGTGAAAATAGAAACCCTAATTAGGATGATTATGTTAAGTCAATTTGATTAAGCTGATCGTCCTGGACGATCCCAATATCGTACAGGATGATATGCTTAAATAAAAAATTCTCAACCGCCAGATCAAGTTAGACAAGTTTTTATTTTTAGAGATTTGATTTGATCATCCTTGATGATATGTGTATCATCCTCGATGATCCATTATAATCATGCCTAAATTAGTCTGGTGATTAAAAAAAGTATTTAAGGTCTGATTGATTCGATTATATCATCCTGGATGATCGTAGGATCGTACGGGACGATGTGTTAAAAATCCTGACCGTCTAGTGCCTATCACCTGTACGTCCAGAGCTGTGTGTAGGATGATAATGCCATTTTTGAACTAATCATATCGGACGATACCCAAATCATCCCGGATGATCAAGTCATTTTGAAATCATCCAGTATGTTATGACCTGTACGTCCAGAGCTGTGAACCGGACGATTTTGGCACTTTTAAACTAATCGTACAGGACGATAGACATATCATCTTGGATGCTCAAGTCATTTTAAGATCATCCAGCTCAAGTTCCCCTGGACAACCAGAGCTATCTTCTGGATGAAATTCCTGATTTATACTAATCATCCCGGACGATTGCAGAATTATACGGGACAATCTAAACAAATCTTGTCTACTGATCGTCCAAATGATCCAGATCATCCAGGTTAAAATATGTGATTTTGAACTGATCATACATGATGATCGACCGATCATCGTGGATGATATTTGACGACCAGTTGAGATTTAGCGCAATTTTTGAGCCCTCCTATTTAAGATCTTTCTCTTTCAACAAGGAAAATGTTTTTCCACTTTCCTTTCTAGAGAAATCCTTGAGAGAGAGAGAGAGAGAGAGCTTGGGGGAGAGAGAGAGAGAGAGGATCTTGTGAGGGGGAGTTTGTGAGGGATTCATAAAGGTTGCTCCAAGCAAGGATCAGAGTCGTCTTCTCCATTCATCGTCTCTTGTATTATCAGTATTTTCTATGGGAGGATCGTCTGTAAGAAGATCGAGGTTCTCTTCCTGCTTCAGGAGGAAGCAAAAGGAGTCTGGGTTCTCTGCCTACTTCAGGAGGAAGCGAAAGGAGTTTAGGTTCTCTGCCTCATCGGGTTTGTGAAAAAAAGGTTTTGTACAGGCTTCTCTGCCTTGCTGTTGGAGCAAAAGGAGAGTCACTTTTGTGTTTGTGCAATACTTGGAGGGGAGGCTCGGGGAGTGGACATAGGTCAAGTTGACCGAACCACTATAAAATCTGGTGTGCTCTTTCTGATTATTTTTTGCACTTTATTTTTCTGTTATTATCTACTTGGGTGAAATCTGTGATTGATCTTTTCATTACTGTGTTTACTTATTTTTGCTGTAAATTATCAAAGATCTTTCCTGTTGCTCATGAATTTATAAAATAACTAATTCACCCCCCCTTTTGGTTAGCCTCGAGACTAGTTCATCAGGGCTTAACATCCCTATCAAGCTTTCAAGTGGTATCAGAGCGGGTTTCAAAAATTAAGTTTAAAAACTTTTGAATTTGATCCATGGCTAACTTTGGTAATCGTAAGACTGCTGAAGGTTATTCAATTACACGACCGCCATTATTTGATAACATACCTTTTGATTTTTGGAAAACTTGCATGTACACTTTTCTTCAATCTATAGATTATCGCATATGGATGCTTGTTCAGGATGGCTATGAAGCACCTTTTAGAATGGTTAATAATGTTAAAACTGAAATGCCTTTCAATGAATGGACTTTTGATGATCGTGACATAGTCCAACTGAATGCCAAATGTTTGAACTATTTTTTCTGTGCCTTAAAATTTGAGGATTACATGCATGTTTCTACTTGTATAATTGGTAAAGAAATTTAGGAAGATTGTGCATCACTTACGAAGGTATATCTAAAGTCAAACAGTTTAGGTTAAACATATTGCTTCATAACTACGAACTTTTTTGTATGAAATCTAATGAATCAATCTCTGAAATGTATACAAGGTTCACTTAAATTGTCACTTCTTTACTTGCTTTAGGAATAGAACTTACAAACTATGAATAAGTGAACAAGATTCTGAGATGTTTGCCTCCTTCTTTTGATGCCAAAATAACTGCAATTACTGAATCAAAAGATTTGAACACTTATTCTATTGATAACTTACTTGGGTCACTCATTACTTATGAGCAAGGGGTGAACCAAAGACAGCTTGATGCAGGTGAGAAGAAGATGGAGAAAACTATGGCACTGAAGGCCAACGATAGTGATACTAATAATTCTAGGTCTGATAGCGAAGATGTTACCTTAATCACTAGGCAATTCAAAAGCTTTCTAAGGAAGAAACACAAGAACTTTCAGGAGTGAAAAAAGGGTATGTCTCGTAAAAAAATTAAAGGTTTATTTGATACTGTTTGCTTTGAATGTAGGAAGCCTGGACACATTAAGGCCAATTTTCCTACACTTAAGGCCCACCCAAGCAAGTAGAAGGGTGAGGAGAAACCCAAGTTCAGGAAGGATAAGAAGTGGATTCAAAAGGTGTTCTGGGTAGATTCTGCATCCGACTCCTCTGAGACTGAAGCTGAGGAGAAGACTACAAATCTGTGTCTGATGGCTGATGATCATCCTAATCAATCTGATTAAGAAGAGGTATGTGAGCTTACTTATTATCAATTACTAGAAGTTTCTGAGAAAATTCATTCATCTTATAGGAAACTTAAGAAATTGCATGCTAGCCTGAAATTGGATTTCCTAACTTTGCAAAAAGAGCATGATGTTATGGTTAAAGATCATTCTACACTTGATAGCAATCACATGTCTTTACTTGATGATTTGATGAATTGAACAAAAACTATTCTGATCTGATTACTGAGCATGATTCATTGAAAACCTCACATGTTGATTTAGAAAGAGCTTTTAAAGAATTAGACAACATGGCAATGTGGAGAGTAGTAAGGGAGCATTAAACTTTAAAATTGCAAGTCTTAAGAAAGAGAATGAATTTCTAAAAGTAAAAATTAGTGCTTTTGAGAAAAATGAAACACCTCCTACTTTTGCACAATTTTATGCACCTTCACCTTTTGAAGAATCTGTTTCAAAATCATTAAAGCATGTTTCATACAAACCTAGGAAGATGCACCATCACCCACGTAGATTAGTTAACCATTTTTCTGGTGTTAGATGTTTTTCTTGTGGCATGTTAAGACACATCTCTCACATCTGCACTGTTCACCGTAGTACATATTGAGTATGGAGGCCCAAATTGCCTATTTTATAGCACAGCACACAAGTATTATATTCTTCTTTTTATAAGAAGGAACCCAAACCTGTTTGGGTTCCTAAATCTGATATTTGATAATTGTATAGGTGTGCTCTTACATAAGACCTCGTGAGAGCATGTGGTACCTGGACAACGGATGTTCAAGACACATGACTAGAGATACAAATTAGTTCATTTCGATGGGGGCCAGGGCTGGAGGCAAGGTTACACTTGGAGACTACACCACCAGAAAGGTGGTAGGATCAAGTATAATTGGTGATTCAAAGAATTTCATTATTGACAATATTTTGTTTGTAGATGGACTGAAATATAACTTGATGAGCATCAGTCTACTCTGTGAAAAAGGATACAACATCAAATTCCTGTCCACTTATTGTATTATAAGCTTAAATTATAAAGTTGTTTTGCAGGGACAAAGAATCAATAATGTTTATATGCTGGATGTAAGTTATTTTAAAGCTGATGTTTCAATTTGCTTAAAAATTGCTGCTGATGAGTCTTGGTTGTGGAACAAGAGATTATGTCATGCAAGTATGAAAATCCTTAGGAGAGTCACCAAAAAGGACTTAGTTAGAGGTGTCCCCAATCTTAAGTTCACTAAGAATCACTTGAGTGATGCCTGTCAATTGGGGAAGCAAGTCCAGTCCTCCTTTCACTCTATTAAGGATATTAGCACCTCTAAACATTTAGAAGTCCTTCACATGGATATCTTTGGACCCATTAGCACTGCCAACTTAGGAGAGAAAGTCTATAGATTTGTGATTATTGATGATTACTTGAGGTTCACTTGGATTAACTTTCTATCACATAAATCTGAGTCATTTGATGAGTTTAAGTCTTTCTCCACTTGGATTCAGAGGAAGTTAGGTTGTGAGATCTTGACTATTCATAGTGATCATGATGGAGAGTTTAAAAATGTTAGATTTGGAACATTTTGTGAGGAGCAAGGGATTAGCCATAATTTTTTAGCTCCTAGGACCCCTCAGCAGAACGGGATAGCTGAAAGGAAGAATAGAACCTTAGTGGAAGCCACTAGAGCCATGTTTGCTGAGTATTCACTTCCAAAATATTTTTGGGCTAAAGCGGTGAACACTGCCTGTTATGTGCTGAATAGGGTGAATGTTAGATCCAATCTGAATAAGACACCTTATGAGATCATTAAGGGTAGAACTCCAAACCTGTTCCACGTCCATATCTTTGATTGTAAGGTTTTCATTCTGAATAATGGGAAGTCATCCTTTGGAAAATTTGATCCCAAATCTGATGAAGGAGTGTTCTTAGGCTATTCTAGTATGGGAAAATCCTTTAGGGTGTTTAATAATAGGACTTTGGTGGTGGAGTAAACAACTCGTGCGGTGTTTGATAAATCTGATCCCAAGGAGATTAGAGTTGAGGAAGAAGAAGATGTAGGAGAGATTACCCAAGGAGTTGAAAATGCAAATATGGAGGAAAGGGTAGAGCCTCAAAACATTTTGCCTAGAGATTGGAGATATTCTTTGAGTTATCCTAAAGAACTGATCTTAGGAGACCCTTCTGAAGGTGTTAGGACTAGTCATGGACATAGGAAGGAAGTAAACCACTCTGTCTTTATCTCAATGACTGAACCCACCAACATCAAGCAAGCCCTTTCTGATGAATTTTAGATCTTAGCTATACAAGAGGAACTGAATCAATTTGTAAGGAATAATATTTGGGAGTTAGTAGAAATACCTAGAAATCAAAGTATAGTGGGAACCAAGTGGGTCTTTAAGAATAAGATGAATGATTCTAGTGTGGTGGTTAGGAATAAGGCAAGATTGATGGCTAAGGGGTACAATCAGATTGAAGGTATTGATTTTGAGGAGACATTTGCCCCTGTAGCTAGATTGGAAGCCATTAGAGTGCTACTGGCCTTTGCCTGTTATAACGGGTTTAAGTTATTTCAAATGGATGTCATGAGTGCCTTTTTAAATGGGGCAATAAAAGAGGATGTCTACGTAGAGCACCCCAGGTTTTGAGAGTTCCCAATATCCAAATCATGTTTACAAATTAAAAAAGGCCTTATATGGATTGAAATCGGCACCCAGAGCTTGGTATGAGAGGCTTAGCACATTCCTGTTAGAAAGAGAGTTTGTTAAAGGGAGCGTAGATACCACCCTTTTTCTGAGGAGAGTAAGGGATGATTTACTCTTTATCCAGATCTATGTTGATGATATAATTTTTGGATCTTCTGATAAACATTTAAGTAATGATTTTTTTAAAATAATGAGTAAGGAGTTTGAGATGAGTATGATGGGAGAATTATCCTACTTTTTGGGGTTTAGCATAATGCAAATGAATGATGGAACCTTTCTCAATCAATCTAAATACACTAAGGACATTTTAAAAAAGTATGAAATGGATAAAGCCAAGCCAATCAACACTCCCATGAGCTCCTCTGTTCAGTTAGATAAGGATTCAAATGAAAAATCTGTTGATCAGAAGAAGTATAGAGGAATAATTGGATCATTGCTTTACCTGACTGCTAGCCGACCTGATATTATGTTTAGTGTTTATCTTTGTTCTAGGTTTCAAGATGATCCTAAAGAGTCCCACCTGACTGCTATTAAGAGAATTCTTAGATATCTTTTAGGGACCCCAAACTTAGGAATCTGGTTCCATAGACACAGTACTTCTTTTGAGATTATTGGATATTCAGATTCTGACTTTACAGGGTGTAGGGTGGATAGAAAGAGCACTTCTAGAACTTATCAATTCATAGGACAGTCTTTAGTCTCCTGGTCCAGTAGAAAATAGAACTCAGTTGCACTTTCCACTACTGAAGCTGAGTACATTGCCTTAGGAAGTTATGTGGCCCAAGTCCTTTGGTTGAAGCAACAAGTTTTGGATTTAGGATTACCTGTTGGCACAATTTCTATTCTATGTGATAATACTAGTGCCATCTGTATTTTTAAGAATCTCATCTAACATTTAATCCTCTTACTATCTTGTATGTTCGGGATCATGAGAAATAAGTGGATTATAAGTAATTATGAAAGAAAAAACAAAAAAGAAAGAGTGGAATCACAAGCACAAAGAAAGAAATGAAGAACTCACCTTCCTATTTATAAAACTCTATTAGCACTGCAGCATTATTAAGAATGATGTTGTGGCATTGAAAAATGCCAAACTGGCATCAGCACGGTGATGTTACGCGATAGGCAGGGTTGCAGTGCTTGCTTTGGAACTCGAAGTGCCAACTTTTTTACTAAGGAACTGCCTAAAGATTTCACCCATACGAGCATTGTGCTGTTTGAAATTGATTTTTGTTGTGACACTCCAACTTCCTTTTTATGGTTTAACTTAACGCTGCAGTGCTATTGTAGAACTATGGTGATAACTAATGAATTATAATGAAAATGTGAGTGGTTAAGGCAGCGTTAAATATAATGGCTCAAAACTATAGATATTAATGATTTGGCACTGCAGCTCTATTTATCTAGCATTTGAGCAGTATCGGAATATGAATAACATTGCAGTGCTTGAATTTATAGCACTACGACATTGCATTTTGAATAATTTTCCTGAGACCATAGCACAGTGGTGCCAAGTTTAGATCCCATGATGCTTAATAGGTAAATAATATGGTGCTAATTTAATTTTTGCTCATGAAATAAGAAGCTCAAAAAAATATAATGTAATAACATAGTCAAAAATAATAATTAGTAGACTCATAACAAACACACTCATAATAATTTTCCTAATACTAATTAAAAGAGTAGTTTACACAACAAACATAAATACACTTACACAAATAACATTAAATAATTATACAATAACAACATAAAAATGATTTATACATACAAAATCACATAGATTTTTGCACTAACAAAATTGGGTTGCCTCCAAAGCAGTGCTAAGTTTATAGTCTTTAGCTAGACTTTGCCTAGATTTTTTATTTTGGCCATGCAGTATCACTATTATTCCTCAAATGCTCCAAACTTTGGTCTTTCCTTTTTTTCTTAGGATTGATTGTAGTGGTACTAGGTAAGGTGTTATGGGGTCTACTTCTAAAGAAATTACTAACTTCCCTAATTGATTCTCCAAATTTCTAATGGCAATAGCTTGGCTATGCAATTGGACTCCCATCTGAAGCACTAAATACTCTAAAGGTGTTTCCCTATCTTTAAATTTATTGCTCTGATTAAAACCTGGGGATAAGAAGGTTTAAGGTTCACTAAAGGCTATTAAGGGTTATTCTAAGATCTTATAGGATTGACTTATTTACATTCCATTTGACTAATTTACATTCCATTGATTTCCACCATTATTATTATTCTAGCTAAAATTAGGATAGTTCCTCCAACCGAGATCCTCAACAGGAGTTCCCCCAAACTAAGAATTCTATATCATTTAGATAATGGCAGGATTCAGCTCAAAATTATTAGCATGGATAGTAGGTCGGTTAAAAATCTTATGAATTCCATCTACTAAGGGATTAGCGTACTCCCTAATGGGACTAGGATGATCTTAATCTAGATTTATTTCGGGCATTCTTATTTTTTTTTGAATTTTTGTAAGGGTCATTTTTAGGTCAAACAATAAGGGCTCCTTGTTAGATCTACTATGCATACACCAACAACAAATAGGAACAAAAATAAAATAAAATAAAAATAAAAATAAAAATTATGAAAACCAAATAGATACATAGTCAGAGCTTCACAAAAGAATAATGATAATAAAATAAGATACGAAATCAAGTAGAATTAAATTTGCATTTTTTTAACAAAATAGAAATAATTGAAAAGGTATACTACTTCCCTAGCAACGATGCCAAAAATTTGATGGGATATTTTTGCATTTGGAGTTTATGCTTTACTTATGGCAAAATTATATGCTAATAAAATTGCTTGCCATTATAAATTTATATGTGAAATGCTCCCAGCTATTATAAGTGCATGTGCTGATTAAGTAATAAAATGTTATGAGAAGAGTGTCGAATCCACAAGAAAATAGGTGAATCACAATTGACTCTAGTACTACCTTCTCAAACAAATAAATTTATCCAAAGTAAAGAACTAAGGGTTAATTACTTGACCACCGAGAAATGTAGAAAATAATTAAGATAACCAAAAATAAAGATGTCTTAGACTAATGATGGAAATTGAATCTATGTTCTCCTTAGTAGACTCATCTACAATAGTTATAAATTAGAGCTTACGCACCTTTAGATTTCTATCGAGCTTATAAAGGTGCAAAAAAGGTTTATGGCCTCTTTACAATTATTATATCTTCATAGATCATAGAATCCTAGTCATCCTATTTCTAGGTATGAAAGCATTCCATTTCAATACTCCTAATTATTTTAATATTCCTCCATCATGGTAATCTATCACACTAGATTTTAAATTCATACATGGTCTTTAAACAAATTAAATTAAGCATGGGAGATATTAAAAATAATAATTCATATTTATATACAAGAGTCTACCCTAGGATATACACATATATTCACATCATTAGTACAAAACTAAATGTTTCGTCAATCATAGAAATAAAATTAAATAAAATACTTTCCATTACTTGCTCAAGAAATAAGTACAAATAGAAAAAATGAAGAAAATAGCACCCAAAATGAAGAATGCCAAGCAGATCCTACAAATGGACTCTTCTTGGAGTGATTCTCCCCTTGCACCTTTGCTCTCCACACTCCTTGCTACCCTTAAGTGTGGTTTTACTCTTTACAAAGATGACCAAACATTCCACTACACATTTCACACTATCCTTTGGTCTCGATTTTTCAAAAGAAATTATAAAAAACTATTTATAATTATCATAAAAAGGCTTAGGTGTGACGGAGCTCGATAGGATAGTATCATAGCTTTATAATTTGAATTAGCACCTAGGCGTTGCTTAATGTGCTCTATTATGGTGTTGGGCTGCCCTAGCATGATTGTTGGCTTATTTAGCATGACACTTGGCTAATTTGGTGTGACATTTTTATTCTTTAATTGCTTCACCACGGGCACTATAAAAGAAGGGTGTTATGGTGCTCCTGAGATTGGAGCTTCAACATTGAATACTTTATAATATTTCCAAAGGCTCTGGCACTAAAATATTCACTTATGGTATTGTGACATTGAGTAACGTTATGGCCTTAACCTTTGTTCCACTGAAGCGCAGGATTAAATGCAATTTTTTTTAGGCTCCGCTGTAGCAATGTTAATTATGGCATAGCAAAATTATAGTTTTTAATAACCCAAAAGTGTGAAATATATTTATTTAAAAAACATGAAAATTTTTAAGTAGAGCACTATGGTGCTTGACTAATAATAGTATTTTTATATATTTTTTATTATAAGTATCCCTTCCTCATCTAACCACCTCCCTCACTTAGTTCCTTAGCTGGGAAGAAATTTGAGGAGGAGGAGAAGAGAGAGGAGAGAGAAAGGTCTTTAGGTCATATTTATTTTCCATTTATGTTACAAATTTTATTCACTTCATTATAAGTAACAATCTTCTTACTTCTATTTTTGATGAATTTTATTTTTATGAATTTATCCGTAATCTGCCAAAATTACATTATATCATGATTTTATAAGATTTCATCATATAATTTTTGAAATATTATAGATTTGATCATTCTAAATAATATGATATAATTTTATTACATTCTTATTAGTTAAATATATGTATACAAATTTTTTGGTAAAATGAGTAGGGAAAAAGATAGACTGGACATGGGTTAAAAGGTGTTATAATATGATTTGACATGATAAGATTACAAGATAATATATATTAAAATGATTAATATGATTGAGTTATACAAGAATATTTATTACTAGTCTAAATTTGATATGATGTACAGATCTATATCAGATATAAGATATGATAACCACATATAAAATCCTCAAGATTCACTTGGTCCACTAACGGGAGTCAGTGGATGGGAGTTATAAGGAGTTAGAGATTGAATGGGAGTTATAATGAGTTGGGGTGATTGATTCACATGATTCTAGGGGAGTTATAAGGAGTATACTAATTAGGAGTCATAATAGGTGATTGATTGGGAGTTATAAGTGTAGGAGCAAGATACCCTCTTATGAATATATGAATATTATTATTTATACTGATATTATATAATATTAATATTACATACACTAATCATTATTACTGATTACTAGTATTGATTAGTGTTACTATTATTAGGACTGACATTGAGAATATTAATACAATTTTGTTACTAATACCTAATATTGTTATTGATAATATGACTATAACTAGCAGATTGATGTGAGATGAATGGATAATAAGATTGAATGGAATTGATTAAGTGATAAATATCGACTAACTAACTTGTTGATTAGAGTTTATGATGGAAGAATGAAACATAACTGACTGAGATATGATATGTTATAGAATGATTATTGATATAGATAATGGGTATATATACATTGATGTATATATTTATATATATGATTTATAGAATACTATTGTTACAAATTTGGGCCCAAGCACTGTGATTTTGATGATAAAAAATATTATTATTCTCTTACTGCTATTTATTGTACATCTATTTTGTTGCCCTGCTCACTGATATTTCAGGTCCACTATTTACTTGCAACTTCAAAACTGCTCAAGATTGGGTAGATTAGGGTTGAGTTGGATTATAATTTCAATTTTAATGTACTTTTATCTTTCTTAAGTCAAGTCATGTATATGGTGGATACTAAGCTAAGTAATCTTGCACACACACACTCAAGGGAGTGAGTTGGTAAGTTAGAAAATTTTTTATTTTTTGAACTAATCATATAGTACGATTTAGATCTTAATGGATGATATGTTAAAATAGAAAATCCTAATTAGGGCATCTCAATTAATCAAGATTGACTAAGCTCATTGTACTGGATGATATAAATTGTATAGGATGATCAGTTATAATTAGCAAAATAGCCACCAATCACAATTTAGGCAATATTTTAATATTCAACTTCTAGTCAGATCGTATTATACAATATACATCGTACTAAACAATCTATGGTAATCATGCCTAAAATAATCTAATGATTAAGGGGATAATTATGGTTAGATTGCTCGATCAAATTGTATTGGATGATTTGAAATGATCATACGATATGATCCGAGCTCTACATGGGATGATAATTAATCATCTTCCATTGTCCTAGATGAAAATACCATAATTTTTCACTAATCATACAGGATGATCCCCAAACTTCATATGGTATGAACTGATCTCTACATTGGATGATATTTAATCGCCAGCTATAGTACCGGATGATCTGTTTAATTCCTTGAACTAATCAGACCAGACAATCACAAGATACGGGATGATATGTATAAATACTTGAATTGATCATGCATGATAATATAGTTCGTACTGTCTGAATGTGATTTTTATACTAATCATACAGGATGATCTCAAGATCGTACTGGACGATCAGAAGTGCCAAATTAAAAATTAGGGCTTCTTTGGTGGCTTTCTATTTAAGCTCTAATATTATCTTCAGAAAAAGCTTTTGCTGCATAGGGTATCTGAGAGAGAGCTTAAAGAAGAAGTTAAGGAGTGAGTTTGGAGAGAAGAGAGGAAGAGCTTGTGTGAGGGGGAGTTGTGAGGGAGTCACAAGGTTACTCTAAGTAAGGTTCCTACTTGTCTTCTTCAAGTTTCTTCTTGATTCTGTGGTAGCTCGGGGGAGACATTTTATAGCTTAAGGATGTGGCTCTCAGCCAACTCCAAGAAGGAGTAAAAGGATTCTTGGTTCTCTGCCATCACCTGGAGGGTGTAAAAGATTCAAGGTTCGCTGTCATCATTTCGATGGTGTAAAAGCTTTTGGTTCTCTGCCACACCAGGAAGGTGAATATCATTTTGTAAGGGCTTCTCTGCCTAACTGTTGGGGCTAAAGGAGAGACACTAAAAGGTATAGTGTCAGATGTGGAGTGGAGGCCTCCGAGGAGTGGATGTAGGTCAGATTTGATCGAACTACTATAAAATCTGGTGTATTCATTATTTTACATTTCTGCATTTTAATTTCCACACTTTTTTGTGATTTTCTATGTGGTTGAAAACTTTAATTTTGTTATTGTGAAATTGATTTGCTTCTGCATCAAGGGACTTTCTTTTTATTAAAGAATTTTTAAAATTATTAATTCACCCCCTCTTGGTTAGCCTCGGGCTAATTCTTAGAGGTTTAACAACCTTCATAAAATTTCAAGTGGTATTAGAGGGGGATTCAAAAACTAAGTTTTAAATAACTTTTGAAAAATGATTAATGGCTAACTTTAAAAATCGCAATACTGTGGAAGGATATTCAATTACACTACCACCTTTATTTGTTAATATTCTTTTTGATTTTTAGAAAATTCACATGTATACCTTTTTATAATCTATAAATTCCTGCATGTGGATGTTAGTTTTGGAAGGATATTCTACACCTTCACACTTGGTTTATGGCATTAAAATAGAACCTTCTTTTTTTGAATGGAGCATAGAAGATAGATATTTAGCCCAACTGAATGCAAAATATCTAAACTATTTTTTCTGTTCTTTAAAATTTAAAGATTACATATGTGTTTTTACTTACATTACTGGTAAAGAGTTTGGTGCAAACTCTGTATAACTTTTAAAGGAACTAATGAAGTTAATTAATCTAGGTGGAATATTCTGCTCCATAATTATGAACTATTTTACATGAAACCTAGTGAATTAATTTCTGAAATGTACACTAGATTCACTCAGATTATTACTTCCTTATATACATTAAGAAGAGAACTTACTAACTATGAAAAAGTTAATAAGATCTTGTGTTATCTACCTACTTCCTATAATGCAAAAATTACTGCTATCACTGAATCTAAGGATCTGAATATTTACTCCATTGATCACTTACTTGGATCACTCATTGCCTACGACCAAGGCGTGAGTCAATGACAACTTGATACAGGTGAAAAGAGAAAAGAGAAAACTGCAGCCTTAAAGGCTAATGATTCTAATAGTGATAATTCTGCACCCAAGGATGATGATGAAATAGCACTAATGATAAAGTAATTCAAGAGCTTTCTAAAGAAAAAGCAAAAACATCATCAGCAATAGAATAAAGGTAAATCCAATAAAAATTCTAAAACTTCTTCTGATGTCATCTATTTTGAATACAGGAAGCTTGGGAACATGAAGTCTGATTATTCAAATCTGAAAACTCACCCAATCAAGGAGAAGGGTGAAGAAAAACCTAAGTTCAAGAAGGGAAAGCAAAGGACTTAGAAGGCTTTTTGGGCAGACTCCGCTTTAGGCTCATTTGAGATAGAAGCTAAAGTGGAGGTAACCAACCTATGCTTAATGGCAGATAGCCATCTTGATCATTCTGATCAAGAGGAGTTATGTGAGCTTTTCTATAATGAATTATTTGAAGTTTTTGAAAAAAATCCATACTATATATAGGAAGCTCAAGAAATTACATGCAAGGCTTAAATCTGACTTTTCAAATCTACAGAAAGAGCATGAATGCCTCAGGAAAGATCATTCCACTTTGGATAGTAATCATATGACTTTATTAGATAAATTTGACTCTTAAATATGAAGCATTTTGATCTAATTGATAATTATGATTCCTTAAAAGCATCCCATATTGATTTAGAAGATTCATTTAACAAATTAAAGGCATGTTTAGATGAACCTGATGATAGGGAGCATGCATTAAAAATTGAAATTTCAATTATTGAAAGTGCAAACTAATTTTTACAAGTCAAATTAAATGCTTTCAAAAAAAATAAAACATCACCTACACTTGCACAGTTATATAATCCATCACCACATCATGCATCATTCAAACCTAGGAAGTGGCACCATAACCCACATAGATTAGTAAATCATATTTCTGATATTAGATGCTTTCTTGTGGCATGCTAGGACATATCTCCCATGCTTACACTATCCATTGTAGAACACATTTGGTGTGGAGATAAAAATTATATAATTCACAGCATAGCATGCAAGCATTTCATTCCACATTCCATTAGGTGGAACCCAAACTTATTTGGGTTCCCAAATATGACCACTGATGATTTTGTAGGGATACTCTTACAAAAGGCCTCGTGAGAGCATGTGGTACCTGGACAATGGATGTTTAAGGCACATAACTGGAGATACAAATCAATTCTTTTTGGTGGAGGCCATGGAAGGAGACAAGTTGACACTTAGAGATAACACCACTAGAAGAGTGGTGGGCTCAGGTATAATTGATAACTCAAAAAATTTCATTATTAAAAATATTTTACTAGTAGATGGCTTAAAATATAATTTGCTTAGCATAAGTCAGCTCTATGATAAAGGCTTGAGCATTAAATTTTTTTCTACCATTTGTATTATAAGCTTATACAGAAACAAGCAAAAAGAATTAATAATATTTACATGCTTGCTTACTTTAAACTATGTTGAACCTAATGCTTCTCTTTTCCTAAGCTAATGAATTCTGGTTATGGCATAGGAGATTGTGTCATGCAAGCATGAAAAATCTTAGAAAGATCACCTAAAAGACTTAGTAAGAGGCATACCCAAACTAGAGTTCACTAAGGACCACCTGTGTGATGCCTATCAGTTAGGAAAGTAAGTCAAATCCTCCTTCCACTCAATCAAGGACATTAACACTAGCAAACCATTAGAAGTCCTTCACATGAATCTTTTTGGACCTGTTAGTACTGCAAGCCTAGGAGGGAAATCTTTAGGTATGTGATTATTGATGATTACTCGAGGTTTACTTAGGTTAGATTCTATCGCATAAAAGTGAATCATTTGAGAAATTTAGGACACTCTCCACTTGGATTGAGAGGAAGCTAGGTTGTGAAATTCAGATAATTCATAGTTATCATGGTGGAGAGTTTGAAAATAAAAAAAATGAATCTTACTGTAAAGAACAAGAGATAGATCATAACTTTTTAGCTCCTAGAACCCCTCAATAGAATGTGGTAGCTAAAAAAAAGAATAGGACCTTGGTGGAAGCCTCTAGATCCATGTTAGTTGAATACTCACTTCCTAAATACTTCTGGGCAGAAGCGGTAAACATAGCCTGTTATTTTCTTAATAGGGTTAATGTTAGATCCAAGCTGAACAAGACACCCTATGAAATCCTTAAGGGTAAGAAACCCAAACTCTCTCACCTTCATGTCTTTAGATGTAAAATATTCATTCTAAATAATGGGAAATCTCTATTAGCAAAGTTTGACCCAAAATCTAATGAAGGAGTCTTCTTAGGATACTCAAATGTTGGAAATTATTTAGGGTTTTCAATAAAAGGACACTAATGATAGAGGACACCACTCATATAGTTTTTAATGAATCTTATAATTTTGAAGGGTCTAGGGTGGAAGAAGAAGAAGCAGATGAAGTCACCTAAGGAGTAGAATCTATAAATTTGATAGAAAGGGTAGAAGTTGAAAATACGCTACCTATAGATTGGAGATATTCTTTAAGTCATCCTAAAGAACTGATCTTAGGAGACCCATCTGAAGGTGTTAGAACTAAGCATGGACTTAGAAAAGAAGTAAAATACTCTACCTTTATCTTAATAACTGATCCCACTAACATAAATCAAGCCCTAGCTAATGAATTCTGGATCCTAGCCTTACAAGAATAGTTAAATCAATTTATAAGGAATGATATTTGGGAACTAGTTGAAAGACCTAAGGACCAGAGTATTGTTGGAACTAAATGGGTTTTCAAAAATAAAATGAATGATTTTGGTGTAGTGGTTAGAAATGAAGCAAGATTAGTGGCTAAGGGGTACAACCACATAAAAGAAATTGATTTTGAAGATACCTTTACCCCTTAGTTAGACTGGAAGCTATAAGAGTGCTATTATCTTTTGTCCACTTTAAGGGATTCAAATTGTACCAAATGGATGTTAAAAGTGCCTTTCTAAATGGGGTAATAAAAGAAGATGTGTATGTTGAACAACCCCTAAGCTTTGAAAATTCACAATTTCATAATCAGCTTTCAAATTAAAAAAGGTTTAATATATGGACTAAAATAAGCACCCAAAGCATGATATGAAAGGCTAAGCACATTCATACTAGAGAGAACCTTTGTTAAGGGGAGCATAGACACCACCCTTTTTTAAAAAAGGTAGGAGAAGAACTACTCATTATCCAAATTTATTTTAATGATATTCTGTTTAGATCCTTTGATAAAAGCCTTTGTGATAAACTTTTAAAAATAAGGAGTAAAGAGTTTAAGATGAGTATAATGGGAGAACTGATATACTATTTTGGATTTAGTATAAGGCAAAAGGATGATTAAATTTTCCTTACTCAATCAAAACAAATTAAGGACATCTTTAAGAAATATGAAATGGATAAAGCCAAGCCAATAAACACTCCCATGAGTTCTACGATTCAGTTAGATAAGGATTCAAATAAAAAATTAGTTGATCAAAAGAAATACAAGAGAATAATTGGATCACTTCTTTACTTAACTACCAGCATACCTGATATTATATTTAGTGTTTGTCTTTATGCTAGATTTCAGGCTGATCCAAAAGAGTCCCACTTCACTGCTATAAAGAGAATCCTTAGATATCTCTTAGGAACCCAAGACTTATGAATCTGGAATCCTAAGCCTAGCACTTCCTTTAAAATCATATGATATTTTGATTCAGATTTTGCAGGATGTAGAGTTGAAAGGAAAAGCACTTCTAGAATATGTCAATTCATAGGACAGTCCTTAGTCTCCTGGTCAAGTAAAAAATAAAACTCAGTTGCCTTGTCCACTGCTAAAGCTGAATAGCCTTAGGAAGTTATATGGCCCAAGTTCTTTGGTAAAAGTAATAAATACTATATTTAAGATTACCTGTAAGCACTATTTCAATCTTATGTGATAACACTAATGCCATCTGCATTTTAAAGAATCCAATCCAACACTCCAGGATAAAACATATAGACATAAGGAACCATTTCATTAGGGACCATGTTACCAAAGGAGACAGAGCTGCACCATGTAGCCACTAAAAATCAACTTGATGATATCTTTACAAAACCACTGGCCTTTAAAACCTTTAGCACCTTAAGAATCAGATTAGGTGTGATAGATATTTATGCTTGAAATTGATGCTTTCTGTTTCTATTTTTTTATTATTTTACTTATTTTTTATTTCTGTTTATGCATTTTTATTTTATGCTTTTAATTTTCTATTATTTTTTTAGTGTTTTAAGAATCAGATCACTGCTCACTCCTACTGTTGGATTTATTTTTTAAATGATATTTTTGCCTTATTTTATTTAGAAGCATGTAAGTAGTGATTGACTCCTCTAAAACAGTTAATAGAAGAAACAATGATGATTGTTTCTCTTCCTCTAACTCCTTTAATGGTGTATTTTCTTTTTTGAATCAAAATCTATTTCAAATTAGAAATTAGAATTTAAAATATAGATCTATTTTATCTTTATACAATAATCTATCTCATATGAATAATATTCCTAGTCAATGAATCTCTTTTAAGTTTTTTAATCAAGTTGTTTGTATTTATCATATGGATAAGATTTTTGTTTTGTGGTTTACTCTTTCTTATATAAGAGAGTGAGTTTATCTTATCTCATATCTAAAAGATAATCTTTCAACTAAAATTTTTTTTAAAGATTTAGAAAGGAAGCAAGCATGCAAAAATAAAAATAGGCACAAAATGAGCTTAAAACTAAAAAGATACATAATAACCACCAAATAATTATGAGATGCACGAAGTATATCAAAAATCAAAAGATGTATAATGTGCACCAAAAATTAATAAAGAGGCACAAAATAAGCCCACTATGAATTAGCTTTCTTTCTTTCAAATCCTTAAAATTATTATAAATCTTGGCCTAAGTTCAATAATTTTGATGATAACAAACATTACTGTTTCTTTACTTCTACTATTCTTGGATATATGCTTTTGTTTGCCTTGCTTACTAACCTGTCAGGTCCACAAGTTTACTTGGAATGTCAATCAACTCAAAATCAGGTAGACTAGGATTGAGTCAATCTGTAATTTTTATTCCAATGCATCTTTTATCTTTTCTTGAGTCAAATGTACTTTGATGGTTCCTGAAGTAAAGTAACCTTACACACACACACTCAGGAGGAGAAATTTTGTCAATTAGAGAGTTTTTTAGTTTTTAATCATATCGTACAGGATGATTCTAAATTGTTCTAGATGATCAGTTAAAAAAAGAAACCCTAATGAGGGTATCCCTGATTATTAAATTAGATTAACTGATCATCTTGGATGATTTATATCATATAGGACAATCAATATAGCTCAAAATAAATAGTCGCCAATCATAATTTAGGCAAGATTTTATAATTCAAAATTTGTTCTAATCATACAGGATGATCTATATCATCCTGGACGATCCATGCCAATCATGCCTAAAATAATCCCTTGCTTAGGGGATTAATTAGGGTTAAATTGATCGATCACATCATACAGGATGATTGGAAACCATTATTCTAGATGGTCAGAGCTCTGCATGGTATGATAATTAATTGCCACCTATCATACAGGAGAAAAGCTTTAACTTTTCAACTAATCATCCTGGATTATACCTCTATATCATACTGGATGAATTGTGTGCTGCATGGGATGATAATTAATCACCATCCATCATACTTGACGATCAATTGCCACTGGTGAACTAATTGTATAAGATGATAGAAATATCATACTGGACGATTCATTCAAATACTTGAACTGATCGTACAGAGCAATACTGATCGTATTGACTGAAAGGGTTATTTTGTACTAATCATCTAGGGGGATATTTAAATCATCCTGGATGATCTTTGTTGCCAAATTATAAATTAGGGCTATTTTTGAAGCCTCCTATTTAAGCTATCCTAGTTATTATTAAGAAAATATTTTTCTATTTTTTTAACCAGAGAGAGCTTAGCAGAGAGGGAGAGTTTGGGAGAGAGAGAGGATCTTGTTAGGGGGAGTTTATGAGGGGATTCACAAAGGTTTCTCCAAACAAGGATTCAATCATCTTCTTCCTTCTTCATCCTTGGTTCCTTGGTGGATCTAGGGAGATGATCATCAGCATCAGATCTAGGTTCTCTGCCTACTCCAGGTGGGAGTAAAAATATTGTCAGGTTCTCTATCTACTCCAGAAGGGAGTAAAAGGATTTCAGGTTCTTTGCCTTCACCAGGAGACTGAAAAAGGATTCAAGATTCTCGATCTCACTGAGTCAGTAGAAAGATTTTGTAAGGGCTTCTCCACCTTATTATGGGGGCAAAAGGGGAGACACTAACTGATTAGTACAATACTTGGAACGGGAGGTTCTAGAGAGTGGACGTAGGTGAGATTTGACCGAACCATTATAAATCTGCTTTGTTCTTTCTACTTTTCTTTTTGCATTTATTTTCACTTATTTTTGTGATATAATCTGTGTTGAAATCTCTGGGTTTGGTTATCTACTTTTGCTTAAATTTTTTGTGTTTAAAATATTCAAAAAGACTTCAAAAAGATTTTTCTTTTTGCTTAAAGAATTTTTAAAATACTAATTCACCCCCCTCTTGGTTAGCCTCGGGCTAGTTCTATAAGATTTAACCACCCTCACAAACTTTCAAGTGGTATCAGAGCAATATTCATAAAATCAAGTTTTAGAAAACTTTTAAATTTCGATCAATGGCTAACTGTGGTAATCACAACATCGCAGAAGGATATTCAATTACTTGACCACCTCTATTTTATAATATTCCTTTTGATTTTTGAAAAACTCGTATGTCTACCTTTTTACAATCGATTGATTATTATATGTGGATGCTTGTTAGAGAAGGATATTCTGCACCTTATAGATTAGTCAATAGTGTTAAAACTTAAATCCCTTTTGCTGAATGGACAATTGATGAAAGAGATCTTGCACAACAGAATACTAAATATTTAAACTATTTTTTGTGCCTTAAAATCAGAAGATTATATGTGTGTCTCCACCTGTTCAGTTGGTAAGAAAATTTGGGACAAATTATACATAATTTATGAAGGTACAAAAAAGTGAAAAAATCTAGGCTGAATATTCTTTTGTTTGATTATGAACTTTTTTGCTTGAAACCTAGTGAATCAATTTTAGAAATGTACACTAGATTTTCATAGATTATTACATTTATACATGCCTTAGGAAGAGAACTCACAAACTATGAAAAAGTGAACAAGATTTTGAGATATTTACCTTCTTCCTTTGATGCAAAAATTACTGCCATTACTGAATCTAAAGACTGGATTGTTTATTCAATTGATAACTTAGTTGAATCACTAATTGTTTACAAGCAAGGAGTGAACCAAAGGCAGCTTAATGCAAGTGAGAAGAAAAAGGAGAAAACTATAGCCTTGAAGGCTAATGATTCTGACTCTAGCTCTTTTGGTTCTCATGATGATGACATTACCTTAATAACAAGGCAATTTAAAAGCTTCTTATGAAAAAAACAAAAACATCATCCGAAGTGGAATAAAGGTAAGAATAATAAGAATTCTAAAGCTTCATCAGGAAGCCAGGGCATCTGAAGTCTGATTACCCCCAACTCAGAAAGCTCACCCAAGCAAGGAGAAGGGTGAGGAGAAACCTAAGTTCAAGAAGGATAAGAAAAGGATCCAAAAGGTTTTCTTGGAAGACTCAGCATCAGACTGCTTTGAAATTGAAGCAGAAGATGAGGTAACAAATCTATATTTAATGGCTAATGATCATCTTGATCACTCTAATCAAGAAGTGGTATGTGAGCTTATATATGATCAATTATTTGAAGTTTCAAAAAGAATTCATTCTTCATATAGGAAGCTTAAGAAAGTATATGCTAGCCTAAAAGTTGAATTTTTAAATCTATAAAAAGAGCATGAAATTCTAATGAAAGATCATTCCACTCTGGATAGCAATCACATGACTTTACTAGATGAATTTGATTCTCTAAACAAATATCATCTTGATTTAACTACTGAGCATGATTCCTTGAAAATATCACATGTTGATTTAAAAAATACTTTCAAAGAACTAGACACTATTGCATGTGATTTAGATAGTAGTGAGCATGCATTGAAATAGCAAGTGACAAGCTATGAAAAGGCAAATGAGTTTCTAAGAGAAAAGATCGTTGTATTAAAGCAAAATAAAGAACCACCTTTAATTGTAGGGTTTTATAAAATATCAACAAAGCATGTATCATTCAAACCTAGGAAAATGCACCAAAACCCACATAGATTAGTAAACCCATTTCCTTGTGTTAAATATTTTTCTTTTGGCATGCTAGGACATATCTCCCACACTTACACCATTCTGCATAGAACACATTTAGTGTGGAGATGAAAATTATAAAATTCACAATATATCATGCATGCATCTCACTCCTCTTTTCATAAGATGGGACCCAAACCTATTTAGGTATCCAAATCTGACATCTAATGATTTTACAGGTGTGCTCTCACAAAAGGCCTCATGAGATCATGTGGTACCTGGACAATAGATGTTCAAGGCATATGACTAGAGATACAAATCAATTCATTTCATTGGAGTCTAGGGTAAGAGGCAAGGTAACACTTGGAGATAACACCACTAGGATAGTGGTGGGATCAGGTATAATTGGTGATTCAAAAAATTTTATCATTGATAATATTTTACTTATAGATGGACTGAAATACAATCTGCTCAGTATCAGCTAGCTCTATAATAATGGCTTCAGCATAAAATTTCTGCCAACTTGTTGCACTATAAGCTTAAATAATAAAATTGTTTTATAGGGAAAAAAGATCAACAATGTTTACATGCTAGATCTATATTGCTTTAAAGCTGATATTACTATTGGCTTAAAATTAATTGCTGATGAATCATGGCTATGGCATAGGAGATTGTGTCATGCAAGCAAGAAAAGCCTTAGGAAGATCACCCAGAAAGACTTAGTGAGAGGTGTCCTTAAACTAGAGTTCACTAAGAACCACCTATGTGATGCCTTTCAGTTAGAAAAGCAAGTCAAATCCTCCTTCCACTCAATCAAAGACATTAACACTAGCAAACCCATTGAAGTCCTTCACATGGATCTCTTTGGACCTGTCAACAATTCAAGCTTAGGAGGGAAAGTCTTTGGGTATGTAATTGTTAATGATTATTTGAGGTTTACCTGGGTTAGATTCCTATCTCATAAAAGTGAATCATTTGAGAAATTTAGAACTTTCTCCACTTATATTCAGAGGAAATTAGGTTGTGAAATTCTGACTATTCATAGTGATTATGATGAAGAGTTTAAAAATGAGAAATTTAAAACTTACTGTAAGGATCAAGAGATAGATCACAAATTTTCAACTCCTAGGGCCCCTCAAAAAATTCGGATAGCTAAAAGGAAGAACAAGATCATGGTAGAAGTTGCCAGAGCCATATTAGCTGAATACTTACTTCCTAAGTACTTTTGAGCAGATGTGGTGAATACAGCCTGTTATATTTTGAATAGGATAAATCTTAGATCTAAGCTGAATAAAACACCCTATGAAATTCTTAAGGGTAGGACACCCAACCTCTCTAACCTTCGTGTCTTTATTTATAACGTGTTTATTCTGAATAATGAAAGTCTCAACTAGAGAAGTTTGACCCAAAATCTAATGAATGAGTGTTCATAGGTTACTCAACTGTTAGGAAATCCTATAGAGTCTTCAATAAACCCTAATTATTGAGGAGATCACTTATGTTGTGTTTGATGAATCTGATAATTTTGGAGGGTCTAAGGTAGAAGAAGAGGAGATTATAGAAGTCACCCAAGGAGTAGAATGCACAAATTTGGAGGAAAGGGTAGAACCTGAAGTTACACTTCCTAGAGAATCGAGATATTCTTCGAGTCATCCAAAAAAATTGATCTTAGGAGACCCTTCTAAAGGTGATAGAATTAGGCATGGACTTAGAAATAAAGTAAACCACTCTGCCTTCATTTCAATGAGTGAACCCACCAACATTAATCAAGCCCTTTTTGATGAATTCTAGGTCCTAACCATGCAAGGGGAACTAAACTAATTTGTTAGGAATGATGTCTGAGAGCTAGTAGAAAGACCTAAGAACCAGAGTGTAGTAGGCACTGTTTGATTGAAAAATATAGTTTTGAAAAAGTGTTTAATTTTCTTTGGGAAATATTTAATTTCTGAAATTTTAAATATTATAATCGAACACTTATTATGAATTATATATCACCTCGAAAGGTAATTATATCGTTCCCTAACAGGTTCAGATTACAAATCTTGATTTACCCTGGCTATCGTAGTCAAACTCAAGGAGAAACAACATATGATCTCAAAAGATCAGAATGATGTTTAATCAATTGTTTAACTATAATAATTCAGATAATAGATCATTAATTTCATAATCAAAGTTACAATAATAGAATGATATATCTTTCCAAAGAAAGACAATATCGTCTGTTATCGATCATTTGAAAATGACGATAATGATCGTTGACCTTTGAATTTCCCAAAGATAATTAATTGAAGGTTTTAAAAAAGCTTGATTTTGAAAATCAAGTATGGGTTTCTAAATCTCCTACGAGTGCAAGCCCTCGTAGTTAATTACATCGTAGGAAACCAAAAATTTCCTACGAAAACTCTCGATTAAAATAGCAATATGAATTTTATTTAGAATTCAAAGATTGATATCAAAGGAGTTTAAAGGATTGGAAATTCAACAGGGATTGGTTCAAGATTGAACACTTATTTCTGGAATCAAAGAAAGAAGAGTAGGAGGTGCATTGAGATTCTAAATTACTTCAGAAACACCTCAGCCTATCCTAAGTGTTGGGCTTGAATTAGATTGAAAAACATTTAATGTTTAAATGGTCAATTTTATTAGAAAATGGGAATTAGATTCCCGGAAGATTGAGGTCTTAAGATTGAACATTTGCCTCAGAACCTAAGTCTAAAATGGGTACTGAGAATCAGTAACCTAAAACCTAGCTAATGCAATGCAATCCTGGACTTACCCCGGCCTGGATTTGGGAGCTAGCTAAACCACCTAAACGCTTTTTTAAAAAACATGAGTCAAAGTCTTTTAAATGTAGAGTGGTTAGGGACATTGATTAAGATTGGTTTAAAGAATAGGGGTCGACATCTAGAGCAGATCCTAATTGACCCCTTGACATATGTTGGGTTAAATGCTTAAGCTAACAATGCAATTAAGATTTAGACTCAAATTTAATTTGTTACTAATGCGATGCATGCTAGTTGACTCGATGACATACTTAAATCAAAATGAAGCAGTTTTAAAATCAGGCTTAAAAATAGATTTTATCCTAGAGATTGCACAACATCCCCTTGGACAGAACTGCACCCTAATAGGTCAGGTGGTCTGTCAAAACCCGCAGGCGGGGAGGTGCCTAACAAGGTAGAGAAAAGTTCAATATGATGCATGAAAAACTCCCGATGAGTCCGGGCTTACTTCTTAAGAGCGTTAGAGTTTCTATCTGAGCTTAAATTTTTTAATTTTGTTTAAATAGAAATAGTTAATGACCGTACCCTCACGAGCCTCCGATCGGGTTCCAGGCTAAATCAAAATCGACATACAAGAGCGCCAAATAGACTATTAAAAGCATGCTGGTCCTTAATCGCAATCAACACATCAATCAAATTAATTAAATAATTAAATCAATTAAATAAATGCTCAAACTGAAAGTCCATGTAGTAAGTGCCACTTAATAATACAACTCAGGGTCTGCAGGAAAGTAAAGTGGCCGGGTACCACTGACTACAACCCGGATTCTACTCCTAAGACTCAAGTGACTTTGAGATTTGAGATCCTTCTCATTTTTCACTTCTTCGTCTTCTTGAAACTCCTTGGATCGTCGGGTCTGGATATCCAAATGAAAAGAAACTCCCCCTGAATAGGGGTGTTATCTTTTCTCTTTGGATATTGGAAATTTATCCTAATTTGGATCTCCAAATGGATAGAAAATCTCCCCTAAGGGATGTTCCTTCCTCTTTGGATTCCAAATTGGATGTTTAAACATCTCAATCTCAAAGTACTTTAAATTTACAACTCAATTTACATTCAAATTACATCAATTAAAAAATTAAAAATCTAGACTCAACAACCTGTAGGGTTATCCTAATAATCAGCAGTTTATATTTGACATCCCAAGCAGTTATATATTTGAAATTAAAATACTCAATCACAGCCACACTTGGCCATGCTCTTTTTGATTTAAAGGGGGACTTAAGTAATTTTCTGGAGCACCTATGTAATTTAATAATTATAATTTTGCCCCCTTTAATTTATGCCCTGTATGAGCATGGCCATCTGCATAAGATTGAATTAGTACAAATTGTCCCTAGCCTAGGGGTAAATCTAATCGTACAATCAATCACATCACAGAGTGCAGTAAATAAGTAAACAAACACATCAATTCTACTACTAGCAAACAGCATGCAGTAAAAGCTCGAAAACCCGGCACGCAACAGAAAAGTAAACACCGGTCTAACCTAAGACTAGAGTTGGTTGTCCTAGCAAACCATCTAAAGTGTGTGTAGGAGGCTATGTGGTTTTGATATGTCCTAGATAGGCACTTGATTGAAGTTACTTGAGGTTCAAGTTGGTTGAAGGTTTAAGGGAAGATTTAGGTTAAAGTTAAAATCTTAATGATTTAAAATTGATTTTTAAAAATGATTTTGATTGTTTGTTGGATACCACCTTTGTTGCACACCGAGGCCGTGAAGTTTACTTCACCTTTCTTGGGGCTAATTTAATAGCCTCGTAGGCCTGGGTTACCCAGTGGTACCCGATATAATTAAGTGATTTGAGTTTGATTAAGGTTTAAAGGTTGATTAATTTTAATTAAAATTAGTTGGTTGCTGGTTTTAAGTTGGTTTGGTGTTTTCTGGAATTTTTAAAGACTTATTGAATTTTAGGATTTTCTGGATTATTTTAATGATTTAATTCAAGGGAAGAAAGTTGACTTTTTGATTTAAAATGTTTTCTAGAAAGTTAATATTTTATTAAAATACTAGACCTTAATACGATCAGTTAGACAGTAAGTACACTGAAATTGGATTTTTCTACATTTTATTATAAAGGTTTGAAGTTTTAACTTAAATTTGAACTAAGTTTGACCAAAAGTTGACTTTTTCAAAATTGATTGATTTCTGGAAACTTAACATTTTTGATAAATATTAGACCTTATTATGAGTTGTATGCCTTTGAGTTTGCTCAATTTGGAGTTCATTTGAATTAGTTATGAATTTTTTAAGTTTTGACAATTATTTGAATTATTTAAATTGTTTAATTAGAGACCCTTTTTGTGATTTGGATCCAAATGACCTCCAAACTTCTTGAAATCAACTCCAAAGGCCAGGAATGACCTAAGGAGTGATCTCTAAGTGTTTGAGAAATTTTTGGAATTTTTAATTATTTTTAATTAATTAAATTAATTAAATATTGAATTTCAATTAAACTCAAATTAAACTGAATTTTGGAGTCCAGTCAAGAGGCTTTTATTTTTCATTGATTAAGGGTTTAATTCTGGTCAGTTAGAGGGGTTAATTGTATTTTTTGGATTTAAATTTGATTTATCATAATTTCTGGAAGCTTAAATGGCTTAATTAAAGTTTAAGTTTGATTAGGTTAATTAAGGTGCTTAATGATCTCAAAAGTCAGTGAGGATTTTTCTTAAGATTGTATGTATCACTATGTTCAAATGTTCAAAGTGTCAAATCAATTTGAAGTGTATCCTAATTATTAGAATTATTCTAAATTTTCTAACTAAAGTCCTTAATTATTGTCCTTAATGATGTCCCTAGGTTAGTGGGTTTTAATCAAGGTTCATCTAACCCTTGGACATTAACTAGAACCACATCAAGCATAGCAATCATGAACAGAATGAAAAAAAGTCCTAATGCTCTATGGAAGGATTTTATAGTAAATCATTAAAGTTATAGGCTACATAATCATCTATAACTTTGATGATTAACCATAAAGATATGAACATATCAGGGTGGATTGAAGTCATTTTAAGATGTAGGGGACATCCTCAAATCATACCTAATCCAATTTGACATCATAACTATGCATGGTTTAATAAATATAAGTATAGATCCAAACATTCTTGATACCTAAACTTCTTAAACCATACATAATAATGACTTAGATATATTTTTCAGTGATAGAGGGTTTGTTACTGATTCCATAGAGCCCTAGCATGCATGAATTGGAATTTTATTAAAATAATTATGAATTTTCAAAAATATAAGTCAAATCATGACCAATATTTTTGTAAATTCATAATATATATGAGATTGCATCAATAGGACTTAAGAAAATTATGGAAGATCATAAACAGATCCTAGAACACCTCTGCCAAATTTCAGCTCAAAATAATTTGAAAATATTTATTTAAAAATAAAATAAAGTTTTCTGAAATCTTGAAATAATTATCAAAATAATAATCAAAATAACTTTATTTTATTTTTAAAATAAAATATATCAAAATACGAACAAAACGAGCCTAAGAACACTAAAAATGATGGAGAAATGAATTTTCTATCATTTTTAGAAGTTTTGGGCAATTTTAAAAATTAATCTTAAGAGTTTTAAACTGGTCAAACGGCGGCGCTAACCCGGGCCCAGGCTCTCCACGCGGCGCGACGGGATTTGGCCACCTAAATGGCGGCGGTTAGCTGACTGTATCCACTTAACCAGTGCGGCAGTGGATAAGAGCCGTCGGATCTGCCGTGGCTTTGATCCAAAGGCTACGATCAAGCCCGCGGTTGATCCGCATGAAAAGGATCGGACGGCCATAAAAGAGGCCGCGGTTTAAATGGATAGTCTGGATCCAGTCGGATAGAGATCTATTCGATCTCTCATCTTAGGAGATCGAAACAGGCCAAAAATCCAACGCAATCGCAACCGTCCGTATCAAATAAAATGGATGGATGGCCATGATTTCATCTCCTTCCTCCAGCCACCGTAAACCTTAAACTTAATTTTAAGTTTATACAGCTTAGATAGTATATCAAATAGCTTTAAATTTCAGGCAGAGATGTATTAGGATGGAAGAAATAATGGAGGATCATTTTTAAGGCCTTTAATGCAATCTTCAATAATTTAATTAGAAACCTAGGAAAATGCCTAGGGTTTAGATTTTACCGAGATGGGTTTGATGGAATCAATCGATTCAAGACTCTCTGAATTTGTGGATTGTCCACGATCAAATTTGTAGAAGACTACAGGTCCATACGAAGCTTCTAAAGAAAGTTGGGATGGTTTGGACGGACTTAGCTTGGGTTTTCCCTCGAGTTCATCGCCGGTGGCCACCAAACACCCGGAACTGATCAAGGGGATGTGGAGGAGGCTCTAAGTATTCAGAACGAAAACCTACAGCGGCTGGCTATTCATTAGAATTCGAGATCCCCCTTTTTGAGCTGTTTTATCCTTTTAGCCCTATTCAAGCTACGGGAGCTTGTTTGAACGGTCTGGATCCTCCAGATGAAGTGCTGGGATGCTGGACACCTGTCCCAGATGGTTAGAGGAATAAAGGGACGTGCTGCTCAGGTGAAAATGGTCCTAGGTCATTCTCATGCCTAGGGGGACCACTAGGGTCGGTTTGAGCCATTTGTAGACATAAAATTGATTGGGCTGGGTTGGGTTGGCTCCAAAGAAGGTTCTGGAATTGATTTCATGGGCTAGACAAGCTTAAATCTGGCTAGACAAAGCTTGATGGGTCGGATTGACCATTAGAGCTCATTTGGAATTCAATTGACTTGGTTTTGACTAGTCAAAGTGGTCAAGGGTGATGAGCTGGAGTCCAAGTAGACCTAGAGAGCTGATAGAATAGTTTTTAAATACCATATGGTGTTATGGTATAAGGGTTTAAATGGAGGTTAGCTAAGAGCCTACCCTTAGTTGACTGGTTTGACAAATCAATTAATCAATCCGGGTGGCATGGCATATAGGAGGACTTGAAGAGATGCTTGAGTTGATTTGAAAAGGCTTGAAGGTTAAGGATGAGGATTTGAAGTAAAAGTGTGAGTTGGAATTGATTTGAGGCATGATATAGATTGGATTTGACTAAACTTAGTTTAGTTGACCAAGTCAACTGGTGACTTGGTCAAGGGTCCCATCAAGTTCACAACATTAATAAGAGTTATTAGAGAGGTTTGAATGGGTTTGAAGTTAATCTGGAACTTAATTTAAAATATGGAAGCTTAAGGGTTGAATTGGTCAACTTGAGTTGACTTGGTCAACCAAGTTGACCAAGGGCCAGGGTTTGGATTGAACCAATTTCAAGTGGTAAATGGAGTCTGGTAGATGTGGTTTGCGGGTTTGAATAGGTCATTTGGGTCAAATCACCTATTTGAGCCCTTAATGGGCTTAATGGGTCAACTGGGTTGACTTGGTCAACCAGGTTGACCCAGGGTCAATGATTGGGTCCAACCAATTCAGAATGACATTCTGAGTCTGCTGGTGGTGGTCTCAAGGTCTGGAGAGGTCATTTGGTCAAAATGACCTGTTTTGACCCTAAAGGTTCTATTTGGTCAAACTAGGTTGACTTGGTCAACCAGGTTGACTCAGGGACTGGAAGTGGGTCCAACAGGTTTGGTTTGATATTTGAAACTTGCTGGAAGTGGTTGCATTTGATTTGGAGCTCATTTGGTTCAAATGACCATTTATACCCCATAGGGGTATTTTGGTCATTTTGACCCCTGGTCAGCTAAGGGTCAAATTGAGTCCAAAAAAAAGTAGTTTAATGCTCAATGGGTCATAATCAAGGGTTTGCAAGTGATTAGAGGCTTTGGAGAAAGATCTAGGGTCAAAATCCACTGGGTGGCAGGTCTAGTGGCATAGATTGTAAATATTTGATGGTTTTACATCCTTTGGATTTCAATTCAGTTTCTAGGGTTAGAGACCTCAGAATGAGCTCAAATTTGGAGAGTTGCCTCTAGTGACATGTCAAATCAGTGTGGAACTGACAGATCTTGAATCAGAGGTCATTTGATAAGGTTTTGAAATATTCAAAGATTTGCTGGAAAAGGCTTTCAGGACTTTGACCTTTGGCCTTGGATTTGAATCTGGAAATCTGGTTTTGAATTGGATTTTGAGCTTGAATGATAGGATTTGAATTAAGTTTAGATTGAATTGAAGCTTGGATTGATTTAGAGGAATCCTAGGGTTTAGAATAGGTCTTAGGGTCCAAATCAGCTTAAGGGAATCCTAAGGTCTAGAATAGATCCTAGGGACTGGAGTCTGGGAAGATCCTGGGATCTAAAAGTCCTAGGGAAATCCTAGGATCTGGGGTCTGGAAGAATCCTATAATCTAGAAGAATCCTAAGATCGAGGAATCCTAAGATTCAAGATCTAGAAGGATCTTAGGATCTAGAGTAGATCCTAAGGTTTGATTTCTGGGAAGATCCTAAGATTTGGAAGTCCTAGGGCCTGGGATCTAGAATAGTCTTAGGATCTAGAAGAATCCTAAGCTCTAAATAGATCTAGGAGAATCCTAGGGTCTAAGAGGATCATATGATCTAGAGCCAGGTAGAATCCTAGGGTCTGAAGTCTAGGAAAATCCTAGAATCTAGATTTGTCTTAAATTGTATTGATCTGGGGTCAGGGTTGATTTGAATTTGGATTAATCTTAAAGTCTGGATTGATCTAAGATCAGATTGATCCTAGGGTTAAGATTGATCCTAAGGATTGGAAAGATCCTAAGGTCTGGATTGGTCCTACTGAGCTCATACAAAAATGAGGTCAACAAATGGACCGCAATATGTGTAATAGAATGTAGTTCTATTGCACATATTGGTGTTGACCGAATAGAATGGTCAAGTTTGGAGTTTTGAACCTAAGGGAAAAAGTAAATTTATCCCTGGGGAATCAGAGTTTGAATAGATACTAGGGTAGTGCTAGAAAAAGTATATTCTACCACTAGTGGGTCTGGTCCTGAGGATAGGAGAATCCTAACCTTAAGGGTAGAGGAACCTGGGTGATCCTATAGGAAGGAAGAACTCCTAACTATAAAGGATTGAATTCGGATTTGATTCTAAGGAAAAGGAAAGTCTAACCTCAGAAGATTAAATTTGAAATGAATCTAAGGGAAGGAGATCCTAGCCCTAGAAGATTGAGTTTGAAATGATACTAGGGTAGTGCTGAGGCAGCGTACTCTGCCGCTAGTGGGTCTGGTCCTAAGGGAAAGGAAGAATCTATCCCTAAAGGAGAAGGAAGTCTGAATGATCGTATAGAAAGGAAGAATTCCTAACTACAGAGGATCGAGTCTAGATTTGATTCTAAGGGAAAAGGAAAGTCTAACCTCAGAAAACTAGATTTGAAAGGATACTAGGGTAGTGCTGGAAATAGCGTATTCTACCACTAGTGGATCTAATCCTAAAGGAAGGGAAGTCCTACCATAAAGGAAAAGGATGTCTGGATGATCATATAGAAAGGAAGAATTCCTAACTACGGAGGATCGAGTCTGAATTTGATTCTAAGGGAAAGGAAAATCCTAACCTTTGAAAACTAGATTTGAAAGGATACTAGGGTAGTGCTGGAAACAGCGTACTCTACCACTAGTGGATCTAATCCTAAGGGAAGGGAGAAATACCTAGCCCTAAAGAAAAGAAAGCCTGATTGAGATTAATTCCAGGACGGTGCCATAGAGGACTTACTCCATCACTAGGAAGTCTAATCCTAAGGGAAGGAAGGATAACCTACCCTAAGGAAGAGAGAACTGGATTTTGAAATTAAACCCAGGACGGTGCCATAGAGGACTTATTCCATCACTGGGGAGTTTAATCCTGAAGGAAGGGGAAAAGCCTAACCTTGAGGAGAAGAGAGTTTGATTTTGGAATTTGAAATTGATTCCAGGACGGTGCCACAGGGGACTTATTCCATCAGTGGGGAATCTAATCTTAAGAGAAGGAGAATACTTACTCTGAAGAAAAGAGAACTGGATGATCTCATAGGAAGATAGTATTGCTTCCTATAGGAGATCAGACTCAAAGATTTGAATTTGAGACTAGAATGGTGCCACAAAGGGCGTTATCCATCACTAGTAGATCTAATCCTAAGGAAAGAAAGCACGATGACTCACATCTGTCCGTAAGGAGAAGAAGACTGGAGGACCCTGAGGGAAAGAAGTATTGCTCCCCACAGAAGGTCAGATCTGGATTTTAAATCTAGGATGGTGTCACAGAAGGCGTACTCCACCACTAGCAGATCTAATCCTAAGGAAAGAAAGCACGATGACTCACATCTAACCTTAAGGAAAAGACATCTGGAAGATCCTGTGAGAAGGAAGCATTGCTTCACACAGAATCAGATCTGAATTTTGAATCTAGGATGGTGCCACAGAGGATGTGCTCCACCACTAGCGGATCTAATCCTAAGGATAGAAAGCATGATGACTCACATCTAACCTTAAGGAAAAGACAACTGGAAGAAGCTAGGATGGTGCCACGAAGGGCGTACTCCACCACTAGCGGATCTAATCCTAAGGATAGAAAGCATGATGACTCACATCTAATCTTAAGGAAAAGAAAACTGGAAGATTCTGTGAGAAGGAAGCATTGCTTCACATAGAATCGGGTCTGGAGTGATCGTATGTAAAGGAAACTTGCTTTACACAAAGGATCGAATCTGGATGATCATATATGAAGGAAACTTGCTTCACACAGAGGATCGAGTCTGGAATGATCATTTACAGAGGGAACTTGCTCTGTATAGAGGATCGGGTCTGGATTGATCGTATGTGAAGGAAACTTGCTTCACACAGAGGATCAAGTCTAGATGATCGTATATAGAGGAAACTTGCTCTATATAGAGGATCAAAACTGGATGATCATATATAGAGGAAACTTGCTCTATACAGAGGATCGGATTTGAATTCTGGAACTTGAGAATTGAATGATTTTTTAATTTGAATTTGAAAGTGTTTGAATTTGAAATTTGATTTGAATTGATTTTGAATTTGAAGGGTTTTAAAACTGTGATGTGTTTTGAATTTGACTTGAATTGTTTTTGAATTTGAGGAATTTGAATTTGAAAGTTGTTTGATTTTGATTCATCTTAAATTTGATTTCAAATTTTGAAAAACTTGGACAAAATTGAGCTGAATAGATTTAAAATTTGAAAATTTTATTGATTCAAAATTCGAGCTACATCAAGTATAGTATTTTTTCAGGAATCGCCCGTTACAGGAAGCATTGGGTGATCTCCTTTATAATCCACTAGCTGATACGAGCCTCCTTCGTAGACTGTTTCCACTACGAAGGGTCCTTCCCAGGTTGGTTCAAACTTCCCACCGAGCTTTCGGTGGGCTAAGATAGGCCTCCAAAGAACCAAGACCAAGTCGCCTACTCGGAAGGTTCTAGGTCGCACTAACTTATCATGGGCTTGAACCATTCTGGCTTTATAAAGTTCTAGATTTTGCTGGGCTTGGAGACGACGTTCTTCAAGACCCTCAAGTTCTTCAAGTCGAAGTTGTGCATTTTGTTCTGTTGTGATCTGATTCTGGACTGCAGTTCTGAGCGAAGGGATTTGAATTTCCAGAGGGAGTACGGCCTCGGACCCATACACTAGTGCAAACGGTGTGGATTGGGTCAGGGTTCGATATGTGGTCCTGTAGGCCCACAAAGCTTCTACCAATCTCTCATCCCACTGACGTTTATTGTCATCCAGGGTCTTTTTGATGATTTGTACCAGGGTTTTGTTGAAGGCCTCAGCCAATCCATTGGCCCGTGGGTAATAGATCGTTGAGTATCTCCAATCAATACCGTGGCGACTTGCAAAGTTATTGATTTTTGTAGACTTGAAAGCGGACCCATTATCGGATATAATTCTGTGAGGCACGCCGAATCGATATACGATATGGTCACGAAAGAATTTCATTACATGGTGTGATGTTACATTTCTTAGTGGAACTGCTTCTGCCCACTTTGAAAAGTAATCAGTCGCTGCTAAGATGAAGCGATGACCCCTTGAAGAAGGAGGGTCAATTGGCCCGACGATATCTGTGCCCCAACTTTCGAAGGGCCACGAGGCTATCGTAGGATGCAACACATTAGGCGGCTGATGTAAAACCACACCATGAACTTGGCATTGATGACAACATTTTGCAATTTTCATGCAATCATCAATCATCGTAGGCCAGTAGTAACCAAGTCTTTTGATTTTCATTTTCATCTTAGACCCGATTGATGAGCACCGCACAGTCCAGCATGGACTTCGTCAACGATCTTCAGGGCCTCTCGTTTGTCTAAACAATGGAGCCACATCTGATCGAACGATCGTCGGTACAACGTATCGTTGACTAGTGCATATGATAGGGCACGTTTCTTAATTTGATTGGCAAGAGACCTGTCGTGGGGAAGCTTGCCTTCTTGCAGATACTTGATTATTGGTCGTCTCCAATCTTCTTCTTCTTTGACTGCTGAAGATGTAGAAAGGACCTGGGAAGATTGATTGTTGAGGTATTCCATGTCTATAGGGGACAGGACTTGACGACCCTGAACTTCTATAGGGATGAAGTCTTCTTCTGGGCAAGCAAATTCCTTTGCAAGCTTTGCTAGGGCATCCGCCGAGGAATTGCTTCCACGAGGAACCCTATACATAGTTACAATGGGAATTTTCTCGAGTAGGTGCATTGTGTATTGGTGATAATTCAGAAGTTTAGGATTCAAAACCTTATAGGTCCCTGCAACTTGGTTGATCACCAGTTGAGAGTCACCATAGATCTTAATCTCTTTAATCTCCATTAGGATTACAAGTTCCAGACCAGTTATCAAAGCTTCGTACTCAGCTTCATTGTTCGTACAAGGTTCTGATAAATGGTAGGAAAAATGCATCATTCCCTTATCTGGTGTTATGAAAACCAGACCGACTCTGGCTTTCCCAGGAATAGTGGATTGAGGTGTTTTGCCCCTTTGAGAGGACGCTGCACCATCAAAATACATTTCCCAGGTTTGAGTATTGGATTCCTCAAAACTCATGATTTGCTCGTCAGGTAAATTATCATTTAGAGGAGATTCTGCCGGTAGCGGGTGTGCCGCAAGGAAGTCGGCGACGGCCTGCCCTTTCACAGCACGTAGGGGAATGAAAGTGATTTCAAATTGCAACAATATCATAGACCACCGAGCCAAACGTCCTGACAACGTGGGCCGGGTCATAAGATATTGTAGGGGGTTGACACTAGAAATTAGACTGACCTGATGAGAAAGCATGTAATGTCTTAGTTTTTGTGCTGCAAAGACTAAGGCAAGGCAATGTTTCTCAATTACAGGATAGCGGATTTCCGTTGGAAGTAATCTCCGACTCAGGTAGTAGAGGGCATTCTCTTTCCCATCATCATTGATTTGAGCTAGAAGAGCTCTGAGAGATTCGTCAAGGGCCGCAGTGTAAAGGATTAAAGGTCTCCCCGGAATGGGGGCTGCCAAAACTGGTGGGTTTTTCAGGTATTGTTTGATATTTTCAAAGCATTTTGACATTTCTCGTCCCAAATGAATTTGGCGTCCTTTTTAGTTAGGACAGAGAATGGTTGACATCTTCCAGAAAGATTAGAGATGAATCTTCTTATATACGCCAGCCTGCCCTGGAGAGATCTCAGTTGAGTGAGACTCTTAGGAGGCGGCATATTTAAGATAGCTTCAATTTTAGCAGGATCAATTTCGATTCCACGGTGCCTGACTACGAAACCTAAGAATTTCCCTGACGTGACGCCGAAAGCGCACTTCAAGGGATTCATTTTGAGGTCGTAGCGGCGCAACCGCTCAAAAATAGTTCTTAAATCATAAAGATGAGCCTCTTTTACTCTACTCTTGACAACTAAATCATCGATGTAGCATTCGACTTGATTATATATTAAGTCATCAAAGATGTGAGTCATCCCGCTGGTAGGTTGCACCGGCGTTTTTGAGGCCAAAGGGCATCACTTTATAACAAAAGATCCCTATAGGACTTCTGAATGCAGTATTTCTCTCATCTTTTGGGGCCATCTTGATTTGATTATAACCAGACGAACCATCCATAAAGGAGAAAACAACGTGCGAGGAGGCAATATCCACCATGAGTTCTGGGATTGGCAAAGGAAATTCATCCTTAGGACATGCCTTGTTCAGGTCTCTATAGTCAACACAGACTCGGATTTGACCGTTCTTCTTTCGAACTGGCACGACGCTGGCTACCCAAGAAGGATATTGTTCTTCTCGAATAAATCCAGCCTCTGCCAACTTCTTGACTTCAGAAACGACTTGTTGTTCGATCTCCAGACGCATACGTCGTTGAGCTTGCTTGACAGGAATGACATCATGCCGGATTCCAAGTTTATGGACTGCTACGTCAGCGGAAAACCCCGGCATTTCGTCATATGTCCAGGCGAAGCAATCTTTAAACTCGGATAGAAGTTGAATTAGATCCTTAGACTCATCCTCACTCAACAAAGAACTTATGAAAGTGGGGCGAGGGTCATCCTCTGTTCCAAGGTTGATTTCTTTAAGTTCATCGACTGTTGATTTAATTTCTTCTTTGAATTCAGGGGGTGCATCCCGAACCTGAAGTTCGTCAGAATCATCAAAAGTCTCCAAACAAAGTCCATCGAATGAATCAATGACTTCAGTAGGGACATTTTTAAATTCAGGACGATTAGTTATCATTAAACAAAATTCATCATCGTCAAATGATCTAACGGTACTAAAGCCGATACCACTGGTCCAATGTTTATTAAATTTTGAATTCCAAAGACTTTCGTGGTATCTAGCCTGACCCTTAGTCCATTGACTCAGAGCAAAACCTTTAGAAATAAGAGATTTAACACCAGCAGGAAAGTAGCCAAAAGGTAATTCCATTAATTCATTGAAATTTGCCTCTTCAAGGATTACATCATCTTCATTCCTTGAGGAGGAAGAGCTAGGGAAGAACTTCTTGGCTTTCCTTACTTCTCCATCTAAGTTCGGAGCATCCTTAATTACTAACCCTGAGACCCTGTCAGCAAACAGTGGGGTTAAGGTTAAGGATTCAACCGTTCTATTAAGCTTTTCATACAAACTCAATTCAGGCTCGTCATTTTGAATATTTAATTTTGTATCCTCCTGGTCGCTATCCGATTCTAAAGTGAGATCAAACGTCGGAGGAGGATTGATTTTTGTATAGTCAAAAGCAAATCTGGCACCCCTTTTTCTTGAATCTTCATCAGAACTTGTTTCAAGTTCGACATAGATCGGGGAATTTCTTTTTTCAATTGAAGGCGACCTCGACCGCGTCTCTTTGGGCCATCCTCCCACCTCTTTGAGGTATAATGTTTGGAGGCCTGAAGATTACCCGCTCGACGTCGTCTTCACTACTTGAGTTTTGTCTCTTTTGATTTTTGACTTTTTCTTTTCTCAATCTTTGAATTGCTTTTGAACTTTGACTTTCTGCTTTTTCCCCTTGATGTTGATCTCTACCTTAGAACAAGTAGTGGACCCTTTAGGTACGTAGTACGCCGCATCCTCGTAGATCCCGATCTCGTGAATAGAGAATGGTTGCAGATCACCCTTAATTTCAAACTCAATGCCATCTCGTTGGTACTTGATGCATTGATGTAGGGTAGAAGGAACCATCCTATACTCATGGGTCCAGGGCCTTCCTAGGAGCGCGTTAAAGGATGTTGCCGAATCAATTATATGGAATTTCGCTTCAGTTTTCAATTCTCCTATCTCTAGAAGAAGGTAACTGAACCTAAAGCCTTCTCTCCCTTTTCATTGAACCCACGAAGCACTAACTTGTCAGTTGAGAGCTTGCTAGTATCAATTCTAAGGTATACGAGAGTCTTTATGTTCATCACATTGACCGATGCACCCGGGTCAACTAGAATTCTTGATAACTTAAACTTGCCCACATTTACTGTGATGTAAAGTGGATGATTGTGGTCGGCGGTTCCAAGGAGTAAATCTTCGTCAGAGAAGGTAACCCCAGGGATTTCCTTAAAGTACAAAGCTTCTTCCTCGGAAGTTGAGGCTAATTGAGCTAAGCAAATCTCTGGGTCGAGAAATGCTTTAGTTAGAGTCTCCTCATTCTTTTGAAAGGACAAGGGCATCATAAATTGCTCAATTTGGCAGG